>CM077229.1:15293668-15803668 GCA_039654775.1 Spinibarbus caldwelli | reverse complement strand
GGAAAAAAAAAATATGATATATTATTTTTCCATTCATTTTTTTTTATTTTTTTTTCAAGTCTAGATTTTATCATTGTAGGCTTGTTCCAGATCTGGACTTTTAATCTGAAAACATGAAAAGGCAACATAAAAATAGTATGTATTATACACCTATAATAATCTAATTAATCCATTTCACTATCTATTATTTAATTCATATAAATTTAACACAGTCTTTTTAACTGGTTTTTCCTACTCTAAAGGCTTTTTGCCAATATAATCTACAGTTCAAACAGTAAGTAATGTCTGGAGACAAATATGAAAACAAATCTGAAATGTCAGTATGGACATTACTGATGTCAGTCCATTTTCTATTTGAATTGTCAAACGTGCACACAAACACAAAAGAAATCAATTTCTCCCTGCTTTGCTTTAATTACATGGACAGGCGGGCAAGAGCACACAAGAGCTCATTGCTTGCTTTGTCACATCGCGCTGATGTTAATTGGCTTCCAATGAACAGCTAAAAGGAGAGATTTTCAAGAAATATAATAATCTTTAATCTAACACAAATACTCAAATTTGTGTTACAAACACATGACGTAAAGGCTTAACATTCTAAACTTATTCATCCAATAAATCAATATCTAGGTTGTGTAAAGAAAATTGGGAGTTTTAATCTATACATCCATAAATGCCAGTTAGATAAACACAAGCAATAATCACAATCCAGATAGCACACTCAATTCCTCAGGTGGCCAGCAGCCTTGGGAAAAATAGATGCAAACAAAACCATTTATGATCATTTGGCTCCACTAAAAATAATGCATCTGTCCCAGCAAATGAGCGCAGCGGTGAGGTAATTCCACCTCCTCTGCATACTGATGACTCCATTTACACAGCTACCAATATGTAAAATCCCTTTACGGTAAAAACAAAAAAACAAAAAAAAAAACAATGCTTTGTTCATGACCCTACATGTGACCACCTACATTACAACTCAGGAAATTAGTCAACAACAAACTTCTACCACACACACACCCAATAAATATGCATAAAAAAGGCATATATTTGCACCAGTAGTGTATCCTTCATGTGATTTCAGCTTCACAGTGCTGTGCAATGGTCCTGTTTCGTCCCTTTTACGTTGCGCATCGCTGATCCCGAGCTGGAGACCTTCATTTGCTACATGAGATGACTAAATTGACAGGTGGTTGATGGGATTTGTGTTAGACACAAGGTGAGTACTGACAAAACGTCTTATTTAATGTCCCTATCATAGTTCCTGAATACATCTGGAAGTGTTTGAATGTCATTTACAAGAACTGATGGTTAATGGACTGTTATGGGAAAAATTGATATTTGGACTGCTGGTGATGGGCTATTTCAAACTCTATTTCAAATTATATTATATTATTTGACTGATAAAATGTGTGTGCATATATAGCAAGACCTTGGAGTTACTATTACTATGCTTGACCAGTTGTGCTGCATTAAAATATGTGATTTAATAAGGTAACAGCATGTGATCAATTCTTCATCCACATCATGAATCTTATTAGCAGTGAGAAGGAGTCTATTTGAGTTTAAGTGTAGAATATAAGTTAGTGTCATTTTCTAGAAACATAATGTTGACAAAGACCCTCAAAAAGTCATACATGACCGATTCCCCCAGTCCAAATGATCTCAGAACATGAATTCAAATTACAGTCCATATTAGAGTTATTTATACATGCTTGGGGCAAAAAATATCCCAAATCAGTCATAGACTCCCGTTTGCATTTTTTTCTCCAGGGAAATCTCATTCCGCCCGTTGTCAGCATGACATTTACGAGAAAGTTATTGCACATAAAATGTGTGTATAGTTTTATACTGTGCATTTTATTAGATAGCTAGCTATCTCTCAGTTATCTGGTCTGGTAAAGCACAGTCTATCATAGGGGTATAATACTATAATCTTTTCCAGTTCTATATCTCTGAGAAATAAAGTGTGGATATTTTTGTTGTTATAACTGTAGCATGACAAATCATAAAGTACAGAATATCTATGCTGCTCTACAAATCTTGAGTAGAGTAAAAACACTCTAGATAGCCAAACGTAACTTTGTTTAAGTGCTTCATAACGGGTCCTCACATAGTCGGTTTAGATGATGTCACTTGTGGCAAATTTAAATTCCCATAAGTCTTCGAACAGAAACTGACTGAACACAGAGTGAATGAAGTCTGCTCAGGTAAAATGAAGTTCAATGAAGCAGAATGGTACAAGAACTGGGCTGAATGGAGAGGAAAGCAAGACATTTCAGCAGGGGGAAAAAAGAACGTGAGACAACCTAATTCCTGACAAAACTTCCTCAAATCTTTGTGGGGTTGAAGTAATTTACAGCCGATTAACTGCACTATTCAGTTTAATGTCATGCTGGGTCTGTGCAGTCATGAAGATGTGAATGAGAGAGGAAACGTGAAAACACAAATAAAAGAAGACAAGAAAGGCAGAAAACAACATAATAGTGATTTCTTAATCAGCTTTTGCATATGTTGATAATGTGCATCTGTCTGTGAGTGAGAAGGATACGAGAAGTGAGAGGCAAGACAGGGGAGAGATGAATAGACAGATTTATAGCGAAACCAAGAGAGACAGTGAGAGAGAGAATGAGAGAGAGAGAGATTCCTTCAGCAGTCTGCTCAGCTCTCTCCAGGGTAATGTACTGTGATTGAGCGTAAACGTGCTTAGGGTAAACACGCCGATGCTCAAAGTCTTCCTTTCTCTCTTTCTCTCTTTCAGTCAGTTCACTGTCTCACACAGAGATTATTATTGAATGCCCTCTAATAATATTTATACAACATACTGATCTGCCATGCAAAAACGTCTTTAACTTCTACATCATATTATACATTATAAATGTTTAAACATCAGAAACAAACCTTAAAATAATTGAATCTCAGAATTATCAGAATTTATGAGTGTATAATTTTATAAATGTATATAATGTATACAACTATAATTTCTTACAACAATCAATCTAAAAAACAATTGTCCTGCTTAATATTATTGCAGAAACCATGATACTTTTTACAGGATTCTTTGATAAGTAGTAATTTTAAATTGACACTAAAGTCTTTTCCGATGTCCCTTTTGATTAATTTAATAACCTTGCTCAGTAAAAGTATTAATTTCTTTCAAAAAAATAAAAGAAAAAAAAATGACCCCAAACTTTTGAATGGTAGTGTTTATACAGAATTATGCAAATTTATGTAATTAATATTTTTATTTAATTTAACTTTCAATTTAATGGACCACGGAGGAAGAACATTACATTTCCCAGAACGCTGCATTATCTGCTCTTGCCCATTTTTCTAGACTGATTAAATTTATTTGGTTTAAAATTCAACAAATTTCACCTTCTGCCATTCATGCCTTTAAAAGAAGCTAATTCTTGGTCAGGGACGTCTGCAATAAATTATCATCTCTAAAAGAAAATTGATCACTAAACACAAAAAAATTCATAATATCTATAAGTTACACCAAACTCTACCATGTATGCTCAACAAACGCTCAACCTTTGAACTCCACATAGCAGGCCATCCAGAGAGAAATCGATGCTAGCCTAGCTGTTGATAGATCCTATTAGGTCAGTGGATCGAAAACAGCCAGACCACTAAACCTCTGGTGTTGCTATCAGAACCCGTCAAACGAGTTTAGCCTACTGAAACAAACATCATGTCTCTGTGACATACGAGACAATCTCTGTTATTACCAAACAAAAAAGCCCAACAAGTAATTGCAGTGTTTTATTGCAGAATTAGAAGCATAAAACGCTGTGTCCAACAGCCTAATAATCCCAAAGCGAGACGTCGACCATAAAGAAGAAAAAAGGGACTGCTGGGATACGCTATATTCAACCCAAAGCCATGTATTCCTCCAGCGACCTTGGATTCAACGACTAAAACAGACCACATATATAGAAAAACAAATCCTCTGAAAGCTAAAGAGGGACGCAGTCGATGATAAGTTACAACAATATTGATAACAGAGACAGGAATGTAATTCAGCTTCCCTTCAAACAATTACTTTTATTACCCTTTTGTTTTTATGTGCACGTGTGTTCGATTGATTCATTCCAGTAACTCAAAAGGTTCTGCAAACCTTGAGAGATTTTAGAGCCCAATGATTCCCACCCAGCAAAGGATACCATTAAAAATCCTAGCATTCAGAACCAATGTTGAAATGGTTGTGGAATGCGTAAAGGCTTATTAAAATACTTGAGGACCTCTCTAGGACTTAATCATCAGTTTGGAAAAATGCAGCAGAGTCCAAGGCTTGTTCTTCACTTAGATTAGTTTCTTAATAATACCACATTTGGCAGAATAATTCTCAGCCGATGATTCAAATTGCTTCTTCAATGGTGAGCTGCCTAGACAGACCATATTAGAGTGATATTTCCATCCTTGTCCATTTTGCATACCACTCTCCAGCGCGGCCCTGGCTAATGTATCCGGCACGACTACAAGCTGTTCTGTCCAATCAATGAATTAGAGCCGGTTGCATATGAGGGCGGTTCAGCTGAGGTTTAACTCCTCTCTTGAACAGAATGGCTGATCTGGGTGCCAGCGGCTTAATTTGGTGCAGTAGCAGGGGGCTGTGTTTTTTAGCCTGGCTATTTTAAGATGCAAAAAAACAAAGGGCTCTGGAGACTGCAGAGATGAGTAGAGAGCTCAGTGTAATTGGTAGAGTGTTTTTCAGCCTTGGTCAGGGTATGTAATGTGAAAATGCATGATGCAAACTGCTTGTTTGCTTTTCTCAGAATGCTTCTATAAGCACAAATGTCATCGTTGTTTGACAAGGGCAGTATACAAATGCAAAGTTAGTGTAGATTAAGACCAATTCAGTTTCAAAATGACAAGCAACCGTAGGATGACAGGGGAGAACATAATGTTTGTGGGGCTGCAGCGGTCCAGACTCACATGGTGCCGTAGGCAAGATCAGGCATGAGGCGACCCCACACCTTAGAAAAAAATAAATACAACAGTACTTTTTTGCTGTACACCTAAGTGTGTTATAAAAATTAAATGATAAAATAAATGTAATAAATAATAAAACAATTATTAATGTGCTTATGTATTCCCATGTATGCTGTAAAAATATTTTATTTAATTTAATTTAATTTAATTTAATTTAATTTAATTTACTTTAATATGCTAAATCAGGCATGAGGCAACCCTACACCTCCGAACAGAGCTGGACAATATGAACTAAAATCAAAATCTTGATTAATTTAACATTTTACCTTGATTAATGAATGATTATTTTATAGCAGTATGTTTTTAAGGGGAAAGTCAGGGTTGACAATTCGGGCTGTTGCTGCAGGTTGTTTTTTAGTCTGTTTTTTAATTAAAGTGATCGCCCTTAGCGTGATTTTGACAGAGGGGATACCCGACGGAGGGAAAACACTGGCATTGGGCTAATTTTGGTCTAGTTTTGAATAACAATCGGGCTTCTTTTGTTTTGCAGACCTGGCAACCCTGGGGAAATTATTAACAGGATTTAAAAAACTAAATAACCGACACAGGAAAATTACGTCAGTTAGAGTATCTGAATTTCGGTTTTGATTACTTTTCGGTTAATTGTCCAGTCCTACTTCAGAACTAAAAATAAACATAATATAATTATGTATGCTCTGTATACCTAAATGTTGTAAAACTAAACTAAACAACATAACTAAACTAAATTAAATCAGGCTTGAGGCAACAATTATGTGCTGTGTTGGCCAAAAACACAACAATTATACAGGTGCATCTCAATAAATTAGAATGTCATGGAAAAGTTCATTTATTTCAGTAATTCAACTCAAATTGTTAAACTCATGTATTAAATAAATTCATTGCACACAGACTGAAGTAATTTAAGTCTTTGGTTGTTTTAATTGTGATGATTTTGGCTCACATTTAACAAAAACCCACCAATTCACTATCTCAACAAATTAGAATATGGTGACATGCCAATCAGCTAATCAACTCAAAACACCTGCAAAGGTTTCCTGAGCCTTCAAAATGGTCTCTCAGTTTGGTTCACTAGGCTACACAATCATGGGGAAGACTGCTGATCTGACAGTTGTCCAGAAGACAATCATTGACACCCTTCACAAGGAGGGTAAGTCACAAACATTCATTGCCAAAGAAGCTGGCTGTTCACAGAGTGTTGTATCTAAGCACGTTAACAGAAAGTTGAGTGGAAGGAAAAAGTGTGGAAGAAAAAGATGCACAACCAACCGAGAGAACCGCAGCCTTATGAGGACTGTCAAGCAAAATCGATTCAAGAATTTGGGTGAACTTCACAAGGAATGGACTGAGGCTGGGGTCAAGGCATCAAGAGCCATTTGAATTTGGCTACAGTTGTCGTATTCCTCTTGTTAAGCCACTCCTGAACCACAGACAACGTCAGAGGCGTCTTACCTGGGCTAAGGAGAAGAAGAACTGGACTGTTGCCCAGTGGTCCAAAGTCCTCTTTTCAGATGAGAGCAAGTTTTGTATTTCATTTGGAAACCAAGGTCCTAGAGTCTGGAGGAAGGGAGGAGAACCTCATAGCCCAAGTTTCTTGAAGTCCAGTGTTAAGTTTCCACAGTCTGTGATGATTTGGGGTGCAATGTCATCTGCTGGTGTTGGTCCATTGTGTTTTTTGAAAGCCAAAGTCACTGCACCCGTTTACCAAGAAATTTTGGAGCACTTCATGCTTCCTTCTGCTGACCAGCTTTTTAAAGATGCTGATTTCATTTTCCAGCAGGATTTGGCACCTGCCCACACTGCCAAAAGCACCAAAAGTTGGTTAAATGACCATGGTGTTGGTGTGCTTGACTGGCCAGCAAACTCACCAGACCTGAACCTCACAGAGAATCTATGGGGTATTGTCAAGAGGAAAATGAGAAACAAGAGACCAAAAAATGCAGATGAGCTGAAGGCCACTTTCAAAGAAACCTGGGCTTCCATACCCCCTGAGCAGTGCCACAAACTGATCACCTCCATGCCACGCCGAATTGAGGCAGTAATTAAAGCAAAAGGAGCCCCTACCAAGTATTGAGTACATATACAGTAAATGAACACACTTTCCAGAAGGCCAACAATTCACTAAAAATCCTTTTTTTTTTTTTTTTTTTTTTTTTTTTTTTTATTGGTCTTATGAAGTATTCTAATTTGTTGAGATAGCGAATTGGTGGGTTTTTGTTAAATGTGCCAAAATCATCACAATTAAAAGAACCAAAGACTTAAACTACTTCAGTCTGTGTGCACTGAATTTATTTAATACACGAGTTTCACAATTTGAGTTGAATTACTGAAATAAATGAACTTTTCCACGACATTCTAATTTATTGAGATGCACTTGTATGTGTTATGTACCTTTATATGCTGTAAAAATAAACGTAAAAGTAAAACAAAAAGCAAAGCAAAACACAAAATAAAACTCAAAACAAAACATGAAACAACCAAAAAGTAAAGATGAACTAAAAGTAATATTTAAATAATATAGGTTTTGAGGTTTAATCTTGAAGGATTGTTCCTTTTTTAACAACAAAAGTAAAATGTAGGCCACCTTTTATTTTGTAATTGGACTCATTTGACCTGAATTGGATTCTAGGAGAAAAAATAGATAAGTGGATTGAATGTCTGAGAATAAAAAACTGGTGAAATGACACAAGAAAGGGACAGAACTGCACTGTTTGGACCGAGGTAAGGAGCAAACTCAAGCCTGCCTGGAGTAGAGCCAAGAGAAAGTCACCGTTAATGACAATTTCATCCCTGTCATCCAGACAGTCAGAGGAAAGGAGGGCGGCACTGAAGGCTGGACCATAAGGTCATGCCTACAAAATCCAAAGTTTGAACATGCAGAGTGGAGATAAAGGCAGCTGTGGGATCGGCCAGGTTTTCCGCAGCATGAGAAGATGACCCGCTATAATTGGAATGCCACTGTGGTGAGATTTGATTAAAAGGGTGCTCCATTAATCAGCCACAATCACCTCCATCTTGAAAAATGACTGCAGGGTTTGCTTTGCTAAAGCACTGCTGGGAGTTTGAAAGAGAGGGAAAGCATTGAAGTGGCTATGGCTGTAGGAAACTGCAGGATGATTTCATTGCCTTTGCCTGTATGATTATAGCCCATTGTCTTGTGTGTGTGCACGCACAGCCTTGATCGAGCATTCACGCTCTACGAAGCAGGGGGAAGGGGATGTAGACACACACACACACGCATACACACACTGGATGAGAGACGGCTGGCTTTGACGTGCCGCCAGACACAGTCTGGTGGGCTCGAGTCAAGCAGGGATGGGCAGCGCTTGTTGCCCAGGGTAACAGAGAGAGAGAGTGGTACATTAAGGCACAGGTTGGTGAGCATGGTGAAGGGCACTGGCACAAAAGCACCAGTGTGTGGTTACATCAGAGCATGGATGAGAGACGATGGACATCTTTTTGGCCAAAATGGCCCCTCTTTAGTATGATTTTGGTGCTAATTAACAAAATAATATCACTATATGGGAATTTTATATCATGGAAACAATGATATGAATATATAATTTATCTATATATCACTATATACTGTACTTATTTTTACTTATTTTTGAAATTCAACCGCTAAATGTTTTATGTTTTACATTACCATGTAGTATTTTTAATGTAGATACTAAAGTGTTTTCTGTAGTCAGTTTTCTGGGTCAGTAATACTATATATATATATATTTATTTATTTATTGCAGAAATAAATACTTTTATTCAGCTTTATTATATAATACTTTTTATATCAGCTTTTATTCAGAAGCATTAAATTGATCAAAAGCGACAGTAAAGACATTTATAATGGTACAAAAGATTTCTACTTCAAACAAATTCTGTTCTTTTGAACTTTCTATTAGGGCTGTGCGATATGGACAAAAAAAAACCTATCGCAATTTCTTTGATCAATTTTGCGATTTCGATTTTAATCACGATTTTGACACACACAGACATGCTTTACAGTTATAAATGCATTCAGTGTGAATTTGAAACATATTTCCAAAAGAAAATGAATTAGAGCTTCATCAAAAAGCTGTAACATGTCTCTAGAACAGACATAATCACTAATTAAAGGTGTAACAAAATGTCTATAGAACAGACATACGGCAAAAAAATAAATAAATACAAAAAAAAAAATTGCCATGCATTGGTCATAGAGCTCTTTGTGGCGCTGCCGCAGGTGTTGAAATAGACTTGTTGCGCCATGTTCACACTAGGGGTGGGAGTTGCAGGGTACCTCACGATACGATATAATCACGATACATGGCTCACGATAACGATAATATCACGATACTGCGATTCTGCAATAATCGATATATTTCTAGAAAATCCTATAATGATACATCACGATATCTGTCTAAACAAAATGCCTGTGAAAAGGTTAAGTGCAAGTTTTCTTTCTTTATTCAAGTCCAAACTGTTAGAAAACAGCAAAAAAAGTTCTGTAAATCAATTTTAACATGCTGAGTAAATTAATCATTTTATTCTTGGACTTATTAAAAGCTTACACTTTTCTTTTTTCTCTGTGTGTAAACAAACACATTTAACTGCTTATCAACTTATATAGCCTCTCTCTCTCTCTCTCTCTCTCTCTCTATATAAACCTGGTACATTTCAAAATTTACCTGGAGTGCTTTCTCAACCTTTCTACTCCTCTCATCATAAAAACGGAGCCCCGCACGGAAAAAATAGCCGTTCACATTGCGGCTTTTGCGAGCTCAGGTTCGTTATTTCAAATGTAGACGCACGGCAAGCACACACATTGCACACTTCTGCGCCGCATTACGGCTCTGAAAAGGTTTTGTTTCGTCCTCCATGCCATAGGTGCAGATTTATGTTTTTGCCTGTCGGTGCCCACACACTGCATAACGCGCACTTGTAATATCTGAGAGAGAGGGAGAGCATCCAGTGTTGTTCACATAAAACTGGACGCGCCTGCAGCGCTCTCTCTCTCATAGTGAGGGAAATCCACCTGCGATCCGAGCGGAGAGGTTAGGCTACTCATGACTGAATGTGCGCTCTGCAATAATAATGTGATCGGTGCCTATGGTCTACGCTGATAGCTGTTCCGGGGCAGCTTTTTAGTTTTCATCTCCATAAACACACACACACACACACACACACACACACACACACACACACACACACACACACAGATATATATATATATATATATATATATATATATATATATATATATATATATATATATATATATATATATATATATATATATATATAGCAGTAGAGCTAATACATTGGCTGGAAATCTGTTTATCATTCGGTTACTCGTGCTTCCCCATCTTCATAGAGAACGCGCTTCACAGTTGCTCAGAGCGCTTTTGGAAAGAATGTGTAAATGGCGCGGCCGCGATTTTCACGCATTTTTAGACTCTGGGAGCAGGAAAATCTATTTAGAACACCTTATTGTATTAATTAAAATATCGATATTTGGCGCCAGAGTATCGCATGGAGAAGGATCACGATATATCGCCATATCAGTTTATCGTCCCACCCCTAGTTCACACGCACTCCGTCTGTAGTGCGTTTACAGTATGTGTATGCGGTGCAGAAGCAGCACGCACTCATTTTGCTTTCGCACAGGATGCGTTTGCAGTCCGCTCCTGATCCGCGACTGTTTATCACAAACACAACATTTATCCATTATTTTGAATTCAAATCCAAATGTTGTTACTGAAAATGCTTTTTCAGCATTGTGATTCTCTTTTATCACAGTACAGTTATACAGTCTTTCATAGATATATTCATGTTTAAACTCAATAAATATAACTTTGTTTTCCTACCTCCACGTACCATCTATTATTGTCTCGCTGTCGATTATTTCAAGTGCATGCAGCACAGCAGAAATAGATTCGGTGCGGAAACGATCGCTGCACTGCAGCAGACGCACTGCTCCTGCTGGAGCGCACTGCCGGACCGCAACCGCGTGCAGTGAACGCTCTGATCCGTTAACATGGGTGCGGGAAAAATACGCACTGCACACGCACCACAGACGGAGTATGTGTGAACCTGGCGTTACGTCTGTATGCCCGGTCTGTTCTGTTCTCGTGCTCCATTTAGGCGCGCTGCATTCTGATTGATTCGGATAGCATACTGCGGGAGGTCGAGGCGTGGAAAAAATCATGCTATAAAGCGTTTTAGATATCACACACTCTCAAATCGTGATTTTATGACGATTTTGATTAATCGCACAGCCCTACTTTCTATCCATCAAAGGATCTTGAACATTTCAGCATTGATAATAATAAGAAATCCTGAGCACCAAATCTGCATATTTAAATAATTTCTGAAGGATTATGTGAGACTGAAGAATAGAATAATGGCTCCTGAAAATTCTGCTGTCACCACAGGATAAAAATACTTTTTTAAACTATAATAATAAAAAATACATATATTTATCTATGATTATATTTCACAATATTACAACTTTTACTGTATTTTGATCAGATAAATGTAGCCTTAATGACCATAAAAGACAGTTCTTTTAATTTTTTTTTATTTATTATATTTTTTTATAATTTTATTTAACATTCTGAATGCATTTTAATGTATTTAAAAGTTTCAAAAAATTAATATGGCAAGGATATTAAACATTTAGCTAAACTTTAGCTCTTTATATGTACACTAGCTTTGGTTGAAGTTACCATCCTTTTGTATTTTAGTTTAATTTTGTATATTTATTTATTTATTTATTTTCCATAAAATCTAGTCTACAATTGGGAGACAGCCTGCAGGACTAACACAGACTTGAAAGGGGTCTTGGATCCCTATCATATACTATATCATATACTCGTATACTATCATACCACCTAGGGCATGATAATGGTTAAACTGATAATCACGATTATTCTGATTAAAATTATAATCATGATTATTAATAACGATTATTCTATCAAAAGTGTAAATGCTATAACTTTTCATGCGTCCCTTAACCAACCTCCACTGACTATACACCGACTTCATTTAACCAACTATGATAATACAAAACTCATGGTTGTGACAGTTTGTTCGCAAATGAGACAAGCCACTCAGATCGCGCAGTAAATGTGCTCAAAGATCGTTAATACACACTGAAAACTAACATTGCAATGCCGTTTTCAACTGATTAACGTTATGAAAACTTTGGAAACTCCTAATATAACTTCAAATAATTCCAATTTATGTACATTTTTCCCCACTGTATTGCCACAGGTAGCAAAAGTGCATTTATTCCTCAAACACAATAGATCCATTATTGAAACTCAGTGAAAGTTTGATCATGGCTTTATGACAGTTTCATGTAAGCAGAAATCTCTGTGGAGAGATCGCTAAACTCCAGCACATGTGTGTTTTCATATCAGCGCTTGTTCCGCCATCAGTGAGTGTGCACAGGGTTGCCAAATTGCAGAGATTAAGTAAAACAAAGGGCAGAAAATGTATTCTTAAAGGAGAAAAGGTCTGACTTAATCTCTTCACATCTGGCAACCACAAGCATGAACTAGTGAAGACTTCTTAGCAATGCAAGATAAAGCAAAGGCCAAATTAAAAACATGTTTTCAGGATAAATAACGAGCCAGCCAATATCGTGACGACTGTTTTTAATTAATCGAGAAAGGTGGAGATCGTTATCAAGATTAAAATACGATTAATCGTGCAGCCCTAATACCACCCAACCCTCTCCCAACACAGAAACATGTGTTATCTGTAATTATCTATAGGGAAATGCACCATAAACAGATGCAAAAAAATAAAACCTAAATAAACAGCCTTCTATTTGAGATGCAAAAGTCTTTCACTGATTTCTAAATTTTATATCTCAACCCCTAGAAAAATAGTATCTAAACACCATGGCCTAAATACGCTCCTGCATCTCTCACAAAATGAAATGATTCCTCATGGGATATGATTTGACATTTCAACTGGCAGCGCTGCACAAAGTCAAAACCTCAATCTCCAATCTTGGTCTGGATCTGGATGCTCACAGCGGTCCTACAGGCATTTAACAAGACCACAGAGCTGGTAGATGACAATCCTCATGATAAACAAACAAAAAGGTCAAACGCAAACTTTCGGCCTCTTTATTCCACCAGGCAAAACAGATACGGCGTGAAGATGAAACATACAAATTCAAAAACTAACTGCTTTGAAAGGCAAAGCAATTTATCAATATAAACACACTCAAGAGATGGACTGTTTTATGGAAAGGTCATGGAAAAAAATAAAACTCCAAAGAATTGGCTTGTTGTGGCATTTGAGTGCTGTCATTATTTTGTGCCGCGTTTGGCAGTGGTGCGACTTCATTAACTGTATTTGTTTGAAGTCTCATTTACTGGGATTGAATGCAGTGTGAAAGCTTCATGAATAAATATGCTCTGTGCTTTTACACAACACTTAATTTATCACAATTCATACTAACATGAAGACATCGCAGAGGCCCCGTCTGGTGAAATGATTTATTGCTTGGGTAGTTGGGAGAACAAGGTTATAAAGAAGAGGAGAAAGCGAAAGCATGAAAAGGTAACAGGCCCTCATCTGCAGATGCGGGTCACGGCACCAGATTTCTCCAGAAGGTATAACTTCTGATGCATGAGGCTCTTATATTCCCTAGGGACAACACAGTCCATGACACCAGCAATGAATTCTGGGCCAAGACTCGCCGTCTCCTGGCATCTAAGCTTTTTGTTGTCCTTTGACCCTCTGCATCCAATTACATCACTGCTGCAGTGCCAAAGTAGTATAGATCAGAGCGACAGACACTGGGGAATGTCTGACTCCAGTCAACCAGCCTGATATTAGCACTACGGGTTGCAATCTCAGGGCAGTGATGTGGTGCAGTGATAATGCTTTGTTTGCACACAGTGGCATTGTTGCATGGTGCTTGTTGCACAGAAAATAATAGAGACTGGTATCAGATAAAAATCACCTCTAGCTGTGACTGACACACTGTTTGTGTAGATGAAACTGCCATGTCATTACAAATTTGGACATTATCATGAGAGTTACACATAGACATGGGCAGCAAATTTTCAGTTGAAACTAATGAAGCTGGAGCCATGGCCTAATGGTTTGTGCATATGATTTGATACATCGTGCTGTGGAGCTCTTGTGGGCAATATGAGTTTGAATCTGCCTTGTGATGCTGATGATGAACCATCTGAACATCAACTAAAATTGCTTTCTAATGAAGCTACTTGACCAAGGGAGGTTTTCTGGTCAAGTTAAGAAGGTTTGGCAACACCACCAAAATCACAACACATGTTGGTAAACAGCAATTTTTGTCAATGTCTACCTGGAGACATGCATAAATCCTGGAAAAATGAGTGAAGTGTTAATGCAGCGGATGAAACGAACCATCACTGGGTTATATGTAGCTGAGCAGGAAGAGGATCAAACGTGACCTCTCGCTTCTCATGTACCTTTACTGAAGAGCTTGGGTAATGGCCCAACATCCTGGCATCTGAGAAGAACAGAGATGCTTGAAAATCTTTCACTGTGAATTTCTGAGCTGCTTTATGAGATCCGTAGCTGGAGGCTTACTACTATGAATGCATACGATCAGTGTCCGGTGCTGCATTCATTCATCTGTATTCAAAGACATCTATTTCCTCTGGCCTTCTTCCTCTCTGTCTGACACTCATGTATTTTTTATGTTTCTACAAAAATGGTATACAAACAGAAAAAAGAAGAAACCTTTCTGTACATCCTGTGAAAACCTTTCTATACCGCCCACAGCACAACATCTAGACACATCAACCCACAGCAAATAAATAATTGGTATTGAGCATGGTGCTGATACAGTACATCCCACAACATCTTATATGAAATAATAATCACCCAATCACCAAAAGTATCTTTATAAATCTAAATGTTAAATTTAGGGCTGTGACGGTGGCAGATTGATATATATATAATTTTGAAACAAAAAATAAATAATGTGGGCGCGGCTCAAACATCTATTAACAAACGTACGTGTTTATTTTAGCACTTCCGTCAGTGAGCACGGCAACATGCAGCCTGCAAAACACTAGGCTATCAAAGAAATAATACAGTTAAATAAGAAAGTAGCCTAAATAAGTAGCCTAAATAATTCGTAACAACTTCAGTCACATGCTGGAAAATCTGCGTTGTCCTGATAACAATTAGAACGTAAACACTAATGCTTAAGCCTACCTTGGCTTTTATATAATGTTAGATTTAAAATTCTCTGATAGAAAAACAAACATGTTGATATTGTCTGGTTTAAGGGAGGACCTCATTGGTGTTACGATGTTTCCAGCAACACTGAACACGCGTTCAGATGGTGTGCTTGTTGCGCAAATGCATTTTAAGCAACCGTGGCCAGGTATCTTCCCTCATTATTCCACCACTAAGCAAGAGGGTCTTCGCTGGCCTCCTCTCACAAATAGCAACTGGAAATGGCTCTTGAGATATGAAGTGCCCAGTTGCCCATTTATAACACAACGCGCTGCAAACTAAAAATCTCTTTAACTATGAAAGAACAACTTCTGATCAATGAAAAATGCCTCTATTTCATCAGTCCATGATAAAGAGTAAATGCCAAGCAGTAGTTCAACATATATAAGCTCAGGTAAGTAGTGTGCTTCAAAACAGGAACTATTAAAGGTGAGTTTGCTGTTTCTGATTCTTTCTGCTCAGTAAAAAAAACAAAAACAAAAGGAACTTTGGCAGCCCAAGAAACCTCCTCACAAAACGAGGAAAGGGTGAGTGCAGACTTCAGGCGTGTGAATGGGGATGTGCTATAAAAGTCCAAACACAAAGAAGAAAGAGGGAGAAGAGAAAATAGAAGAGAAGAGAGTGTGAAGTTATTCTCCACCCTGGAGCAGGACTGATATATCGGAGAGATGGCTCCACATCACTACATGCTGACAGATTTGCCTTGTCCTTCTTTTTTACTGAAGCTGTGTGTTGCCGCCAGGTCCGAGATTGTGCCAATTGTGGCAACCAAGGAAAAAAGCATGTAGATGCTAATTGCTTTGGCAGATTTTTAGAAGGACTCTGCAAAGAGGGCAGAAAACAAACTTCACAAATTATGAATCCAGACATTCCATCTTGTTGGTATGGGAGACAATCAATTTCAAAGGTCCATCAACATAACCAGTAAAAAGCCATTGCTGAAAGCTAGCCGCTGAACGATCTATTCACTTTGGTCTGGGCCCTTTTTAATGAGCACCATTCAAGGACATTGGCTACACTTTTCCTCCAAAGATAAGCACCAATGCAGTAATGAGAGTTTTTTTTTTTTTTTTTTTTTTTTAGAAGTAGTTTAGAGATTGTTTTAACTTTAAAGGAATATTGTAGTTTACCCAAAACTGAAATGGTTTTGTGAACTGGATTAACCTACAGAAAAAAATAGGTTATCTCTGAGCAATAATTAACAACTACACTAACTAATAAGTAAGAAACAAACAATAAATAAATACATTTTTAAAAAGTTAACAGCTGTAAACATTCACAATTTGATGCATACAAAACATTTCTCATGTCACACGGACAAACCAATTAAATGTCAGAAGTAAATTCACATCAAAAATTCACTCAAGTCTTCAGTCCCTGAGGGGACATTTAGTACAAAACAGCAGCAACCTCAAACACAGAGAGCACAAAAACAATGCGACCCATATACAACCTAGAAAAAAGGGAAAACAGGAGACCCAAATACAAAGCAGGTAAGTGATGAATGACTTTAGCATGTGGAGACAGGGCACACGCTAACAGCATCCACAACAGGAAGAGAAAAACCCACAGAAATAAACACCACCTGACAAAATGACACACATGAAGCATGGACGGAGCAGGAAAGTGAGCAAATTGTTTTCAGCCAGCTGCCCTCAACAACTTCACACAGATTTGTAGGGAACTCCCCTGCATGCCTAGAGACTATTTCTGGTTAACATGCATGCAAAAATCACTCAACGATTTCTCACATTGAATTGCAATCAAAGTGAGGAAAGGCATTGATTTGTTTCTTGTGAGTTTGCTTCATTTGACCTGTTTTACACACCAGCTGAGCCCTGCTAAAACCTAACCATCCTGATGCCAACAGTCAATAAGCATTTCTTCTGACCAGTTAGGCCCTAGACTTTTACTATCACCAAAATCGGTTTCGATCAGTGACACCAATGACGTTCCTCCCTGGTGGACAAAGAACAAAGGTGTACGGTGCAAATAAACGGCACCTTCTGAGCAAACAGTGAGTCACTAAACTTGAACCTTGAGATGTTCAATATGTCTTCTGTATATCACTACATATCATCTGTAATGGTGACAGCTAAGGTCTCTCAGAAAGCAAGTAAAATAACCACACTGACTTTAGGTAAGCCTACCATTAATCAGAACAATGCATGATAATAGTCAAGACGTGATAAATCAGTGTTGCGATGTAAAAAGTTTCTTGAATGACAGATTGCTGGTATTCTTGCTCCTATGTACATGTCCTTGCAAATATAGTAAAACATGTCTTGTGAAAACCTTTGAAGTGGCTTGTACTATTTAAAATGCTTGTAAATCAGTCAAATCATGTTTTGCTATGGCAGCTTTTAGGGATGTGCCGAGATCTCGTGGCACGAGATCTCGCGAGATCAGATGTGTCTCGTGAGATCCGACTGGTCTCGCGAGAACATGACAATATCCTCGCAAAACATTTTGCAGTGTTTACATTAGAGTTGCACCATTAATCTTTAAAAAATTGCAATCTTGATTCAAACACCCACGCGATCTTATTCCTGAATGACAACGATTCAGCTATGTCTATTACGACTGTTTAACATCGCGAGTGTCAGTGGATCGTGAGAAGCACGTTTTGTCACTGCCCATGTCTAATGAATCAGAGGGTCGGCCATCATCACGCTTCCGATGTGAACGCTGTCATTCACTGATATGGGTGGCGACAAAACACGCGCTGCTCACACTAACAACTCCACTAACACCTGTTTCACATCGTAAGTGTCTTAAAGACATTCAAATCTGCATTCATGCTGCTGCTGATCCAGAAAGAGCAACACAAACAGTCTTTTCAAACACGCATCATTATTACTGTGTTACAGACATTTAAATAACAGAAGTAGGCCTACTGGGATAAAAGTTTATAGTTTGAGTATAAACGCTTTTTGTCTACAGTAGCGATCCAAACGAAAGTATCTTAACACTTGTAGTGTAACACTTATCCTCTGCCAGGAGGTGGAGACAAGCCGTTTAAAACATGTATTTGACATTGAATCATTCATTCAAGAGATTCCAATAGTGAAACAAGTCTTTATGAACTGAGACACTGACTCCTTCATTGAATTTTTTTTTTAGTTTGTCAGAACCATTAGTAAATTACGTTATTTTGTTTAGTTTTCTAATATATATTTTTTTCAGAATCATGAGAGAATCGTGATCTGCAATTTATTTTAAAAAATTGTGATTCTCAATTTATCCAGAATCCTGCAGCTCTAGTTTACGTTTATTACTGCATATAATTCATTAAAATAGAAGTTTAATTTCATAAAGTACAAGTTGATTTCAAAATGCACCTACATTTTTTGCAAAATGCACCTACATTTTGTTGTTGTTTTTTTTTCAGTTGAATAAAAGACTATTTTTCCCTATATATTTCATCACTGGGGATTTGTTTTTGTTTTTTTAAAGTCAAAAAATCTCATCTCGTCTCGTGAACCCAGTCTCGTGTCTCATCTCGTCTCGTGGGATAAGTGTCTCGTCACACCCCTAGCAGCTTTCCATAAGGAACAGGTTTAGGGGTAAGGTATAGTTATTAACATCAATATCTTGGTATGAAAACCATTGTGTCTATTAGAGATTATTTCTAATATGTCACCTAGATAGCTGAATAATAGTATTTTCCAGTTGCTAATAATTCCATACAAGTAGGGCTGTGACGGTGGCAGATTTTTTCCACCGTGGTGGTAATGGACCAACTACCGGCGGTGATGCTGTGTTTTTATAAATTATATATTTGATGTGAGCATAAGTATAGGAACAGTTGCCTCACAGGTCTTTCTAAGTGATCAGCTGTGTCCTGTTGCATTCATTCTTCAGATATTAAAAGCAGGGAATGTGTCGTATCAGTTATATCCATTACTTCTGCATTCTAAGTCTTGCATTCGATGATGACACACACAAACCAGGATGAAGACGAGGAAGCTGACTCTGAAAGAAAAGCAAGCAATTTGGATGCTAAAAGAAAAGAGGAAGTTAATTAGAACTATAGGAAAAACAAAGGGCATGGAGAAATCAAGAGTTTGGAAACCACCAGCGACACCAGCAACCAACAACTACCTGATCGGCTGAGAAAACAACAGTAGTTGATGACAGACAAATCATAAAAGCGGTGAAAATGAAGCCTAAAATAAGTGTCTGTAAAATTACCAACAATCTCCAGAAAGCTGGGGTGATGCTCTGACAATCTACTGTCCTCAGGAGACTTTGACACAGAATTACAGATGCTACACAGCAAGATGCAAACCTCTGACCAGCACCAAAAATAGAAAGGCAAGATTAGAGTTTACAAAAAAGCACAAAGGTGAGCCAGTAGAGTTTTGGAACTGAGTTTATGGACCAATGAGACAAAGATTAACCTTTATCTAAGTGATTGGAAAGCAAAAGTGTGGGGAAAAAAGGGAACTGCAAATGATCCTAAGCATACAACCTCATCTGTAAAGCTTGGTGGAGGTGGTGTCATGGCATGGGCATGTATGGCTGTCTCTAGATCAGGACCTCTCAATATTAATGATGACAATGTATGATGATGACAATGTATGATGACAATGTATGAATTTGGAAGGGTACAAAACCATCTTGGCTACCAATATTCAAGAAAATGACACCAAACTCATTAGAAAGCACTTCATATTGGATCAGGACAATGACCCAAAACACCCTGCCAGTTCAGTCAACGAGTTTATCAGGGCAAAGAAATGTAAAGTCTTAGATTGTCTGAATCAATCTCCAGATTTAAATCCGATTGAACATTAATTTCACCAGCTGAAGAGGAGAGTAAAGGCAGAAACTCCCCAAAACAAGCAACAGTTGGAATTGGCTGCATTAAAGGCTGGGAAAAAGCAATTCAAAGCATAAGACCAAGAGTCTGGTGATGTCTATATGTTGCAGACTCACTGCTCTGATTGCATGCAAGGGATCTGCAACAAAATATTAGCTTTTAATCTTTTACATCTGCCTTAAATTCAACTGTTCCAAAACTTATGCTCACATCAAATAGTGGGATGAACTCTAAAAGTGCTGTCCTTTTTATTTGGTAAAACATGTGTGTCGAAAGACCTAATAATAAAATGTGACATTCTGTAGTTTTGTCTCATATTCATCTTTTAATCAAATTTGCAAATGTCTTGACTCCACAGCAGAGAAAGCAATTTTGTCTTTACTGTTCCAATATTTATGGAGGGCACTGTATATAATTTTGAAACAAAAAATAAATAAATGTGGACACGGCTCAAACATTTACAAATGTACGTGTTTATTTTAGACTTCCGTCCGTGAACACGGCAACACGCAGCCTCCAAAACACTAGGCTATCAAAGAAATAATACAGTTAAATAAGAAAGTAGCCTAAATAATTCGTAACAACTTCATTCACATGCTGGAAAATCTGTGTTGGCCTGATAACAATTAGAATGTAAACACTAATGCTTAAGCCTACCTTGGCTTTTATATAATGTTAGATTTAAAATTCTTTGACAAAAAAACAAACATGTTGATATTGTCCGGTTTAAGGGAGGACCTCATTGGTGTTACGACGTTTCCAGCCACACTGAACACGTGTTCAGATGGTGTGCTTGTTGCGCAAATGCATTTTAAGCAGCCGTGGTCAGGTCTCTTGCCTCATTATTCCACCACCAAGCAAGAGGGTCTTCGCTGGCCTCCTCTTGCAAATAGCAACTGGAGACGGCTCTTGAGATATGAAGTGCTCACTCATTTAACACTTAACGCGCCGCACCACAACAGCTAAAGTCTGTCTACACTGGACGCAACAAAGCGACCGTTAAAGGGGTCCTATTATGCTTTTTCACTTTTTGAATTTTAGCCAGTGTGTAGTGTGTATGTTTGGGCATAAAAAGATCTACAAAGTTAGAAATCTCAAAGTCCACTACAAAGGGAGAAATTTCGTTTTTAAAAAATCCCATTTCAAGAACTACAACGAACGGCTCGTTTGGACTACAAAGTTGTTTTCCTGTATTTGTTACATCACAAAGCGGTCCATTAGACCAGTGGTTCTCAACCACATTCCTGGAGGACCCCCAACACTGCACATTTTGCATGTCTCCTTTGTCTGACACACCCATTTCAAGTCTGTGAGTCTCTACTAATGAGCAGGTGACCTGAATCAGGTGTGTTTGATTAAGGAGACATGCAAAATGTGCAGTGATGGGGGTCCTCCAGGAATGTGGTTGAGAACCACTGCATTAGACTATCATTAAAATAAATCCCGCCTACGGAAATTCGAATGGTTGGCGGGTGGGGAAAACGCTTGGTTGAGCACTGCATGTTTCAAAATCGAAACCCGGTGCGGGTGTTTTTATATCACTGTATTTCTGAAGGAAACCGACTGTCTTCAGAAAATTTTGGATGCCATTTTCATTTCATCTTGCATGTAAAGTCTGATAAAGCAGCGTTTGTGAACGGAGCGTTGCTTTGTGTACAGCGATCCCGGGGAAACCTCGATCTCTACCACTCCAACAGCGCCTCCCGCTGGCAGAAAATGAATTTGCATATATATCCCGCCACAAATAGTGCAACTCTGTGGAACTATGGTATAAATAAATTCAACTGTATAACAGTTTCACTGCAATTCATGTTATAATGTTAGAATTAAAGAACAATAAACATAATACATATTACCATTGCACTTACCTGTATACAGTAAATGCAGTTATTTTTAAGCTGTTGTTGACATCCTATCTAAAACGTGATTTAGGCAAAAAACAACAACAATAATGTTACCACTTTAATATATCTTGCAATATCCGTGCGTGCAAAGGTTCTGCGCGATCTTCTTGTTCAATATTCTCGGGGTCTGAATCCGGCTCAAATTGATATGGCAATATTAACGAACTTGCTGCTTTAGCAAGGGGCGTGGCAGTACTGAAACACCGTCTAAGCTGTTCGCCAATCACAACGCACTAGGTCAGCTAACCAATCACAACACATTTAGTTTTTCGGAAGGCGGGGCTTCGTCAAACCCGGAACTAATCGAGCCGTTTGTGCCAGGCTGGGGAGAATGGTATTGTAATAATGTAAATTATGTGAAAAATAATGCATTTTTAGAACCACCAAGCATGAGAGCATGTTCTAGTACACCCACAAAACAACATCAAGACTTTGTAAAAAAGCATAATAGGACCCCTTTAAAATCATTTGAACTTTGTGTCAGCACGTCATAAATAAAACAAGGCATAAATTTACTGTCGGGGATTTGTAGTGCCGCGCCACATCCAGTGTAGACAGCATCACTGATTATAATGTATTGTGTTCTATTGTATTTTGTCGTGCCGCACAGTGCCTCTTGTGTCCGGTATAGACACGGTGTAAAGGAAATGCCATGGATGGTGTTTGAGATAATTAACTGTTTAAATAAAACAATTTACAGCTAAATGGTATATGCTATAAATACCGAATTCTATTGCAACTGTTACTATTATTGCACTTGCATACAAAACTTTGTTTTTCATGCTTGTTATAGAGTGTGTGACGTCACACGCATTACCGCCGGTGGCAATCAACCACCACGGTGGCAAAGGACCACCGCGGTGATGCGGTTGTCATGGAGACCATCACAGCCCTACATACAAGTACAATAAGCATTCAATAGGTAAATATTTAAGTACTTTAATTAACTTTACTACAATTATACCATCAGATTAGTGCATTATTATAAACTACCACGAGGAGCTTCAATAATAGATTAATTCTTATATTTCTGCACGTCTTTCTTCGCAGTAACTGCCAAAGTTGGTGGAGAAAGAGAGATGTGTAAAACCCAAAATGTCTATAGTAAACGGTCTAAACAAACAACTCATTTTAATTTCAAAGATAAAGGGATGAGCAGATAGATGTGTGACCAACTTGAACTCGTAAAGACTGCATTGAGAAAATCTTTCGCCCTCACATTAAATTCCTGATCATGTAGATTCCTATTGAAATGACAGGATTTAACTTGCAAATATTGCCCAAACAATGATAAATGGTAAAAAGGTGACCACACCTTTATTGACCTTGATACACGGACAAAAGTGTCTCCCAGACCCACTGAATGATATAATTCCCTGCATTTTTCTTCGTGTTTCTGAAGGAGAAAGTATTTTAACATTAAAAAAAAAATAACAATTCTCCCAAGTGCCTAGCATAGGGCTCCACGATGACCAGATGTCCCAGTCAGCAGATTTTATTAAAGTGGCTGCTACTTATCAAAGCCTGGCCTGACGATGACACTCCATAATAAGCCTCTGCAGGGACCGTCTGTGCTTCCTCAGTGACTCCCTGTGCTAGTGACAGTCTCCTTGTCTCTCATCAGAGAGCTGGTGTACTACCTTAGGTCTTAGTGTTTGATGAATAGGATTATAATGCTATCAAAGACTTCTGAGACATGGATCAAAGGCTCTGAGAAGGGTCATGCCATGAAAGAAGTGCTAAAGCAAACAAAGAGAAACTCATATCAGACCCAAGCTTCATCCAGTTCAATGTATCTGGCAAAACAAATGTCATTTAGGTACTTGAAGGACCTGAGTTCCATCAAGTAAGTTAATGGACAAGGGTATCTTTCTTGACTTGACCCTCTGCTGGACATTAAGGTGTCGAGTAGGTCTCAAAGCACCTATTAAAAAAGATGAAACACACTGGCCAATCTAACTTGGTAGGGGGGATGTGAGAGATTCATCCAGTGAGCATTGTATTGATCCAGAACGATGAAGAGTCTACGGAAGGTTAACCTTTCATTTTATACTCCATGGACAAGATTAGGAATAAGCCTTGACCGGCCTGATGGAAAACACTTTGGCCAATTCGCCTGGAGGAGTGTTATAAAACGATGGTGAGTTGGCGGGGGGGAGCCAAGCAGGGTTGTCATGTGACATGTAAAAGCTTTCTCTCACCTGCTCCAACTATTCCCAGATGTAAACATGCGAAAATCCAATTAGCACTCTATTTTAGCAATGGCAGGCATGTCCACGCCATTTTCCACTTGACTTGGGGCAAAACGGAAGTGAGGTCTGCTCTAAAAATTGGGTGTGAGGTCAGTCTCTACATTTATTTGAATTAACAGTCTTTGTGGCATATTTTGCATGGCCATATGTCACCATTAGATGTGTGTGTTGGGGTTATACATCTAAACCAGTGGACAGCCTGAAATTTCTGTACAGGCCGCCATCAATTGATTATCACTGAGGCCACCAATTATGGAATTTCTGTTGGGTCCTCAGTCAATATCCCACTGCTGAATAACCAATGCGTGTGAAGGCTGGAATTTCTGGACAGATAAAGCTGCTTGCACATGCTGATATAGATCGCTGTTGAGTCAGCTTGGCTCAAGATTGGGCAAAATGAATGATTGGGCAAGCAACACTGGAATGCATCATTTCAGGATATTGAAATGACCCAATTATCTTAAAAATCACATTTACATTATGTTAAGTATAAAGACACCCTTGACATGGCAACAGTTGTGATACTGAGTGATTCACCAAAGTGATTATGTCCATAAATGGTTTCTTTAACTATTTGTGTACTTGCACTGCATTAGGGCAAACAATACTGGATCCCAACCAGATAAAATGAAGAATTGATCTTAACTACTCACTGAGTGATGTACATGATCATGGTGCGGATGCTATATTGACCTACATGGCCTGGACTAGCCTATACCAGAAACACTGAAGCTGAGATATCAAGATAAACACAGACACCATGATATCCCTGAAGATGAATATGTAATACTGAAGAGCACAGTAAAAACATACCTCTATGGTTTAAATGGTTAATACTATTCCGCAGCACTAAAGCATTACAGATATAGACTATCTCTTATTTGGTCTGTTTATTTACAGGAATCCAATTTCTTTTGTGTTTGCAAGTCAGATGCATCGACCTTTCTTTGAGGACCAAGAGCTGATCTCCTCCAAATCCCCAAACGAAAATTGATTCATGGAGTAGAAACCTAAACAGGACATGACATTACCTTGCTCTTTCTATTCCATTTCCCTTTCTCCTAATCTTTATCTCGCGGTCTTGCTCTCTCTCATTTCCTTCTCTTCATCTCTCTCTCTCTCCCAAATCTAGTTTTGTTTTTGCAAGTAATCTTGAGATTCTGAAGCATCACAAACCAAAAGGCCCATTCACACCAAGAGTGATAACGATAACTATAGATACAAAGATAACTATATTTGCGTCCACACCTGTTTTTGTTTTTTTGTTGTTGCATTTACACAACTTCAACTAGTATATATACTAGTTGAAGTTGTGTAAATATATGTGACCCTGGACCACAAAACCAGTCATAAGGGTCAATTTTTCGAAATTGAGATTTATACATCATCTGAAAGCTGAATAAATAAGCTTTCCATTGATGTATGGCCGATATTTGGCCGAGATGCAACTATTTGAAAATCTGGAATTTGAGGGTGCAAAAAAATCAAAATACTGAGAAAATTGCCTTTAAAGTCCAAATGAAGTTCTTAGCAACGCATATTACTAATCAAAAATTAAGTTTTGACATATTTACAGTAGGAAATTTACAAAATATCTTCATGGAACATGATCTTTACTTAATGTCCTAATGATTTTTTGCGTAAAAGAAAAATCAATAATTTTGACCCATACAATGCAATATTTGGCTATTACTATAAATATACCCCAGGGACTTAAGACTGGTTTTGTGGTCCAGTGTCACATATGTCCTCAGCATGCATGTTTCGAGTGCATCTAAACAGTGAATCCAGCGTAATCTATCTGATCTGTAACGTAGTCAATGTAGTGGAATAAAAACAATACGTAGTCTTTTCTACTGCAACTTCAAAGGAGGCAAGACAATGTTGTCGAAACTAGCGTTGAATACCTGAGGTTATTTTTTATGTTACTCTGTTTGCTGTGCAATGTCTGTTTGCTTCTCCACAATGTCGACTGCTATTTTTAAATGCGCAAGCCCTTTAAATTTGAATGAAGTCTGATTAGCTGTCAGTGTTTTATTGTTCTTGTGTTGTGTTGTTGTGTTATGTTCTGTTTCATTCTGAAAGTGATCCCAACGATATCGTTCCTCTATATTGTTATCGTTATAGTCATGGTGTGAACTTTGCTATTCTCTTAAATTTGAAACAGTTTTTAGAACGTTATCTTTATAGTTATAGTTATAGTTCTTGGTGTGAACGGGCCTTAATATTGTTTCTAAGAAGCATAAAAATGTGTGTTTGAAATAGTGACCACAGGTCCAGCAGTGAACTTACTACACAAAGTGTATATTGCAAAAATAATACTGACTTTGAATACTGAATTGTCTGGCACAAATCTGATAAGACAAGCAAAATGTTGATAGTCACTAGTAGCATTAAAGTCGGTTGCATTATAAGAGGTGGTTTCATGAGTCAGAGGCACATCTATCACTAAACCTGAGCTACTGTATTTGCGCACAATCTTTTCAATCGCTGGCCTTGGAGGCACCAACATGTGACATTTTCAACATGATATGGGTGCAACCAGGGAGAGCTATTGATTCCCTGGGAAAATAATGTTCCACAACCTAATCTCCCAGCCTTGCTCTCTCCTAATGCTTCCCTGTCCAATCAAACCCAAAATCCCAGCGACCTATGAGAAGCATCAACCCTGGGAGAGCGATTTCTTTATCGGCAGATCTGAAACTCTTTCTCCATCTCCCCCAGACACCTGACGTAACATATGACACTCACGAGAGCCCACCCCCAGTCATCACTTTGTTGCACTTGGCAGTAATTTGCCCATCCATCTACGCCACGGCGTTGCTGCATAAATCGTAGATCGGCAGCAGACATCAGCGAGTCATCTATGTTGTCGCCATGGCAATCAGCCTAGACCCTCAGCCCTAACCCATCCCCCAACTGAAGACTCCTCATTGTGATTTATTGCAAGATGTACGTTGTATCCCACTTCCCTATTCACACAGTTAGGTCGGGCAGAGGTGTTTGACCTCGGGGTTCAATAGAAGAGTGTTTGGAATCGCTCCACCCAATACTAAAGTGATTAAAGTGTGCAAGAATGAATTTGATTGTGTAGTGCTGTCCTTTCAACCATGACCTTTGTCTAGGCTGTCAGACTACATTCAGTCTGACTCTTGGAGTAACTCAAAAAGGTTTTGTCCTGACATTTATTGCAGCAAGGTGCAGTTTTCCAGATTGGCTTAATGGTTCAAGTAATAAAGGCCAAGCTTTCTCAAAAGAGTTTCATTATAAGCTCTGTTGTAGTCAGGGTCAAAACAGAGATTTGATTGGTGAACCAAAAGGGGTAAAGGCAAGGACTCCATATGTTTTTGTGTGTTGTGGGTAACAAGCGCAGTCGTTCCTCTACTTCAACAGGCAAGGGAAAAAAAATCGATTTGTGCCACAGGAAAAATGGGATCCTCAACATGCCCTGTCACTCCCTGGCAACCCAGTTCTAATCTTGCCTATATGGTTGACTGAGTTTTTTTTAATGAATCGTGAGCAACAGGGCCTTTTCAATGCAGCGATCCCCTTAAAAATCTAAACCACAAGATAAACTACCGCTCCAATTTCATGGAGCATAGTAAAAAAGGGCTGAAAGACAAATAATGGCTTGGGAAAGAAATTATAGGAGAAAGCATGAGGCACTGTTAGGTTCACTTCTATAATCATAACGATTGTCCTAATTTTACATCCAAAGAGTCTCAAACTGGGCAAAAAGAAAACTGTGTCATTAAGGACAAAAGCCCAGAGGAGGCCGAAACATAAGAAATTCAATCCACAAATAGGAATCAGAAGTCACCAGAGGCATCTATTGGTGAGACATGTCTGGTGTTGCAGCAAGTAAACTCCCTCCGATGCTCGTTTACAGCTTGTTTTTACACTCAAGGGACTTTGTTCTCCATTGGCATGATAGTCAGTAAGAGCATCAAGCCAAGCTGACCGTTCAAGTCAATCTCTCATGGGTAAACACAACCTTATACATTCGGATATGGGGCTGAATTAGAAGTGTGGGATGAAAGCGTGAAGAATCATCTTAGAGTAAACCGAGAGACATGAGATGCAAATCCAGCATGGTTTGTAGGACAAATTACTGGGCTTTTATCAGAGGATCTTGTGTCTGCAACCGCAGATTTGTGAAGCTATATGAGGCCTCAAAAGAAGTAACAGGAGAAGCGTTACACATTGTCTATACAGCTAAGATGGCTAAGACAAGGGGAATGAAAAAAGTCAAATGTCCTCTGAAAGTGGGAATCACTCGACATTATTTATGCGACATCAAGGAAACAGTCCAATCAGAGAAGACCGAATCTATGTTCGGGGTTGCAATGTCTGTGTGTGATTTTTTTTTCCTCCAGTAACAGTGGTTCTGATCGGCTGGGTATCACAGTGGGAAACATGAGCCATATATTATTGTTGTTCAAGCATCAAAGAGTCTAAACTGTCGGAATACAAAGCCTGATATGAAGTGGTGGGCATAATGGGGAGAGAAAACCCTGAACCACATGGATTTCGGAGAGCCGCAAGAATGCCAGCAGTGATTAAGTGACGTGTGGTGGTAAAAATCCCTTAAAAAGGTATTTAGGTATTTACGCTGCTAATGGAAGACGCAATACGCAGTGCGGCTTAAGGCCCCGATATACTTCAAACGAAGTTCGTTTTCGTTCTTCGTTTAGGGGCAAAAAGAAGTTCCAAAAGACTGAGCGACGGTATACTGTTTTCGAACATTCCAACACCCCCGCGCTGCTGGGGGCAGAGTGTAGATTAATGTAAACGTGTCGCGACGCTCGCGCGAATGCCTGAAACACAACAATGATGCAATGATGGTGTATCTAGGTCTTTTATTAAACTGGATAAATTACACGTTTTTATATTTTATGTGGTGTCATAATTTGATTAAAAACAAAGGTTTATTATTGTATGTTCTTTTGGCATTTCATTTATTGTTTACCTTTTAAATTCGCTTATTGAAAGAACAACAACAGCAGCAGCAGCAGTATGGTGTAACATGTATTTGAAACACATGTATTTGGTACTTGCTACCTTATATCTTTACTCTTTCCTTTCATTCTTTTCATGGCTTTGGAAAACTTGTATCTGATGTTTCTCTACGTCGCTTTTTGCATAACTCCGGGTCGTCCACACCAAGCTTCGTTGCAATTTCTTTCTAGGAATTAAATGCTTTCTCAGAATCTTTAAAGTCTCCCCGCGAGTGATCGTACAGGCACGGATATATTTGTGGCAGTTGTTATTTGACACAGTGTATTTATGTTGCTAGTGACTTGGAGACGTTGTTCCCCTGCCTACAAAGCCTGATATGAACAAGCTAATTTGTTGAATGAGAAATGAACCGGGAAAAATAAAAATTGTGCATCAATGAAGGTGGAGCTCCAGAACACACCCACCGATTACGTAATCGCCACGGACCAATGGTAGCTCAAAGGTGTTTAGGAGCCAAAACGAACTCCCCCAGAAAGTTCGCTTTGGTGAGCTGTATCGAACTGCCAAAACGAACTCAAAACGAACTGACGTCATATCAGTTCGTTCTTCGATTTCGTTTGAAGTATGTCGGGGCCTTTAAGGTGCCCTTACCTCCTCTCTGCTTGCGTGCAAAGACTACTAATATCCTGAGATTGATTGCAATGTGTCTGACAATGGACCAGGTGATATGTTCATCCATTCAAAAAAAAAAGACATGAATCAGGATCAGCTAACAGTTGGAATTTAAAAACTAGCTCCCTTTCCATTCAAGATTTAAGGCCAGATTTACTAAAAGCTAGCACCAGTGCAAACCATCTTTTGTCGTTAAAATAGTACTGTCAGGATTTACTGAAGATGCGCAGTGAAGAATTAGTGGTGAAAAGGCATGGACACAGTTATTTTTGCGCCTGACCTTTTTGAAAATGTATTTGTAGGAGTTTTCCTTTCAGATGCAAAATTTATGGGAGGAGAGTATTGAAATGAATCACGCAAGGCGATTTACTGCACTGGTCATTATGGAAAAGATCTGGCTGCGTCAGTGTTCTTTAATGTGTGCATTTTTATATTTTTTTCCCCACATATTAATGTATTTGGGCACACTTATAATTGTTTTGAAAATATTGAACTATTGGAACATCAGACAATCTGAATACATATTCATTTTGCCATACAGCACCACAAAACATCAACCACATCATTTAAAATAAATGAATACAATTACATTATGACCTACTGATTACATAATTATATAATCTCTGACATGTAATAGAATATACATAAATGAAATTACTCCTTAAATTCTAATTACAATTCAAGAGCTGTTTCCAAACCAATCTCTAAATTAATTAATCACTAAAAGAATGCAGCTATACACTACATAGCCTATTTTACTATTTTTAATAACAGTTCATATTAAATTTTCTGTCTGTACTATTAAATAATTAGAGGAGCAACAGTGAAATTAATCCAATCAACGCTTTGCTTTAGAAATCTCTTTATATAATCCTGCCAAAAGAGTCCCTGACTAGCTCTAAGCATTAGAGAGAAAATAGAGGCACTCTCTGCAGTGAAATTCAACACACCTCTCACCCCACTATGGCTGGGATGCTTTAGACGTTTTGTTTCATGTTATCTGTGGTGCTCTGTAAGCATCTCTCTGGGGGGGGCACCTTGATACCATTGGCCTACATTCCCCATGACAGAATCAAAGGCGTTCAGACCTAAACTTTGAAGCAAAGGCTGTGTGCGAGTTTATTCGTGCTGGGGTGAATCAACGAGGGCCTTATTTTTGGGGGGTTTGAGGTGGATGAAAGCATCACAGATTATGAGGATCTATGAAGACACTCTTAAAGGAGCAGTGACGTATCTACCTGTGCAACGTAACCGGAGGATTCAAGGAGACACTGCTGAATGAAGAGGATGAGCCAGTCTGTAACTGACTGGAACGAATATGACATCGGAGCAACAGATTCACACAGCCTCTCAAGGTCTTACATCAGAGACCGGCAAATCATATATTACGGTTACAGAACGATGACAAGACCAAAGCGAATCTGCAGGCTTATGCCCCGTAGTCAGGTCATCTTTGGGGAGTCATTGTAATGCAATGGGCTGCAGATGTTGTATAAAAGAAAACCAGAGGAGAGAGATGACATGGGCAGGAGACAAATGGAAGCACACCAGAAGATAATAACACACCATGTGGCTTTGGCTTTACTGACGTCCCTTTTTCCGAGTCCTGACATGGGACTGTTTTAATGCCACTCAGAAAGTAGCGGTAACAGGATTGATGGTCAAAGAAAATGTTATTCATTGGAAACTCAAAGAAAGGCATGACCACTTCCCATTTTGATAACTTTACAGAAGATTACTCTCTTGAAACAGAGTGAGGAAACATATGGCTTGAGGTCTAAAGAAGATTTGTGCATTATTAACATATAACACAAGTGCTCAATTTCATTTTTTTTAAGGTCCAAATGATCACATTAAAAATGTGGGATATTTTTTGTATACCGCATAGAGCACATTTTAGGTTACCTGACATAATTTCTTAACAGTATAATCATGTAGTATTTGAGAAATGTTTAACAATGTCTGAAGGGCTGATACAATATGCAATAAATTATTCAATTTTAGCTTAAAGACATCTAATGAAATCATCCACAACATACTGAAAATGTTCAGATCACAGCACGCTGTTGTGAACACAGTGATTGAGTTATTCAATCACTGTAGCTGCTATTAATGTTTTAACTTTAATAACATCATTTCCTCCCAATAACACAGTTTGTCGTCGAATCCATTGCATCCTGCCATACGGGCTGACACATTAACATCAAGAACTGCCATCTGTGTGTTATTTAGCACAGACAGTGGCAAAATCAGGAATGTCTTGATGCACAGGGTCGAGAAAAATGCAAAATTTTAGAATGAAGAGAAATGTAATGAATTACTAAATTCTACGAAATTCAGCACAGTTAGACAAAGACTGATAAATTCAATATATCCTAAATAAATAAATAAATAAATTATTACATTATCAGCATATTAGAATGTTGCTAAAAATGATGACTGGAGTAATGATGCTAAAAATTCAGATTTGAAATCATAAAAATAAATTACATTTTAAAATATATTCAAACAGAAAACAGGTATTTTAAATAGTAAAAATATTTAAAAAATCTTACTGTTTTTGCTGTACTTGGATCAAATAAATGCAGTTTTGGTGAGCAGAAAAGCGGTTGCAGTGATTTGCAATAAAATAAAATGTACATTTACAGCAGTTACATGAATTTCTTTGAATTTCCTTCCATTTTAAGTCCAAATTGTGAACTGTGATTCTCTATTCTCTTTGCTGCCTCAATTCAAATTCATGAATTGGACTCCAAGAGGCATTCCCACACAACACTGTGCAAGTGAGAACAAGTTACTGAAATAATAATAAAGCCCATGCATTACAAAACCGTTCAAACATCTGATAGCTGCATGTTGCAGCTTTGTGTCATCACTGTTGATCATCCATATTTGTGTATCGTTTATTGCAGCAGGTGTCTTCTTCAGAGAGCTCAGCTCATCTCAGTCTTTGATTTAGCACCTCTTATTTTCTCCTACAGGCCTATAGTGTATAAGCAGCCATTACCATTAAGCTCAATGAACACATAGAACATTTACCCTGATATTTTACACACTCAGAGAAGCACAAGCTACTTTAATGCTCTCAAACCCCAGGACAATAACAGCCACCCATTTTCCAGTACTGAGAGCGGATGAGCCCATGGAAATGAGGCGAATTACTCTTGTCCCCTATCAATGTACCACAATGGCCTGAAACCCACGCATAAACACACGTCCAAATGACAACGGGCGCCTTGCAGCCACCATTATACTCATCCTATCCAAGATTGGGCCTGCCACTACTCTGCCAACAGCAACTGCGGCTGGGCAAACATGACAGAGGTCGGGACAAATTGCTTGGCTGTTTTTCGGTGCCAGATGAAGGCTATGGATCACTCACACACACACACTCGGGGAGAGAAAACAGGGGCGAGGGAAAGAGTGACAGGCAGCAGAAAAGGTTTTTTCCGAGTCATCGCTGCCTTCCTGCAGTAGGCAAATTGGGCACAGAGGAAAACGCCGCCATTCCCGGAACAAGCTAATTAGAGATGTGTTGGAAGATGCATGACTAAAGCGTCTTCCTGTTTCTGGCAGCATTTCCAGTTTTAAAACGTTTATAGGCCCCAACAGTCTAATTGTAAACCATGATCCACATGATTCCCACTGTGGCATGCAACTCATACAATGGGGCTCAAATTTCAGATTCCACACGAAAAGCTGGGATTCAAAATCTAATTTAAACAAAAATAAACAAAGTGTTACATTTTGAAACATTCAAAACAAAACCAATTTTATTGTAATGAACATTTAAAGGCATAGTTCACCAAAAAATGAAAATCACCCTATTATTTACTCACCTTCAAGCCATCCTATGTGTATATGACTTTCTTCTTTCCGATGAATACAATACAAAGCAGAAGCTAGAGATTACGGTTTATAAGATCATGCTGATTCCTATTGAATGACTGGGTTTTGCACATGAAAGTTCGATGTACAATGGCAAACATGACCGCACCTTCATTCATGCACACTTAGGCATGATAAAAACATGTTCTAACCTCTGGCACCTCTAAGCATTTGACAACAATAGAGCACCAAAGGGACCTCTCAAATACAGCAGCTTCTGGCAGCACAACTTCCTTAAGTCCAGATATTGACCCAAACACCCTATACACTCGAACCTCATCGTATCATTAGGGAATACCCCAAAGGTCACCAGAAAAGTGAAGCATTAACCCTGTTAAAGCCTGGGTTCACTCAAAGATTGAACTTTATCCAACTGTCATGTGTTCTAAGAGCTTTAGGCCAGTGACAGGATGTTCACCTCCCTCCTTTCCTTTAGCAAATTCACACTCTCACATTTTTGTTCCCCACCTCCTGCAATAATCCGCACGCCTGCCGTGCTGGCATAAATAAATGCCCTCTCATGAATTCTGCATGCCCGCAGCTCACAGAAAGCTAATGACATTCATTACACCACACTTGGTCTGACAGACTGTGTGTTTGCAAGTGTGTAGGAGGATGATGTAAAATGTTTTTGGATTCACATCGAATTGAGTGTTAAATACTACAAAGCAGGCAGGCGATGTTTACACCGCCAAGTTAACCATAAAGTCAGTGATCTGACCAATCGCGCATATTCCAGCGTGCTCTCATCATCCAGCGGGTGAATTTCTTTCGTTTTACGCAAAAAGGGGAACAAAAAATCTGCAGAGCATCAAAACTGCGGTAAGAAGACTGTAATGGAAAGCATTGCTTTCAACCGCCCACTTTAAGTAAAAAACACGCAGGCATGTCAGTCCCCAACCATGGCAGGAGGAACCACGGGGCAGCAGATGAGACCGACTGTGAGAACAAGCGTTGCGTGAGCTGGGAGGCCTCAGAGAACGGGAGGGGACTGATGAAAAGACATGAAAGAAAGTGAAAGATGAGAGCTGAACATCACTAAACAAGGGAGGTCCTCCATTATTGTTTATTAGTGTAATTAGCCAATAAATGCTTTGAGGCTTCTGAAAAGCTGGCATGCAACCATATTGGCAGAAACCCACTAAGCTGGAAAAGGAGTGAGAGATTGCTGTGCATGGCATCTTTGGTCACAGCGTCTTCGCCTGCCGTGGTTTGTGTGAAGTTTCCCTTGTGTTTTGAAAGTAAATAGTTCATAACTTAATTAGGTCTTGCTAAGAGTAATTATGGCAGATAAATCCATTCTGTGTGTTTACAGCAGAGACTCCAGAGTTTTCATATACTACTGTGGTGGACAAACAGACCCGAGAACAACATTTTAAATAAGCTTTATAAGGTTTAGAAAAGCATTAGAAAGTAACTTATGCAGGTGAAAAGAAGTATTTTCACTGCATCTCACAAAGTATCTTATATACACTTACGCTCACCAAGGCAGCATTTATTTGATCAGAAATTCAGTTAAATTAAAATTAAAAATAAAAAAAAAATAAAATATTAATATTGTGAAGTATTATTACAGTTTAAAACAAAAGTAGTCTATTTTCATATATTTTAAAATGCAATTTATTCCTGTGATAGCAAAGCTGAATTTTCTGCAGTCATTACTGTCACATGATCCTTCAGAAATCCTAGTATGCTGATTTGCTGTACAGGAAACATTTTATATTATTATCAATGTTGAAAACTGTTGTGATTCTTAATATTTTTTTGTGCAAACTGTACCTTTTTCAGGATTCTGTGATGAAATTAAAGTTCAAAAGAACAACATTTATGTGAAACAATTTTTTGTAACAATGTAAAAGTATTTACTGTCATTTTCAATCAATTTAATGCATCCTTGCTAAATAAAGGTCTTCATTCCTTATTAAAAAAAAACACACACGCACTGACTCCAATTATGAAGGCAAAAAACAGTATTCATAAAACATAACTGACATTATAAGTCACATGACAATGACAACACGGTCAATGTAATCAGTCAAAGAACATCAATATTTAATGGTCACAAAGTCCGTTCAAATTCGCCCCATGAATGCAATTCCAGACGCAGCCTGGAGGCAGAAGGCAACTTAAAAAGCAACTTTTCATCCCCCAGCCTGGTCAGCCATAATGGAGCAGTGACTTGCTAATTGCTCTTCAGAGCTTTACTGATTAAGGTGAGTTTTTAAAGGTAATTATCATAAGATTTGTCTTGACAGAGATGCTTTACACTACTGTGAGTTTAATAAAGAAGGGCTCAGTGTTACTGGTGTCAGCATATTTAAACCAAAAACAATAATGACATACAAATGGGCGCTTTGTGATTCAAATCATTTCGCCCATTCACAACCACACAACGGCATGGTGTATCTCTTGGCTTGCGACGCTCTAATTTAATATGAAAACCTCACACTACGCTCCATTGATGCAGCATTACTGGATATGACGGATAATGACTCATTTTCCAAACTCTTTTCTGAATATAGGCCTGTTTTCTCAATTATCTTATTTAATAAGCCAATAAACTGCGGGTTACCCTGTGTTCAACATGAACAGAAAAAAATATAGTTGTGATATTAAAGACATTAGGATGGTAGACAGAAACAAAACAAAAGAGCAAATGTAGACAGAGAGATCAGGAGGGAGTCTGAGGGAAGCAGATGCTCTTTTTGGCCTGCTGGGATAATCCTCGATGCTAAAATCCATTCACTGATTTATGCTTGATAAAAACTCATGGCTTCAACTGCCATCGACACTGAATGCAGGATAATTTGAAATGAATTAAGTTTATCCCTTTGAAACAAATGATCCAAAACCCTGTTTGAGGAGAAATTCATTGCTATCATGATTTTAAGGCAGAAAAGTATGAGTCTTATTGTAAACAGAGTATTCAACCCACTGAGTAAATGAACCCAGTGACAGAGAAACCCACAAAACAGCCATTACACACAATATTCCTCTTTTGCACGCAGAATTTTATGATACAATGAATGCCACAATGATTGTTGTAGGGAAGGAAAGGAATTCTTCTTCTTCAGCATTTCTTGGACTCCGTCCGTACCAATTCACACACACACACAAGCAGAAATAACAAGCAGTGTGGATCCCTAGACTCAGCACTGTGAGGTGGAAAAAGCCCAAGTCTAATTCTCTCTTAATAGCACAAGAAGAAAAACACACATACGAGGAACAATCTTGGTACCACAAACAAACACACACACCCTCAAACTGACTCCTAAACTGAGTAGATTGGATTCTGGCTGCACCTCTACGATAAAGAAAGACAGGCTGATTGTCTAGGTTATTTGGCATTGCTTAATTAAAGCCTTTCAGCATCAAAGCGAACAGGACACCAAGCTCTAATTGAAATGAAACAGGGTGTTGAAGAGCTTTGTTGACAAAAACTTCAGCAACTTCTGACTGACATATTTTATGAAAAGGCAAATGTATGTACAGAGATTCGATTAACAAACGCTCAAGGTAAGTTACAGCTGTCGTGACCGGTTTTAGATTCACTGACAAGATCTTTTACAGGCATTTTGAAGACAACATCTGTGGTGAGGCTGTTTAAATGAAATAAATAAATAACATTCAGATTTGATTAATCGGATTTGAAAATGATGCCTGACTGTCATGTCTTTCCATTCCCAGTGTGTCTGCTTCAGCCGTAGCCTGATGAGTTCATTAAAACAGATAAATCCTATGATGTCAAACCATGTTCAGCCTCCATTTCCCTGCTAACAGAAATGAGGGAGTGGTATGAGATCAGATTGGAGTGTCTTCCTAATTTGCTTCTCAGTTTATCCACTGCAACTTTGGAAGGGAGTACAGAATCAGAGTAAACGGCATTGTAGCACTGTATACAGTAACATTCTGCTATATGTGCTGTCATAACGGTGGCACATTGTTATTAGTCTGAAGCTCTGTGGCGTCCTTTGCCTTCCACACTCATGATCTGCTGGAATTTATAAGCGCTACACCTACAATAAGGAGGGCAAATATGGACTATTGTGGTTATTCACTGCTGGCAAGTTAACTTAAACAGCTAAGATATGTTGAGCAGAATGTGAATATCTTATTATGATATAGGTAAATCTATAAAACACCTCATAAAAGTCATATTGAGCCACAGTGGTTATGTAAGAAATGTTCCAATGGCTCACTTTATATCCCCATTATATCCCATAGTCAGTATCAATAAATGTAGTAAAAAAGAAAAAAACTAATAAATAAAAATAAAATAAATAAATAAAAAACTGTGATTTCTATTATCCATTGCAAAAATATATGTATACATTTTTAAATTTTTGTTTTCTGATATAACATTTTAAAATGTAATTTAAAATGTCATTCATTTATCCTTCAGAAATCATTCCAATATGCTGATTTTCTGCTCAAGAAACATTTCTTATTAATTATAAACAATGAAAATTGTTGTGCTGCTTAATGTTGCTGTGAAAACCATGATACATTTTTCTCATGATTCTTTGATGAACAGAAACTTCCAAAAAAAAAAATAATAATAATATTCTCAGCTCATAATGCATATAATAACATAAAAGTATGATAATGCACTATTGAAGAGTTTCCAGAAATGTCTAAAAACTACACTAACAACCCAAAATACCGCAGTTGCAGAGATAAAAAGAAAGGAAGTAGTTACAGACACCTTTTTTTTCATTATTTCCTCTATTTCTCCCACTCAGAGGCAGTGTTGGCCACAGTCACAGACAAGTGCAGGAAAGAATGCCTATTTGTCATGACAACCTAATTCACCGGCATTTGAGAGTCGCTTCACAAGCCATCAGTGTCAGAATGTGCTCTGCCTTTAACGGATCCAAGTGACAAATCAACTCGGCCTTTCTTGTTCTCTCTCCTCATCCCTTTCTCTTTCTCTCCATCTCACAATCTCTTCTGTATCTAACAGCAATGCCACTGCCGTCATAACTCACATGACTACTCCAACAAGCATGCATCAATATACTGTAGAACATACTTTGGTCGAAAAGCAAGTTCTTCATCAAATGCCATAGGGAACCATGTAAAGATGAATCAGTTCTCTCCATCTCTCCTTGAAACTTGAACACAGCTGTGTGACAAAACTAAAGCCAGTTTTCTCTTTAAAAAAAAAAAAAGGAACAAAACAATACAAAAGAGCACAAAAAAAGAAAAAAAATGGGGGGGGGGGGGGGGGGGGATTTAGCATCACTTGCTCACCAATGGATCTTCAGCAGTGAATGGGTGCCGTCAGAGTGAGTGTTCGAACAGCTGATTGTTTTTCAGCTGTTTGAACTCTAATTCTGAAGGCACCCATTCACTGCAAAGGATCCACTGATGAGCAAATGATGTAATGCTAAATTTCTCCTAATTTGTTCAGATGAAGTAACAAACTCTTCTACATCTTGGTTGGCCTGAGGGTGAGTAAATTTTCAGCCAATTTTCATTTCTGGGTGAATTATTCCTTTAACATGCAAGCTATATGCTGAGGTAAATCATGTCAAATTAAGCACAAAAAATGGCCAGAAGAAATGCAGAATGTGAAAAAGACCTGCAGATGGAGATGGGAGGAGAAAGGCTGGAGGAGACTGAGGGATGACCTGTGAATGCAGAAGAGGAGAAGAGAGGAGTCCTTCAGGGTCCACTGCACCGCTAGTGAAAGTGGCCACTGGTTCAAATTAGAAACCATGTGGTGACAAGTGTGAGAAAATCTCATTAACTCTCCATCCGCCCAGAGAACTGATTCATCTGTCTTTACATGGTTCCTTTCAGCAAGCCTGGATTACAGCGATTCTCCCGTGTGCCATTCAGCCCTCGAGTTCATTTACTGTAGTGCAGGTTACAGCACGCTTTGGGAAGAGGAGCTGGACTGGGACCAAACATGCATGTTAATAACACAATCATGTAGAGAAACATCAAGTGTCTTGTCTTTTTATGACCATGAAATCAGGAGACGATTACAAAATGAGCAAAAGGCAATTAGAAGAAATGCGTGTAATTCACTAGCATTCACTGCATGGATGATATCTGTCAAAAATAAGCCCCTTAATCGTAATCCAATTGTAAACTACACGGATCATTCATTATAATGCCCAAGCAGCCAAAATGATCAAACCTGTGACACTCATGCAGGATTTGGTCATTTGCAGTTGTTTGTTTGTGTTAATTTGTAATTGAGTAGTTCACATGACATGCCAAGCAACGAGTTCTGATATGATATACTTCATCTACTGCTATTTCAGAAACATTTCTATAATTTTTGTATAATTACATGACAGTTTTTGTGATGCTATATTAACTGAGAGACTAAATTAAATATATTATACTGCAAAAACATGACTTTATCATAATACAAGACTAATTCTATGAAAAAAGATCACACAGTTATAAAAAAAACTATACTACTGCCTCTCCACATAATCCATGATATTCATACATAACAATTACATGGAGGTTTTGTGATGTTATATCAACAGAGACTTCAATATTCTTACTGCGAAAGTACTTCAGAGAACTGAAATCATACAATTATGCATTTACATACACTTTAACATTAAATCTTACATGCTTGGCACAGAAAAATGCTACTTCTACACATAATACATTATAACATGTAATGTAAAGCGTTGCCCTGGGGTTTGTACAGCACATAAGGAATGAGTGATCTGATTTATGCATCGCAAGAGAAAAGCATGTGTTAAGTCCTACATTAACATTTGATATTAAATATGCAGCATATTAGATCAGATCTAACTGATGAGACTAAACGCTTTCTGCATGAAGCATCAGAGCATGTTCTGTTGCATCCCTCAGCATCCTTCATGCGCGCGGGTAACAATGAGCAATACTTTATCAACAGTGAGCAATTTAACAATTTAACCAAAAAGACGAGTGCGAGTTCCCTAAATAGGCATATTTAACACTTTTAAATCCAAGTCTATCCACAATTCTTTCTATTTTAGTGCATCACGACATTCACCTTAAAGTATCTATTCACTTCGGTGCACTTCATTTCAAAGATAAGACTTTATAAGATAAGAGGAGCAGTACGTACCTTTCCAGGGATTCACAATCTGTCCTCAAGTCTTTGAGTCCCGTTATTTGGCATCTTTCAGAGAAGCAGCGAATTCCTCAAAAGCCGCCTCACCTGCTCCAGCAGCAGCTCTAGGCAACAGAGGACGAACTAAAGCGGAGATGCTGTAAAGGGGGTCGAGCTGCGAATGGCCAGTAACTCTCTCCAGAGCTGTTAGTCCGCCCAGAGACCCGAGAGCGGCTGTCACTCCTGCCCGTCCCTCTCGCGGACCTGTCAGCGCCAGCCACCCGCTCTCACGAGCCAAACCCCGGACAAACAAACGCGCCTCGCCGCTGTAACGATTCCCGTAACCACCGAGTGGCGCTGCTGTCTCCATGACAACGCGGGTTTGACTGAGGCGAACTCTTTAAAGTTGTCGCATCTCGAGACAGCTTTGTTATTTAATCAAAGGACGCCGCGTCGTATAACATGTATTCGCGCTGTTTACTAAACATTCTGAATGAAATATTTGAGTGAAAAAAAGAGTTTCAATGAGTTGTTTTTTGGGCCGCTGAATCTCAGGTGGCTCACGCCGCGCGATTACTGACGTCACTGCAGCACTTCCGCCAGCGCGCGTTTTCTTGCTTGTTTGTTTATATATTTGTTTATTTATTGTTTGTGTTTGTTTTATTTATTAATACGGTGATTTCTGTCATTTGTGTACATTAAAATCAAAAGCACAAAAAGCTTTCAGAAACACCTACACTGAAATGACATGCTACTGCTCATCAGACTGACAACTAAGGAAAATCCCAAATTCAGTATCTTCAGTAAATTACAATATTGTGAAAAGGTTCAATATTGAAGACACCTGGTGCCACACTCTAATCAGCTAATTAACTCAAAACACCTGCAAAGGCCTTTAAATGGTCTCTCAGTCTAGTTCTGTAGGCTACACAATCATGGGGAAGACTGCTGACTTGACAGTTGTCCAAAAGATGACCATTGACACATTGCACAAGGAGGGCAAGACACAAAAGGTCATTGCAAAAGAGGCTGGCTGTCCACAGAGCTCTGTGTCCAAGCACATTAATAGAGAGGCGAAGGGAAGGAAAAGATGTGGTAGAAAAAAAGTGTACAAGCAATAGGGATAACCGCACCCTGGAGAAGATTGTGAAACAAAACCCATTCAAAAATGTGGGGGAGATTCACAAAGAGTGGACTGCAGCTGGAGTCAGTGCTTCAAGAACCACTACGCACAGACGTATGCAAGACATGGGTTTCAGCTGTCGCATTCCTTGTGTCAAGCCACTCTTGAACAACAGACAGCGTCAGAAGTGTCTCGCCTGGGCTAAAGACAAAAAGGACTGGACTGCTGCTGAGTGGTCCAAAGTTATGTTCTCTGATGAAAGTAAATTTTGCATTTCCTTTGGAAATCAGGGTCCCAGAGTCTGGAGGAAGAGAGGAGAGGCACACAATCCACGTTGCTTGAGGTCCAGTGTAAAGTTTCCACAGTCAGTGATGGTTTGGGGTGCCATGTCATCTGCTGGTGTTGGTCCACTGTGTTTTCTGAGGTCCAAGGTCAACGCAGCCGTATACCAGGAAGTTTTAGAGCACTTCATGCTTCCTGCTGCTGACCAACTTTATGGAGATGCAGATTTCATTTTCCAACAGGACTTGGCACCTGCACACAGTGCCAAAGCAACCAGTATCTGGTTTAAGGACCATGGTATCCCTGTTCTTAATTGGCCAGCAAACTCGCCTGACCTTAACCCCATAGAAAATCTATTGGGTAATGTGAAGAGGAAGATGTGATATGCCAGACCCAACAATGCAGAAGAGCTGAAGGCCACTATCAGAGCAACCTGGGCTCTCATAACACCTGAGCAGTGCCACAGACTGATCGACTCCATGCCACGCCGCATTGCTGCAGTAATTCAGGCAAAAGGAGCCCCAACTAAGTATTGAGTGCTGTACATGCTCATACTTTTCATGTTCATACTTTTCAGTTGGCCAAGATTTCTAAAAATCCTTTCTTTGTATTGGTCTTAAGTAATATTCTAATTTTCTGAGATACTGAATTTGGGATTTTCCTTAGTTGTCAGTTATAATCATCAATTAAAAGAAATATATCAGTCTGTGTGTAATGAATGAATATAATATGCAAGTTTCACTTTTTGAATGGAATTACTGAAATATCAACTTTTTGATGATATTCTAATTATATGACCAGCACCTGTATACCCAAGAAGTTTCTGAGTGGCCACACATAGCCTGTCATGAATCGAGAAGGTGTTAAATTATGTATCACCACAAGGCTGCGCTGTTCTTCTGTTAAATTCATCCAGCTGGCGTTGCTGCATTGCCATGGTGACTTCTTACCATAAGTTGCTGTGTACTAACAGTCTGAGAATGAATGGTTGATGCCATTTCCTCATGCAATATGTGTCTATTTATGCATCAGAACGCTTAAGAACATCAGAAGAGGACATTCACAATTTCTCTCTTTAGCTAGTTTGTTTTTTTGTTAAGTGCTGTCTTTGTAGCACTGTATACACAGACATATGATTGTGGTTTGATCACTTGCCATTAGAAACAATTTCTCTCATGAAGCCCACAGGAATGCAGAAAAAAACTCATGCAGATCCAACACTAATTTAAATGGTCCCCATGTTATTCAAAACACTCCACAACATAAGCAAATCCATGCACAGTTTTGTGCATAGGCCTTTATAATGAGCTGCCTCAGTCTGAGCTCTGATTAGAGCCTTTACACACAGAGTTTCAAGTAATTAGCACCTTCCAACCTTCAGCATGTGTGTGTCACTGCAGCACATGGAAATGTGATTGATTGCCTGGCAACCATCTCTGTCATCTCCAGCTACATCACTCATCCAATCACAAAGCACAATGTTTCATTAATACCTAACAGGCACAAAAAGTTTAAGATGGCTTGGTTGCAGTTTTCCAAGTGCAAATGTAGTTTTAGACCAGGGGTCATCAAACTTGATCCTGGAGGGCCGTTGTCCTGCAGAGTTTAGCTCCAACTTGCTTCAACACACCTGCCTGGAAGTTTCAAGTATACCTAGCAAGACCTTGATTAGCTGCTTCAGGTGTGTTTAATTAGGGTTGGAGCTAAACTCTGCAGGACACCGGCCCTCCAGGACTAAACTTGGTGACCCCTGATATAGACCATTCAGACAGTCAACTTACAGTTTTCTAGGTAGCAAGCGTACTGCAAACAGTTTAAAGTTTTTTTTTTTTTTTTTTTTAAAAAGATTCCAGTGATTAGCTTGTTAAAAAGAAAAGTCCAGCTTATTTGTAAACTGAGTTAACCTTTAACAAATCAAAACAACTTCATACTATTAAACCTTAGATTAAACTGTCAAGCTTAACAAGCAAAATCCGCTTTTAGTGACTAAAGAGCAAAGACACAAAAGGGAGAAAAACTCAAATTTCTGAATGATTCGATGTAAAAGATTTTTTCAAAGTTAGAACAAATTGGCACACATTTGACATAACACTTTCAGTTTTTCTACTTCAAAATTTCAGTTATTATAATTCAGTTTTAATGATAGTTGACTTCCTCTGGAATGCATGATGGACATTCAAGTATATCTCCTGATGAATCCATCACTACAGATGACCCACAGCCTCCCCAGATCGAACATCACAAACTTGTGACCGTTGGGAGAAAAACAGTCCCTCAGAGAGGGACACCATAGAAGTTGCCATAAGTTGCTACTTTTAGTGGTGTACAATAGATACATTTTCAGTTTCTCTCATCTTTCTCACATGTGCAGGTAGGAAATGCAAGATCTAATTACAAGCAGTGTTTATTCAACAAAACAAACAAAAAAAAAAAAACTAAGAAACGTGGTGAGAACCACAAACCAAACTATACACAGAGTAGAAAAGACAAAAAAAAAAAAAAACTGAATCGTCCAACAGCAGGTATAAATATACAGGATTAATGAGGACTAAAACAAGGAACAGGTGGGACTAATCAATTAACAAATGAGTGTCTATGTCAGTTAAGGACACAGGACTAAACAGAAATAAAGTTTGTTTTTTTTTTAAATCAGTGATACATTTTATAAACAATACACAAGCCTTTATTTTTCATTGTTTATTTTTTAAGATTTAAAGAAAACCTATTCACACACACAAATGAATGTCATTGCATTAGATTTGAATGATTAAAATAAGTGATCTGCAAACAATTTATGCTTGAGTGTTTCACAGATCTCATTGCAATGATTTTTAACAACTGGTATTGAGCTTTTTTATGGATGTATGCAGTTCATTAAAGTTCACACAAATGTCTAGGGATCACGTTGCCATTAAATGACAAATACAGCCAAATGTTTTGTGTGTATTTTGAACAGTACACCTATTGCTTATAATTTAAAAACTAGCAAACTCAAAACTGTGAAATGAGTTTGCTCTGTCTTTCTTAAAAATTCAGCTTTGATATTTTAACTATCTAATGCGGCAACATTAATATTTTTAAGTGTGACTTAATGGTCCATAAAATGACAGTTTTAATGGGACAGTTTTTAAAATGTATTATTTAAAAACCATGTTCTGTGAGAACATTTTTAAAGTTAAGATTAACTTAAAATTTCAGTTAAAATTTACCTGTTAACCTCTCAGGCTGATTGAAACCTTTTAGTTACCATAGTTTTGAGGTAACAGACAAGACTCACTATCAACCGATTTTATGTATCCAACAAAACTGACAGTTTTGGATATTGTAAAGTCATAATTATAATACATTTTGTCACATTTATATTGTAAAGGACATTGACATTCCAAGACGTTACCAAGGAGAGGCAGATAATGAAGCTGTTTATTTATGGACCCTATGTAACTGAATAAAAACAGTTCTTTTCATCAATTAATCTGGCAAATTTTAGATTTAAATGTACTATAGTTCAAAAGTTTGGAGTACTTTCGCCCTGACATGTAATCCTTGACTGCGTGGTTTCCTATTGAAATTAATGGATTTCATCTGCTGGGCTAACTACTATAGCTGTTACATCTAGTCTTCAGTCAGCTGAACATCACACGCCACCCTCCCAAACTGCTGAGACCATCACATCTTCCATGAAGCAGTTTTAGACACCTCTTACACAGCACTTTAAGCACCCCACACCCTTAAAACAATGTGCAAACACACAAAAACAAACAAAAAAAAAAAGGTGCGATGAAAAATGTGAGAAGCAGGCAGTGGAATGGGGATGCAAGCTCTTGAGATTTTTAAATGTTGAACACCTTTTAACTTGAGCATAGCATTTGTAGAACCCTGTGTTATGCTGCGAAAGGCATAAGGTGTCAGTGAAACAGGTAAACACATCTGTTTAGTGCATGGCCATCACTAATATTCATGGGGAATGGGACAAAAATGTTTATGGGTGGAGCCTCTCATCACCAGGTAGACATTCCTCATCACAGGGCCTGAGACAAAGTTCTCATATGTACTTGCTCTGCCTATATGTTTTTCTCCTACTTCATCATGTTACCAAGAAGAACAAGCAGCTTTGTGAAAAATAAAAAAGCAGTATTGCGAGAACAGCAACTAATTTTAGCTAGGAAAACCATTTAGTAGATGCACACTAAAAATCTGCTGCAAGGTAAAATGAAACAGGCGGGTGAAGGAATGCAAAAATCTGAGAGCAGACTGGAAATGGTTTCCTTCAAAAACACAAGGAAACCTGTTATCTTGGTTCAAAACAACTATGAAAAATGAGCATGTCAAAATATTATCTTTTTACTTGAAAGGTGATTGCTTTGTAGTGTTGTAATCTCGCGTCGGCAGCATCTGGGCCAAAAAGCTGCGCTTGAGCACACCGCTCAGACTACAGCCGACTGCAAACTAACGTGTGTTATAGAATTAACTGTCTATATCAGCAGCTATCAACAGTATATTCATAATTTAGAAAGAGAAACGGAAACAAGGATATACGAGCTATATGCTGATACAACAAAGCAGCGCTTGTTTACCACTTTGAATATCAGTTATGTTGATAACTTTCTTCATTCTAAGCGGCTCAATGTTGTTATGAAAATATTCGCATATTGGAATGCCTGGGAAAGATCACATAACATTAGGACAGCCTTCTGTCTGTGCCGCCTTCATTTACTTACTAGTTTTCATGACTTTCGCTTTAATTCTCGATCACTGATTCGTTCGCTAAACTGAACATCCAATCAGAGTTCTCACTTGTGCCGAATGCCCTGATGGCTCCGACGCCGATTCAACATTTTGAATCAGGCAAAGTGCTGCCGATGTGAGCCTGACAAGAGCCAATGTGTGGAACACACCAAACAAACTAGCCCGACAGACACTCGCCAACGGCCGACCGTCGGCTTTGTGTGTCCCTGGCTTTAGTCTGGTATCCAAAACTATCCTCAACTGTCAGCCAAAGAGGAAGACAGATGAAGCTGGGAAACAGCAGAAAGTAGGAGATGAAGTGATGCTTAAAATAAGAACAGGGCTAATTGAATACGCATTTGTTTCAAAGCTCAGTTACTTTGCGCAGCACAACTTAACAAGTGTTATTATACCCAACAAGTGCTATACCTAAGTTAAAGCAATGGAAAATTACATCGTCCCCTGATGTTGGTGTAGTCTGTGGAAGAAAAAAAAGTGGTCCAAGTTTAAGTTCTAAATGAGCTTCACAGTTGTCAAAACCAAGACGTCAGACAGGATTGGCATGGTCACATATATGAACATCATTGCATCAGATACACATGATCAAAACAAGTGGCATCGAACAACTTTTTATGCTCGAGAGTTTCTCGCATCTAACACCGTGTCTACAACAGCTAGAGTCTGTCTACACTGGACGCGACAAAGCAACCGTTGAAAATAATTTGAAATTTGTGTCGATACGTCATAAATAGAACACGGCAGCAGTTTACTGTCGGGGATTTGCCTCCGTGCCGCTTCCAGTGTAGACAGCATCACTGATTATGAGTTCTATAATATTTTGTCACGCCGTTCAAATATGTTAAATCTGTTTTTCTGTTTAATTTAGTCACATTGTTCTTCTGTGCATCATTCTTAATAACTCTTATAAACCTTATCCCTATTGATTAAAGGTTTTGATTACATGGTTAAATTATACAAATTAAATGAATATATGATTAAAAACAAATAAATGAACAAAACAGAAAGAAAATAAAGAAATAACACACACAAGTTACTATTAAGGATCCTTAGATTCCTTTTAGCCACATCAGCATTAAAGGGATAAAAATACTATGGAAGTCAATGGTGCCCCAGAACTGCTCTGTTTCCCACATTCTTCAGAATATCTTCCTTTGTGTTCAGCAGAACAAAGATATTCATACAGGTTTGGAACTACTTGAGGGTGAGTAAATGATGACACAATTTTCATTTTTGGGTGAACTATCCCTTTAAGTTTAGCCTCAAAAGGGCCAAATGAAAATCTTAGACTGACTTTGTAACCCATCAGCGACCTCTAAAGTTGTGTGATGTGTCAGCAATAATAGGGTTACATGTTAACATTTTCTCTTGTTTACATATACAGTATCTGAAATATATTTTCAGAAAAAAAAAACCTAATATAGTGATGGCAAAGTCTCTTTTTTTTTTATTGGTCACGACGTTTAACATTTGCGTAAAGCTGAGAGGAGTCTGCAAACAGCTCTTCCTCTGATTGCTTTGACTCTGTTTGTTTCACCTGTGCTTCTCTTGCTCTTGAAGACTCTGCTATTGAGCTCTCAGTCTTTGCCAGACCTCCAGAACGATCCTGGACCACAGCGTAGACAGCATGAAGTGAAGAAACGCTCCTGACCTCTCGTGGTTTAGAGTTTGTGAAGTCAATGGAGGAATAAATGATGGAGTCTTGATTTGCTGTGGCGGCTTCAGCAGACGACATCATGACATAAACAGATTCGTCTTGATTCTCCTGTGGATCGACCTAAAGAGTCGACAGAGATGAATCAGTGCTGGAAAGCTCTAGTGTGTCTCTTTAAATTGTTTAGCAGTGTACTAATTGTGTACCATTGTTTAGTAGTTTGATTTTTTTTTTTTTTAAAGTGTATTTATTTACTTTACATTTTTGTGAATGTGCAGTTTTTATGAACTAATGATTTGTGGGTTTTGTGTTTCTGTTGTAACTCACTTCATTGGTATATACACTTCTCTTAGTGCCTTCTTGTGTAGTCTCTGAAAGTTTCCCATTTCCTTTTCTAAAAGAAAAAGCATGTGTCCAATGTTAAAATAATTTATATTATAAATAAGTTTCACAGTTGGCAAAAATCAATTGATCAGACAGGAATCAGACAAGTCACATATATGAATATCATCATATAGATACAAATGATCAAAACAAGTGGCATCAACAGTACAAGCTACAAACCATTTACTGTGTGCTCAGCGCTTTCCCAGATCTAACTTCTCTATTCTTTGCAACGACTTTTAACCAAATAGTGTCAAAGTGTTTATTACTGGTGTGAAATGTGAGAAGCTGTTTCCCCTCAAGTTCACATAAATATACAGTAGAAGACAAAAAACAGAGTAGTTCATCACAGTAATACAACCACTGTCAAATACTTTGAAAAGAATATCTATAGTTTAAAGCCAAGCAAACCCCTATTTGTTAAATATAAATTTGTAAAACTTGTAAAACTTTATATTTTCTTGAAATAAATGCCACTTCGTTTAAAAGTTTATTAATACTGCAACAACACTGATACATTTTTAGATGTGACTTAACGCTCCATTACATTATACTAATTTTTATCTCTATTAATTTTTCAAAAACATGCACTAGAATAAATCTCTTTTATGGTAAAAATGTTTTCCTTTGACAAATATAAATTTAAATATGTATCACAAATGGGCTAATGTTGATCAATCAAATAATCCGATCAAATATGCTAAATCTGTTTTTCTTACTAATTTAATCACAGTGCTCTTCTATTATGCATCATTCTTAATATCTCACGTGTGTTGTGCACTTACCGTACACATGTATATGTAACAGCACACAACAACATGACCACCAAAGTCACAACAGCAACTCCAATCAGCACAGAGAAAAGATTCAAACCTAAAGAAGAATAAGAAAGTGTTTAGAAAACCACTGATGATTTCCTGATTCAACTAAGCAAGTTCTAAAGAGATATACTGTAATATTTAAACAACAAAATAACCATGATGGCAGGGGAATGAGAATTTAAAAAGAGATAGCATAATGAGATAGCATAATGGTTTAATAATCTACAGCAAAATAGTGAGAGCTTTGGTGAAGGTTTAATTACTACGATACTAATGACAAGCTACCTTTAAAAATCGATCAGATGAAGGCATCTCAGGAGACAGTAAGTGAAGCTAATAGTGGTGTCCCCGACTAAGGATTTTCATAGTCGAATCGGAATTTTCGAATCATGCCGATAGTCGACTAATAGTCGAATATGTTTGGGGGCGGGGCCAAAATACATTACCAAGAAGCAAGTCAGACATTCAATAGTCATAAATACACAGAGAAAATGTGTAACGGACGCCTCGCAGATACAAACGGGGTAAATAATATTTTATGTTTTGATTAAAAGATAGTTAACATTAAACGTCAGCGAAACCCTTAAGAATTCACAACATTTTTTTACAATAGTACTCTCATTATAACGTTATGTATATGACCATAGTTTTGCATTTCTGTTTTGAGCTGCACGTGCTGAAGATGACCAGTAGAATTAAGCATATGATAGCAGGTTTTTAATCAATGGGATTTAGCTCATTTATCTCACATAGAATACGCTTTGTTATTTATATAACATAACGTTAATATTATGACTTATAGGCTATCTGCGCAAAATGCCCCGAATGCACATGAACGTGTCTGCGCGGCTCTGAATGAACTCCTTTTGTGGACGCGTTCTTCACGCAATAACATGCAGAAATACGGCAACTAAACTCTAAAAATTCAAAGCGTTTTATTATAATAGTGTTCTCATTATAATGTTATGTATATGACAGTGCCAGTCATAGTTATTAATATTCTGCATTGTTGTCCTGCTCGCGCTGCGCGCTGAAAAGATAATCACCGTAGTACTACAATGAAGCGCTTTACGAGATAATTAATATATTCACGATATAAATAAACCGACTGAAATGTTTTGAAATCACTTGTTGTACCCTACCTGATCGAAAAAAAAAATGAAGTCTTCCACTCTGCCTGTGTCAGTTTGAGTCTTGTTAAAGATTTAAATCTCTGCTGCCAAGATGCCCCTCTGTCGGTGACGGATTAGAAAGCGAAACTTTAATCTATAGGGGAAGTTGGATTTGCACGTTAAAATATGTAATTAAAGCTTCTTTCTTTTAAGATTCTTATTTACAGCATTATCATAATAGGCTGTATATTAACTTATTGGGAGAAAACCGGTAATTCGATGTGAAATCAGACACTGAGCACCCCCATATAGCCAAAATGGCATGATCATAACACGCAGCGAATATTCGACTGTGAGATTGGGAGTCGAATCAGGCTCCTCGAATCAAAGCATCTAATCGTCGACTATTCGGGGACACCCCTAAAATCTAACATTGTGCCTTGATGCCTTCCTACCTTGGAATCCAGATTCAAAAGGAGAATTTTTCAGCATTTGGATACAACCAAAGATTGTTAGTTTGCCAGTGAATGCATGATTTACATGTCTTTCATTTATAAATCATTAACAGACGTTCTTCTATTAGATGAATCACAGAACTGAAACTCACCTGCAACAGATGAAGGCAGCTGAAGCAGTTGACTTGCAGTGCCACGAGTGTTTCTGCTGACACACTGTAGAGTGGATGTGTGTGTGAGAGACTGATGTAGAGTGATGGAGCTCCTCAAGCCTGTGCTGCTCAATCGCTCTTCACTGATGAACGTGTTTGAAGAGTTAGTGACAGGACGTCCAGACAGATGCCACTCCAGTTCAGGAGAGGGATTCCCATCAGCCTCACAGAAACACACAGTTACATTAGTTCTGCTACAGCTGGAGGATGGAGAGATTTTAGGGGCATCTGAAAAAGAGAAAGATCTATGATGTGATACTCATAGATTTATGGGCATCTTTTAGAGGAGAAAAGAAATGATGCAACAAATTCCTACACTGAACATGTACTGTGATGTTGTTCTGTGCTGTTTTGTTGTTGTCCTGTAGCTGGTAGGTTATAGTGCAGGTGAAAGTGACTCTGTGCTGACGGTGAGTAGCAGTGAAGTTGAGATCAGAGATGAGCTCCTGTAGTCTGCTGCTCTCACTGAGGGGGATTCTGGGAGTGGAGCTCCATGTGAGAGTTGGTGGAGGAGAGGAGCAGAGAGTCTCAGCAGAGCAGCGCAGACTCACAGAGCTCCCCTCCAACACCTCCTCCTGATCCTGCACCTCCTTCTGCTCCACATACAGCTGCACTCTGGGTTTGGGAGGAGACTCTGAAATGAAAACACATTTATATCTTATATATGATTCTGAGAAAGGTCTAGTCCCATAAAATTCATGTTTTAATTTCATCACTTCAGATAATACTGGTGAAACTGATTTTTATTGTACTGTACTAGTTTAAAATTTGTAATTTACAATAATTACAATAAATAACAGTCACTCACCAATCACATTAATTGAAACACTGTTTTTAACATAGGTCCATTTCAGTCCACCTTCACCCACAATCCTGAAGTAATAATGACCATTGTGATTTGATCTGAGGTCATAAAAGACAGTGGTGCAGTTCTTGTCTTTTATTTTTTCAGTAATATTCCCTTTCATGAAGGACTTCTGGCTTGATGCGCTTGATTTAAACACTAGATTGTTGTCCACATTAGTCCCATCTTTGAGCCACATTCCTGCAGCTCTCTCAGTGAGGTTTTTGTCATATTCTTCATTAATCTCAAATCTACAGTTTATGATCACACAGGATCCACTGAGAGCTTCAATCTTCTCTGGCAGACTGATGTTGAAATCTCTACAGCAAACATCTGCAACCAAAACATGATGAAAAGCATTTAAACAAGCAGAAACAAACAAACTATTTTTTTTTTTTTTACTTTTACTTTTTGTCATTACTTCTGGTTGTTAAAAATAGATGTGAAGAAGAGGAAACAAAACTACACCTTGTAAAAGAAAACAGAAAAGAATGATTTTCTCTGCCGTGTTCATCTCTTCATTAACACTCAGTCCTTTAGGAAAAAAACACACTTGTAATAATTGAAAGACTAAATTAAATATAATAAAATATATTATAATTTACTATATAGTAAAATATATAACTCATATTATATACATTAAATATTTTACAAAAAATAATTTATTATAGGCTATTACAGGACTACATCAGTGAAAAAAACAACAACAACAAAAAAAAAACAATTAGATTTTGAACAAAAAGACAAGTGCGGCATATTTAACAGTTTTAAAACCAAGTCTATCCACAATTCTTTCTATTTTAGTGCATCACGACATTCACCTTAAAGTATCTATTCACTTCGGTGCACTTCATTTCAAAGATAAGACTTTATAAGATAAGAGGAGCAGTACGTACCTTTCCAGGGATTCACAATCTGTCCTCAAGTCTTTGAGTCCCGTTATTTGGCATCTTTCAGAGAAGCAGCGAATTCCTCAAAAGCCGCCTCACCTGCTCCAGCAGCAGCTCTAGGCAACAGAGGACGAACTAAAGCGGAGATGCTGTAAAGGGGGTCGAGCTGCGAATGGCCAGTAACTCTCTCCAGAGCTGTTAGTCCGCCCAGAGACCCGAGAGCGGCTGTCACTCCTGCCCGTCCCTCTCGCGGACCTGTCAGCGCCAGCCACCCGCTCTCACGAGCCAAACCCCGGACAAACAAACGCGCCTCGCCGCTGTAACGATTCCCGTAACCACCGAGTGGCGCTGCTGTCTCCATGACAACGCGGGTTTGACTGAGGCGAACTCTTTAAAGTTGTCGCATCTCGAGACAGCTTTGTTATTTAATCAAAGGACGCCGCGTCGTATAACATGTATTCGCGCTGTTTACTGAACATTATGAATGATATATCTGAGTGAAAAAAAGAGTTTCAATAAGTTGTTTTTTGGGCCGCTGAATCTCAGGTGACTCTCTACAATCAGGTGGCTCACGTGTTTATTTTATTTATTTATTGTTTGTGTTTGTTTCTTTCACCTGTATTGTTTCTGTCATTTGTTTACATTAAAAACAAAAGCTTTCAGAAGCACCGTGTCATCATCACCTACACTGAAATGACATTGAAGTATATTTGTCCTCTAGCCTTTCCAATGAATTTAAAATTATAAACAATGGTATTTTTATCAGCCCTTACGTAATGTAGGCTATATACTCTTGTATATCATCTTGTGTTATATTATTGTATTTTCTTGTGTTTACATGTAAGTGTATGAAAATATTTTAAAAGTAACATTGACTGCAGTTCATCTTGACTAAAATCTACAAACTTGAAAACACCAGAATGAATTACTTAAGAGGTCATTTGGATTTTTGAGAGGGCACACATTTGTCACTTTAGCTTAATAAATGTAACACTGCTAATGAGTAATTGTGTTCTATTGTTGCTGATTTATTCACAAATGCATACGCAAAAGCTCAAAACATAATAAATGTTCAAAATAAATCATATTTCTACCTAGGTAGAAATTATAGGCCTATTATACCCAAGAAGTTTCTGAGTGGCCACACATAGCCTGTCATGAATCGAGAAGGTGTTAAATTATGAATCACCACAAGGCTGCGCTGTTCTTCTGTTAAATTCATCCAGCTGGCGTTGCTGCATTACCATGATGACTTCTTACCAGAAGTTGCTGTGTACTAACAGTCTGAGAATGATTGATTGATGCCATTTCCTCATGCAATATGTGTCTATTTATGCATCAGGACGTTTTTTAAGGTGGTTTGTTTTTTAAGTGCTTTCTCTGTAGCACTCCAAACACATATGATTGTGGTTTGCTCACTTGTCATTAGAAACAATTTCTCTTATGAAGCCCACACAGGAATACAAAAAATTACCATGAAACTTTGCTCATATAGATCCAACACTAATTTAAATGGATCCCCATGTTACTCACAACAAACAAACCCAAGCACAGTTTGATGCGCAGGCTTTTATAATGAGCTGCCTCAGTCTGAGCTCTGATTAGAGCCTTTACACACAGAGTTTCAAGTAATAAGCACCTTCCAACCTTCAGCATGTGTGTGTGTGTGTGTGTGTGTGTGTGTGACTGCAGTGCATCTCTAACATGGAAATGTGATTGATTGCCTGGCAACCATCTCTGTCATCTCCAGCTGCATCACTCATCCAATCACAAAGCACGTTTCATTAATACCCAATGGCCACAAAAAGTTTAAGATAGCTTGGTTGCAGTTTTCCAAGTGCAAACATTGTTAAATGCCAGCAACACATATACAGAGATTAATCCATTTAGACCCTGTTCAAATGGTCAACTTACACTTTTCTAAGTAGTAAGTGGACTGCAAACAATTCGTCAAATATGCAAAAATGTACTTATGCAAGTCACATGTGAGTAAAACTGTCCTCTCATTGGTCATTAAGTGAAGGATTTGACTAGGATTTGACTAGTGGTCATCCATCAAGATGCACTGACAAGTTATATTTATGCATTCAGCAGGTGCTTTTATCCTTTTACAAAAGAGGGGAAAAAACAATTCTCAACAATATTTTTAATATACAATGTCAGGTTTATTAGACAACCAGATTAGAAAGCAAGCTACTCTGTAATATGATAGAATTTCTGTATTTTGAATCGCACATTGCATTGTTTTCTGTTTTAAGGTTGAAGGAAATGATGGAAAACTTGACAGATATACTGGTCATTTTCTGCCAGGACATAATCTGTTTTACCACCTTTTTTAAGTTCACACTTACATATAATCAAAATGAGCAAATAGAATGCATATTTGGCGTGTTGTCTGAGTAGATATATACAGGTACTATTGGGCAAATTGAAGTTGGTTATCTGAATGTGCTCCTTCTGTGATAAATTTATTGATTATCTGAATGTGTTTCTTCCAAACTTGTTAATAAAACATAATTTTTTTTCTTACAATGGGAGGAGAAATGCAGAGAAGAAATAGTAGGGTTGTATGTGTGTGTGCTCTAAAAATGTCTTATTCATGTGTTTTGCCTGCTAAAAATGACTTCTCTTATTAAGTGGAATACGCCATACAGGTGATGAAGATTAATTCTGAAATACTGGAAACACTGAAATACCTCCAAATGTTGCTTTAATGTAACATATTAGTATAATTTTGTACAAATATCTGATATTTGATGACACTACAGATTACAGTCACTACTGATGATTGACATTTAAGTCACATATATGAATATTCTCACATTAGATACAGATAAACAAAACAAGTGGCATCTATAAGCTATTTATGCTTAAGGGTTTCTCAGATCTAACTTCTCTATTTTTTGCAACGACTTTTTAACCTAATGGTGTCAAGGTGCTTATTATTAGTGGTGTGAATGTGAAACTGGCTCTCCTCAAGTTCACAGTACAGTAGAGGAGTAAAGATAGCGTTGTTCCTCACCGTAACACATGACAACCACATGCGTCAAATACTTTTTGTGTTCAGTTTGACAAGTATATCTGTAAAAAAATAAATGGCACTTGTTTTGAAAGTTTGTTTTAAACTGCAACAACATTCATACATTTTTAAATGTATGAATGTAAGTGTGTTACAAGATGTTATTTTTTTTATCCATAACTCTTAATTATTCAAAAACAAGTAAAAAACAAAGACAATTGTTTTTTTTTTTCTTGAAAAATATACATTTAAAAATGTTGGAAATCAGCTAACGTGCAATAAAATCAGATATTAGATCAGATAAAATATGTTGAATCTGTTTTTCTTATTAATTTGGTCACATTGCTCTTCTGTGCATCATTCTTAATAACTCATAAGGTTATGAATAAATGTTTAAATTACACATATAGTAAATGATTATGACTAAATGGAAGAATTAAATGATTATAAACAAATAAATGAACAAAACTGAAAGAAAATAAAACAACACAAACATATGGTTGTTATTAAGAGTCCTTAGATTCTTTGTTTGCACATCAGTTTAGCCTCAAAAGGGCCAAATGAACATCTTAGACTGATTTTGGTACTCATTAATTCAGAAGTGCTTCTACTCCAGAATCTTTGTTGCTCTGAAAGCAGTATTATAGATAAACTAGAACATATCACATTCCAATTTCCACGGCAAATCCAAGGCATTTCAAATAATACCATGGATTTACCATCTCAAAACATCAAAGAATGGAAATTTGGGGAATACTGATATAATACATGACAAATGCTTAAATGCTGTAAAGGCAAACCAAATTAGTTAAATGTAAGAACAATTTTTATTCTTGTGCTTTCCACTGCCTTTAACAGTCATCAGTTTGCTTGTCTGTTTTTAACCAACACATTTCACAACTCATCAGTGACCTCTAAAGTTGTGTGATGAGTCAGTAATAATGGGGCTAAATGTTAACGATTTTCTCTTGTTTACATATACAGTATCTGAAATATATTTTTAGGGAAAAAAACTATTAGAGGAATGGCAAAGTCTCCAATTTTCTATGGTTTACGACGTTTAACTTTCGCGTAAAGCTGAGAGGAGTCTACAAACAGCTCTTCCTCTGATTGCTTTGACTCTGTTTGTTTCACCTGTGCTTCTCTTGCTCTTGAAGACTCTGCTATTGAGCTCTCAGTCTTTGCCAGACCTCCAGAACAATCCTGGACTACAGTGCAGACAGCATGAAGTGAAGAGACGCTCCTGAGCTCTTGTGGTTTAGAGTTTGTGAAGTCAATGGAGGAATAAATGACGGAGTCTTGATTTGCTGTGGTGGCTTCAGCAGACGACATCATGACATAAACAGATTCGTCTTGATTCTCCTGTGGATCGACCTAAAGAGTCAACAGAGATGAATCAGTGCTGGAAAGATCTAGTGTCTGTTTCAATTGTTCAGCCGTTTGTGTTCTAGTTTAGTTCATTTTTAAAAAACAGTGTATTTTTTGTATTTGTTTTGTTTTGTGTTGTAACTCACTTCATTGGTATTTTGAACACTTCTCTTGGTGCCTTCTTGTGTAGTTTGTGAAAGTTTCCCATTCCCTTTCCTAAAAAAAAAAAAAAAAAAGCAGCTATATTCTACAAAAGCTTCACAGTTGGCAAAATCAATAAATCAGACAGGATTGACATTTAAGTCACATACTGTATATAAATATCATTGCATTAGATACAAATATACATTTAAAAATGTACCATAAATCGGCTAATGTACAATAAAATCATCAGATCAAATACGCTGAATGTGTTTTTCTTACTGGTTTCACAGTGCTCTTCTGTTATGCATCATTCTCAACAGTTCATGTGTGTTGTGCACCTACCGTACACAGATGCATGTAATGGTGCTTAACAGCACGACCACCAGAGCCACAACAGCAACTCCAATCAGCACAGAGAAATGATTCAAACCTAAAGAAGAAGAAGTGAGTGTTTGGAAAACCACTGATGATTCAATGTTTCAGTTTAGCAATTGCTAGATTATTGTAATCTTTTAACAACAAAATAACCATGATGGCAGGGGAATGAGAATTTAAAAAGTAAGAGATTAGCATTAGCATTAGTATTACTACTTATGTCAATGGTTGCGTCTGAAAGCTAACGCCTCACTGTCTTATCATGACTTTACAGGCAGCGTTTGTGCACAAAGGTACCTCACGAGACTGATTTCAGACAGACTTCTGAGGCAGCATAATGTTTTAATGACCTAAAACAAAAAGCTTTGGCGAATATTTAATGACTACAATACTAACGACATCAAAAGTGGAAAAAATTGTCGAAAATTTACATACAAACAGACCACTAACTGCAACTTTCAGAAGCCATTTTTCTTTTTTAGCCCACCTGTCACGGAATTGAACACAGGATTGTGGGATGTCAAAGGCAGTGAAACAGGATACATCTATGATACTTTTAAAAACTGATCAGATGAAGGCATCTCAGGAGACAGTAAATGAAGCTAACATTTGATTCAGACGTTCCTTGATGCTTTCCTACATTGGAATGCAGCTTCTAAATTAAGGCAGCATTTTTCAGATTTTGGATGCAACCAGTGATTGTTATTTAGCTGGTGAATGCATGATTTACATGTTTACATGTTACATGACAGATGTTCTTCTAATAGAACTGAAACTCACCTGCAACAGATATAGGCAGTTGAAGCAGTTGATGTGCAGTGCCATGAGTGTTGTTGCTGACACACTGCAGAGTGGATGTGTTTGTGAGAGACTGATGTAGAGTGATGGAGCTCCTCAAGCCTGTGCTGCTCAATCGCTCTTCACTGATGAACGTGTTTGAAGAGTTAGTGACAGGACGTCCAGACAGATGCCACTCCAGTTCAGGAGAGGGATTCCCATCAGCCTCACAGAAACACACAGTTACATTAGTTCTGCTACAGCTGGAGGATGGAGAGATTGTAGGGGCATCTGAAAAAGAGAAAGATCGAGAATGGTCTGTGCAGCACAACTGGAAATGTTTCTTTTTAATGCAGTTTACATTGTTTACAATCACTTGGTTGAAAGATTTTCTCTATTAGTCACACTGAATTTCCAGCATCACTGTTGATTTTTGGCTTCCATGTTGGTTCTGAGCTGTACAGTGGTACCAGCCTCTGTGTTTCAGGTCGGTCCTATTGAAGATAAGAGTGTCTCCAGTCTGCAGCTGCTCCAACTGTCCTTCACTCTCTCTGGACCAGGTGTAGTTCAGCACTGCTGGATTTGCATCACTGCTGCAGATCAGAGTCACTGAACTGCCCTCCAACACAGAGCTGGAGGGAAGCACAGACACTGATGTGTTTTTAGGCGAATCTGAAGGGAAAACAAAATCAGGGCCTCACAATAAAAATCCCGATGATATGATTAAAATGTCAAAACTAAAAAGCCTCACTTACACTGAACATGTACTGTGATGCTGTTCTGTGCTGTTTTGTTGTTGTCCTGTAGCTGGTAGGTTATAGTGCAGGTGAAAGTGACTCTGTGCTGACGGTGAGTAGCAGTGAAGTTGAGATCAGAGATGAGCTCCTGTAGTCTGCTGCTCTCACTGAGGGGGATTCTGGGAGTGGAGCTCCATGTGAGAGTTGGTGGAGGAGAGGAGCAGAGAGTCTCAGCAGAGCAGCGCAGACTCACAGAGCTCCCCTCCAACACCTCCTCCTGATCCTGCACCTCCTTCTGCTCCACATACAGCTGCACTCTGGGTTTGGGAGGAGACTCTGAAAAACACACAGATTCATGTTTTATATTTGATTTTAAGAAATGTCTAGTCTCATAAAAATCATGTTTTCATTTCATCATTATAAAAGTATTTGTATGTAATATTTCCAGTCATGAATTTACTCACTGATCACATCTATTGAAACACTGGCTTGTTTAAAGGTCGCTCTCAGTCTACTTCCACTCTCAATCCTGAAGTAATAATCACCACTGTGATGTGATCTGAGCTCATAAAAGACAGTGGTGCAGTTCTTATCTTTTAATTTTCCAGATATATTCCCTCTAATGAAGGACTTAATGAAGGTGTGATGCGCTTGAGTTAAACACTAAATTGCTGTTCACATCAGTCCCGTCTTTGTACCACTCTCCTGCAGCTCTCTCAGTGAGGTCTCCGTCATATTTGTCCTGAATCTCAAATCTGCACTTTATGATCACACAGGATCCACTGAGAGCTTCAATCTTCTTTGGCAGAGAGATGTTGAATTCTCTACAGCAAACAGCTACAACACACACATGATGAAAAGCATTATTTTAAAGGGTGTTTACAATATCATTTTAAAGGGAGAACGAGAAGAGCAACAGCAACAGTGAAATCTACATCAAGCATATTTTGTAACGATTAATGTATTTTAATATTTTAATTACTGTAATATTATAAATATTTTGAATGATACCAGTCTTTAGAAAACAATGTGTGTATCAATTAGTATCTAATTGATTTAGCTAAAAATGCTCTAAATGAAAAGTTCCCATACAGTTTAATTCAGCAGAGTAAATGTAGTTTAGCACTTGTTGAACTAGTTAATTTACATTCTCAGTCGTACTGAACACTAGGTGTGAAGAAGGGAAGGAAAATCATACCTTTTAACAGAAAACAGAAAAGAATGATTTTCTCTGCCGTGTCCATCTCTTCATTAACAGACACTCAGTCCTGTAGGGAAACACTCTTACATGCTAGTATTTACATGCATAAATTAAAAAAAGAAGAAGAAATAATCGTATTTATTGATCTCAAGTCCTGATCTGCTGCTGATTTGAAACCGTGTGAAAGTGTGCTGTGTGAACAATCAGTAACTTTATATACTGACTGAACTTCCTGTGTCAGCATCAACATGCATGTTTAACCTTTAAATGAACGAGTGCTTCTACAATCACTCATTTTAAAGCATTTTATGTTTAATTTCTTAACCCCTCTTGATTCTCCCATGGACTGAATTAAATCAACAGAACTGAATCAGTGATGGAAAGCTCTAGTGTAAATTGTTCAGTGCACTTGTTTTGGTGTGTAAAAAGTGTATTTATTTAGAACTCTAGGTATTGTTGTGTTGTTTTGTGTTGTGAATAAATCATTTATGTGATTTTGTGTATCAGTTATAACTCACTCCATCTATTCAGTGGAAGTTTCCTGTTTTCTGTTTTGAAAAGCATGTGTTCATGTTCAAGTGTAGCTTTATATGAGCTTAACAGGAAGAGAAATTAATAGACATGACTATATATAATTACAACTTTTTAACACCTGAGTCACACTGAGAAAGGTCTGAATGTCATTGCATTAGATACAACAAGAGAAACCAAGTGGCATCTGCAAACAAATTATGTACAGTAAGAGCATTTCTTACAACTGACATCTCTGTTCTGTTCCTTATTTTGCAACCTGGGTCAAAGTTATTTTTAGTGGATGTGTGAAGTCAGTTTCTCTCAGGCTCACACAGATATTCTAGCAGAGTTAACAGTGTTGTTCATCACATTATTGCTGTGACTACCACAAAGTGTCAAAATACTATCTGTGTTCATTTTGTGTCCCCTTAGTAAGGGGAACAAAAAAGCTTTCCATTAGCATTCCCACTTACTGTCTCTGAAAGACAGCTATTTGGGTAATATATGCATGATTTACATTTATTTATATATTTATTTTACATACACTTATTGGTAGATGCTCAGTTTGTCTTTCATTGTTTGAATCACAGAACTGAAACTCGTGTGCAGTCTGAGGGAGGCAGTGCCTCTGAAAAAAACACATACAGAGCACATGGTTTCGGGGGTCTTATGAAGGAGAAAACAATGGAAGCCACAATATGATCAACGATAAACCTCAAAAGATTATAAAGACTTACATAAAATAAGAAAAGGAAAAGAAAAGAAAAGAAAAGAAAAGAAAAGAAAAGAAAAGAAAATGAAAAATTCTGCTGTTGTCCTGTGCTTTTTTTCTCTACAAAAAATGGAGGATCATATTAGACTGTAAGATCTATAAAATCAATCACTCGATTGCTTTTTGTGGATTACTCTTGAGGTTCACTAGGCTCTGAACGTAGATAAAGAGGAACCTTCTCCATTTACCAAGTGTGTTCCAAACCAGTTGTTTATTATATTCTTTAGAATATGTTGGTAAACATAAGAAAATCCAAAATAAGCACTTTATACATTCAGCTAAAAAGACATATGACTGTTTTTTAGCGATACAAACAGATACTCTGTGATTATACAAAAGTGGCATTACTGAATAACAAACAAAATTAAGTATAGAAGTGAAGAACACAATTACCACTTTTTAAAATCATTTATTTATGTTTATCATCTGTTGAATCTTCATGGAGTAAAACAAGCAGTATGTGTGTTTCATTCAGGATATATTCATTTAAAATCCTGAATGTTCAGTTAATTTTAGAAGACAGTGGAGAAAATAAAATATGTATTTGATATCAGGCAGTCTATATAATAATACAAAAATGATATTAGATGAATTAATAACCAGAATGCATTTCACACAAATATTTTTTTTTCATCCAATCCTAACATTTTATTACAAGTTTCTAAATGTGTAAAATGTTTTATTTAATCAACTAAACAGATTTGGCTCAAATCAAATGTTAAAACAACTTATTTCTCTGGTAGAGAGACTTGGTCTTCATGATTTTGTTATCAGATATGAAACATTTTGTTTTTTATTAGACTTTCATATTGGAAATGTGTATTTTTAAAATCCTGAAAGTACAGCTGACTGAAGAAGACAAAGGAGGAGATCAGATGTGTGTTTATTGTGTGTCACCTCTCTTAATGTTCAAAGTCTCATATTCAGAGGGTGGAGCAGAGAGCTGAAGAGAAGCATATGTGTCGACTGCCTCATTCTGAGCCTGAAAACAAAAACACTCTTCAACACCATCATCATCATCATCATGGTGACTTAACATATCTACTATGACATAAAGGACTCACCTTCTGCTTAGTGGACAATCTGTTAAAAAAAAAGTGTATTAGTTTTAAGTATATTAAATAGTAAAATATAGTAATTTTTTTTTTACTATTTCTTTAGATATCGGAGTAATTTCTGAAATGACTTAATAAATTTTTTTTTTGGACATATAAAGTGAGATTTCCCCTGAAATTCACACAAATGTACAGAGTAACCACAGTTTTGTTCATCACATTAAGTAATGCTTGACAACCAGTTTCTAATACCTTTTTGTTCATTTTGATATATTTCACATATTGTTTATAATTTAAAGCTTAACAAAATTATTCTGTTTTTGGGGTTTGAAACTGGATGTAAGAGCTACTGTATTTTATTAAAATGGGAATTTTTCACTGACATCTAATGCAAGAACTTTCATACAGTTTTTAGTATGCAAAAGTGTTTTGGGGCCAATGTATTAGACTGTAAGTATGTTCTTGGATTTCAAGTGTTAAGGCTACACTGTAAAAAATGACCGTGATTTTAACGGTTATAAACTGTGAAAAAGCTACGGTAAAAACCTGTTAAATGGTTAACGGTAAGTTCCCCTAATATATACGGTGAAAAACTGTAATAGACATTTCAGACAATTTTACGGTGAAATACCGCTTTTGGAAGTGAAAAAGAATGTAAAATGTACAGGGAAAAAACGTAAATTGACGTTCTCAGAATTCCCTGCATTGCATTTCAAATTTTGTTTGAATTTGATGTTTTTTTCTTTGAAATAATTAGGTTTCTTCTTAGTTTTTTCTTATCAGTTATGTTAATTAGGGTTGTATGTTACATCTAATGTTGTTAAATTAATGTTTATTGCATATTTCAGTTTAATGAGTCTCACCATGATAATGTTTAGTGTTTGTGTGAATGACACTGTGCACTTTCTATATATGTTATTATTTAAAATCTGCTTGTGATGGGCTTTGTTTCATCATGTGACTTTCTCATCACCACCTGCATTTGGTGGTTATCAGTGTAATACAAATGTACAAAACAGATTTCAGTACTTCAATAGGTTGGTATATTAACATTATATCAGTTAATGAAATTACGGTATTTAACTGTAAATTTAAGTTAAAACCGTAAAACCTAAAATGTTGCTACCGTATATTTTACGGTAGAATTCCGGCAACCACAGCTGCCGGTTTTTTACCGTAAATTTTACGGAATTTTTTTTACAGTGTACAACACACTACACCACTTTTGCACTGATTTTTGCCCCAATTTGCTGTCTAGATGAGCTCGTCAGTTGCCAAAAGTCAGAGCCAGTCTGCAGATTTTGGGAAAATCATGTAGTGGGTGTTGGTCATAGACTCCAATATTTTAGCTTCTGACTATGATTCCATTTTAGAACATAATGTATGATGCTCCTTGTAATTCATTTAACATCAGTCACCTCCAGTTCTCACTGCAGTCTGTACAGTCCATACTGACTGTATTTATTTACCCAACATCACATTCATATGCTCTTCTTGTTTTTTTTTTGTTTTTTTTTTTCAACTCAAGAGTCACTACAACAATTACTGCAGTCATGTTTTGTACATTATTTGTATTCATTTGTCATGTTTTTCCTATGAACAAGGTGCGTGTTTCTATATGTCGTGCACCTACCGTACACATGTATATATAATGGCGCACAACATCACGACCACCAAAGCCACAACAGCAACTCCAATCAGCACAGAGAAATGATTCAAACCTAAAGAATAAATGATTGTTTGGGAAACTATTAAGCAAGTGTTAGAGATTTGTATCATAGTTTTTAAAAAACAAAATAACCATGGTGAAAGGGGCATAAGAATGATCTAAAAAGTGGGGGATTAGCATTAACATTTATCACAATGACAGTTATTAAGCTATTATTTACAGTTTACTTAAAGTTATATATTCAGGGGTGCACATACGTTTTTCAGCCTGGTTCTCATAAGAGAACCTGGAGATTTGGTTTGGTCCTCACACTGCATATAGCGCGACCCATTAAATATAACCATAAAAAATAAATTAATAATAGTGATGATATTATTGCACTATATTTATTTTTAATAAAATAATAAACTAAACAATAAAGTGGGCCTATGATAATACTATTTAAAACTAAAAGGGAGTATTAAATACAAATACAATCATTTTATAGTAAACTTAAAAATAAAATGCTAATATTTACTACTGCTTCTTATATATATATATATATATATATATATATATATATATATATATATATATATATATATATATATATATATATATATATATATATATATATATATATGAATTTTAATCATTTTCAAACTTAAAATCAGCAGGCTCTTATTTTGGCAGGTTGCCGGCAAGTAAGTATACGCGCTTCCGTATTTAGTGCTGCTGATGATTGAAGAGCGTCAGTGAATGAAATGTCACAGTTTTGCATTGTGCTTTGAAAACGGTATCGGACAGCCTAGATTTATGCTTTCAGTTTGATTAGAAATCTTTTATAGTACAGTTTGTCGATCTAAAATGGTGATTGTGCATTAATAGCTGTCAACCATGTCGGTACGCAAATGCGCTTTCAGAAGTTATTTACACCGCGCACATTTTATTTTGGTCGCGCATGCGGACCTGCGTACCACTTATGTGCACCCCTGTATATATTCTTATTGACAGATTTACCTTCTATTAGATGAATCACAGAACTGAAACTCACCTGCAACAGATGAAGGCAGTTGAAGCAGTTGACTTGCATTGCCATGAGTGTTTCTGCTGACACACTGTAGAGTGGATGTGTGTGTGAGAGACTGATGTAGAGTGATGGAGCTCCTCAAGCCTGTGCTGCTCAATCGCTCTTCACTGATGAACGTGTTTGAAGAGTTAGTGACAGGACGTCCAGACAGATGCCACTCCAGTTCAGGAGAGGGATTCCCATCAGCCTCACAGAAACACACAGTTACATCAGTTCTGCTACAGCTGGAGGATGGAGAGATTTTAGGGGCATCTGAAAAAGAGAAAGAGAGAATGATGTGATACTCATAGATTTATGGGCATCTTTTAGAGGAGAAAAGAAATGATGCAACAAATTCCTACACTGAACATGTACTGTGATGCTGTCCTGTGCTGTTTTGTTGTTGTCCTGTAGCTGGTAGGTTATAGTGCAGGTGAAAGTGACTCTGTGCTGACGGTGAGTAGCAGTGAAGCTGAGATCAGAGATGAGCTCCTGTAGTCTGCTGCTCTCACTGAGGGGGATTCTGGGAGTGGAGCTCCATGTGAGAGTTGGTGGAGGAGAGGAGCAGAGAGTCTCAGCAGAGCAGCGCAGACTCACAGAGCTCCCCTCCAACACCTCCTCCTGATCCTGCACCTCCTTCTGCTCCACATACAGCTGCACTCTGGGTTTGGGAGGAGACTCTGAAATGAAAACACATTTATATCTTATATATGATTCTGAGAAAAGTCTAGTCCCATAAAATTCATGTTTTAATTTCATCATTTCAGATAATACTGGTGAAACTGATTTTTATTGTACTGTACTAGTTTAAAATTTGAAATTTGCAATAATTACAATAAATAACAGTCACTCACCAATCACATGAATTGAAACACTGTTTTTATTATAGGTCCATTTCAGTCCACCTTCACCCACAATCCTGAAGTAATATTGACCATTGTGATTTGATCTGAGGTCATAAAAGACAGTGGTGCAGTTCTTGTCTTTTATTTTTTCAGTAATATTCCCTTTCATGAAGGACTTCTGGCTTGATGCGCTTGAGTTAAACACTAGGTTGTTGTGCTCATTAGTCCCATCTTTGAGCCACATTCCTGCAGCTCTCTCAGTGAGGTCTTGGTCATATTGTTGCGGAATCTCAAATCTACAGTTTATGATCACACAGGATCCACTGAGAGCTTCAATCTTCTCTGGCAGACTGATGCTGAAATCTCTACAGCAAACATCTGCAACCAAAACATGATGAAAAGCATTTAAACAAGCAGAAACAAACAAAATATTTTTTTTTACTTTTACTTTTTGTCATTACTTCTGGTTGTTAAAAATATTTGTGAAGAAGAGGAAACAAAACTACACCTTGTAAAAGAAAACAGAAAAGAATGATTTTCTCTGCCGTGTTCATCTCTTCATTAACACTCAGTCCTTTAGGAAAAAAACACACTTGTAATAATTGAAAGACTAAATTAAATATAATAAAATATATTATAATTTACTATATAATAAAATATATAACTCATATTATATACATTAAATATTTTACAAAAAAATAATTTATTATAGGCTATTACAGGACTACATCAGTGAAAAAAAATAATAAAAAACAATTAGAATTTGAACAAAAAGACAAGTGCGAGTTCCCTAAACAGGCATATTTAACAGTTTTAAAACCAAGTCTATCCACAATTCTTTCTATTTTAGTGCATCACGACATTCACCTTAAAGTATCTATTCACTTCGGTGCACTTCATTTCAAAGATAAGACTTTATAAGATAAGAGGAGCAGTACGTACCTTTCCAGGGATTCACAATCTGTCCTCAAGTCTTTGAGTCCCGTTATTTGGCATCTTTCAGAGAAGCAGCGAATTCCTCAAAAGCCGCCTCACCTGCTCCAGCAGCAGCTCTAGGCAACAGAGGACGAACTAAAGCGGAGATGCTGTAAAGGGGGTCGAGCTGCGAATGGCCAGTAACTCTCTCCAGAGCTGTTAGTCCGCCCAGAGACCCGAGAGCGGCTGTCACTCCTGCCCGTCCCTCTCGCGGACCTGTCAGCGCCAGCCACCCGCTCTCACGAGCCAAACCCCGGACAAACAAACGCGCCTCGCCGCTGTAACGATTCCCGTAACCACCGAGTGGCGCAGCTGTCTCCATGACAACGCGGGTTTGACTGAGGCGAACTCTTTAAAGTTGTCGCATCTCGAGACAGCTTTGTTATTTAATCAAAGGACGCCGCGTCGTATAACATGTATTCGCGCTGTTTACTGAACATTATGAATGATATATTTGAGTGAAAAAAAGAGTTTCAATAAGTTGTTTTTTTGGCCGCTGAATCTCAGGTGACTCTCTACAATCTGGTGGCTCACGTGTTTATTAAGTTGGCTTGTTTATATATTTATTTATTGTTTGTGTTTGTTTTATTTATTTATTTATTAATACGGTGATTTCTGTCATTTGTATACATTAAAATCAAAAGCACAAAAAGCTTTCAGAAGCACCTACACTGAAATGACATGCTACTGCTCCTCATTTGTTTTTCTTTAAGACTGAAGTATAAATATTTGTCCTCTACCCTTTTCCAATGAATTTAAAATTCTAAACAATTATATTTTTTTATCAACCCTTATTTAATGTAGATTATAAACGTTAGCATTACAAAATGCATTACATAAAAAAAAAAAAAATTCCAGTGATCAGCTGATTAAAAAGAAAAGTCCAGCTTATTTGTAAACTTATTTAACCTTTAACAAATCAAAACAATGTCATACTATTAAACCTTAGATTAAACGGTCAAGCTTAACAAGCAAAATCCACTTTTAATGACTAAAGAGCAAAGACACAAAAGGGAGAAAAACTCAAATTTCTGAATGATTCAATGTAAAAGATTTTTCAAAGTTAGAACAAATTGGCACACATTTGACAAACTGAAAGTGTTTTCTACTTCAAAATTTCAGTTATAATTAAAATTATTGCAGTTTTACATTTTCAAATTTAAAGTTGAGTTTTAATGATAGTTGACTTCCTCTGGAATGCATGATGGACATTCAAGTACATCTCCTGATGAATCCATCACTACAGATGACCCACAGCCTCCCCAGATCAAACATCACAAACTTGTGACCGTTGGGACAAAAAACAATCCCTCACAGAGGGACTCAGACTCTAAAACATTTTTTTTTTCTTTAACATTTAATAGGTCTCTTAAAATGTCATTTTCACCTCACCTTTGCAATAAAAATCTCTGATAGTTGACACCAGTTGCTACTTTTAGAAGTGTACAATAGATAACAAATGTTCAGTTTCTCTCATCTTTGTCATCATGTGCAGGTAGGAAATGTAAGATCTAATTACAAGCAGCATTTATTCAACAAAACAACCAAGAAACACGGTGAGAACCACAAACCAAACTATACACAGAGTAGAAAAGACAAACAAACAAAAAAAAAAACTGAATCGTGCAACAGCAAGTATAAATATACAGGATTAATGAGGACTAAAACAAGGAACAGGTGGGATTAATCAATTAACAAATGAGTGTCTATTTCAGTTAAGGACACAGGACTAAACAGAGATAAACTTTTTTTTTTTTTTTTTTTTTTTTTTTTAAATCAGTGATGCATATAAACAATACACAAGCCTTTGTTTTTCATTGTTTATTTTTTAAGATTTAATGAAAATCTATTTACACACACAAATGAATGTCATTGCATTAGATTTGAATGATTAAAATAAGTGATCTGCAAACAATTTATGCTTGAGTGTTTCACAGATCTCATTGCAATGATTTTTAACAACTGGTATTGAGCTTTTTTATGGATGTATGCAGTTCATTCAAGTTCACACAAATGTCTAGGGATCATGTTGCCATTAAATGACAAATACAACCAAATGATTTGTGTGTATTTTGAACAGTACACCTATTGCTTATAATTTAAAAACTAGCAAACTCAAAACTGTGAAATGAGTTTGCACTGTCTTTCCTAAAAATTCAGCTTTGATATTTTAACTAATGCGGCAACATTAATATTTTTAAGTGTGACTTAATGGTCCATAAAATGACAGTTTTAATGGGACAGTTTTTAAAACGTATTATTTAAAAACCATGTTCTATGAGAACATTTTTAAAGTTAAAATTTACCTGTTAACCTCTCAGGCTAATTGAAAGCTTTTAGTTACCATAGTTTTGAGGTAACAGACAAGACTCACTATCAACCGATTTTATGTATCCAACAAAACTGACAGTTTTGGATATTGTAAAGTCATAATTAGAATACATTTTGTCACATTTTTATTGTAAAGGACATTGACATTCTAAGACGTTACCAAGGAGAGGCAGATAATGAAGCTGTTTATTTATGGACCCTATGTAACTGAATAAAAACAGTTCTTTTCATCAATTAATCTGGCAAATTTTAGATTTAAATATACTATAGTTCAAAAGTTTGGAGTACTTTCGCCCTGACATGTAATCCTTGACTGCGTGGTTTCCTATTGAAATTAATGGATTTCATCTGCTGAGCTAACTACTGTAGCTGTTACATCTAGTCTTCAGTCAGCTGAACATCACATGCCACCCTCCAAAACTGCTGAGACCATCACATCTTCCATGAAGCAGTTTTAGACACCTCTTACACAGCACTTTAACCACCCCACACCCTTAAAACAATGTGCAAACACAAAAAAACAACAACAACAAAAAAAACATACACACACACACACACACACACACACACAATGTCTGAGCTTTCATTTGCACCTATTTGGACAATCTGAATGTTTATTTCACAAGTCAAATACAAAGAAGAATGAAAACTGTGTTAAGCTTAACTCAACCAATGACCACCATTCCAGAAGGCTACCAAGCTTGTTTGATGACATATTTAAGGGTGAGACAAAAATTAATATTAATTTGTATTTTTTAATACAAATTATTGTGTTAAAAAACAATTGCATGGAACAATAGGCATGGCCTGGTAGTTATGTACTTTCCTTTCTTTGTAGTACTTTAGTATATTTCACCTCAAGCATATAGTTACAGAACACTACAATGAATGAACTGATATTTCAGATGATATCTTTTGTATCTGATTGTAATCCAACCTTGTCATCTTGTTCCATACAAAGTGTGACTGTTGAGGTAGCAGATACTTTTGAAAAGGTTGTTGAGATTCTGTCCGAGGCTGAGATAGCAACTTTGGGCAGTGTGTTGGGACCTTACTGTAAACGCCAACTAAAAGAGTCAAATGTCTTTTTATTTATTTATTTGTTAAAAAAGCCATTTGTAGAACCCTGTGTTATGCTGCGAAAGGCATAAGGTGTCAGTGAAACAGGTAAACACATCTGTTTAGCGCATGGCCATCACTAAAATTCATGGGGAATGGGACAAAAATGTTTATGGGTGGAGCCCCTCATCACCAGGTAGACATTCCTCATCACAGGGCCTGAGACAAAGTTCTCATATGTATTTGCTCTGCCTATATGTTTTTCTCCTACTTCACCATGTTACCAAGAAGAACAAGCAGCTTTGTGAAAAATAAAAAAGCAGGATTGCGAGAACAGCAACTAATTTTAGCTAGGAAAACCATTTAGTAGATGCACACTAAAAATCTGCTGCAAGGTAAAATGAAACAGACAGGTGAAGGAATGCAAAAATCTTGAGAGCAGACTGGAAATGGTTTCCTTCAAAAACACAAGGAAACCTGTTATCTTGGTTCAAAACAGCTATGAAAAATGAGCATGTCAAAATATTATCTTTTTACTCGAAAGGTGATTGCTTTGTAGTGTTGTAACCTCGTGTCGGCAGCATCTGGGCCAAAAAGCTGCGCTTGAGCACACCGCTCAGACTACAGCCGACTGCAAACTAACGTGTGTTATAGATTTAACTGTCTATATCAGCAGCTATCAACAGTATATTCATCATTTAGAAAGAGAAACGGAAACAAGGATATATGAGCTATATGCTGATACAACAAAGCAGCGCTTGTTTACCACTTTGAATATCAGTTATGTTGATAACTTTCTTCGTTTTAAGCGGCTCAATGTTGTTATGAAAATATTCGCATATTGGAATGCCTGGGAAAGATCACATAACATTAGGACAGCCTTCTGTCTGTGCCGCCTTCATTTACTTACTAGTTTTCATGACTTTTGCTTTCATTCTCGATTAATGACTTGTTCGCTAAACTGAACATCCAATCAGAGTTCTCACTTGTGCCTAATGCCCTGATGGCTCCTACGCCGATTCAACATTTTGAATCGGGCAAAGTGCTGCCGACGTGAGCCTGACAAGAGCCAATGTGTGGAACACACCAAACAAACTAGCCCGACAGACACTCGCCAACGGCCGACCGTCGGCTTTGTGTGTCCCTGGCTTTAGTCTGGTATCCAAAACTATCCTCAACTGTCAGCCAAAGAGGAAGACAGATGAAGCTGGGAAACAGCAGAAAGTAGGAGATGAAGTGATGCTTAAAATAAGAACAGGGCTAATTGAATACGCATTTGTTTCAAAGCTCAGTTACTTTGTCTGCGCAACACAACTTAAGTGTTATTATACCCAACAAGTGCTATACCTAAGTTAAAGCAATGGAAAATTACATTGTCCCCTGATGTTGGTGTAGTCTGTGGAAGAAAAAAAGTGGTCCAAGTTTAAGTTCTAAATGAGCTTCACAGTTGTCAAAACAAGACGTCAGACAGGATTGGCATGGTCACATATATGAACATCATTGCATCAGATACACATGATCAAAACAAGTGGCATCGAACAACTTTTTATGCTCGAGAGTTTCTCGCATCTAACACCGTGTCTACAACAGCTAAAGTCTGTCTACACTGGACGTGACAAAGCAACCGTTGAAAATAATTTGAAATTTGTGTCGATACGTCATAAATAGAACACGGCAGCAGTTTACTGTCGGGGATTTGCCTCCGCGCCGCTTCCAGTGTAGACAGCATCACTGATTATGAGTTCTATAATATTTTGTCACGCCGCTCAAATATGTTAAATCTGTTTTTATGTTTAATTTAGTCACATTGTTCTTCTGTGCATCATTCTTAATAACTCTTATAAACCTTATCCCTATTGATTAAAGGTTTTGATTACATGGTTAAATTATACAAATTAAATGAATATATGATTAAAAACAAATAAATGAACAAAACAGAAAGAAAATAAAGAAATAACACACACAAGTTACTATTAAGGATCCTTAGATTCCTTTTAGCCACATCAGCATTAAAGGGATAGTTCACCCAAAAATGAAAATTCTGTCATCATTTACTCACCCTCAAGTAGTTCCAAACCTGTATGAATTTCTTTGTTCTGCTGAACACAAAGGAAGATATTTTGAAGAAAGTTTGTAAACAGGCTTTTGGGGCACCATTGACTTCCATAGTAGGAAATAAAAATACTATGGAAGTCAATGGTGCCCCAGAACTGCTCTGTTTCCCACATTCTTCAGAATATCTTCCTTTGTGTTCAGCAGAACAAAGATATTCATACAGGTTTGGAACTACTTGAGGGTGAGTAAATGATGACAGAATTTTCATTTTTAGGTTTACTATCCCTTTAAGTTTAGCCTCAAAAGGGCCAAATGAAAATCTTAGACTGACTTTGTAATCCATCAGTGACCTCTAAAATTGTGTGACGTGTCAGCAATAATAGGGTTAAATGTTAACATTTTCTCTTGTTTACATATACAGTATCTGAAATATATTTTCAGAAAAAAAAAAACTAATATAGTGATGGCAAAGTCTCTTTTTTTTACTGGTCACGACGTTTAATATTTGCGTAAAGTTGAGAGGAGTCTGCAAACAGCTCTTCCTCTGATTGCTTTGACTCTGTTTGTTTCACCTGTGCTTCTCTTGCTCTTGAAGACTCTGCTATTGAGCTCTCAGTCTTTGCCAGACCTCCAGAACAATCCTGGACCACAGCGTAGACAGCATGAAGTGAAGAGACACTCCTGACCTCTCGTTGTTTAGAGTTTGTGAAGTCAATGGAGGAATAAATGATGGAGTCTTGATTTGCTGTGGCAGCTTCAGCAGATGACATCATGACATAAACAGATTCGTCTTCATTCTCCTGTGGAGACACCTAAAGGATTGAAAGGTTTGAAACAATGGTGGAAAGCTCTAGTGTGTCTCTTTAAATTGTTTAGCAGTGTACTAGTTGTGTACCATTGTTTAGTAGTTTGATTTTTTTTTTTTAAAGTGTATTTATTTACTTTACATTTTTGTGAATGTACAGTTTTTATGAACTAATGATTTGTGGGTTTTGTGTTTCTGTTGTAACTCACTTCATTGGTATATACACTTCTCTTAGTGCCTTCTTGTGTAGTCTGTGAAAGTTTCCCATTTTCTTTTCTAAAAGAAAAAGCATGTGTCCAATGTTAAAATAATTTATATTATAAATAAGTTGCACAGTTGGCAAAAATCAATTGATCAGACAGGAATCAGACAAGTCACATATATGAATATCATCATATAGATACAAATGATCAAAACAAGTGGCATCAACAGTACAAGCTACAAACCATTTACTGTGTGCTCAGCACTTTCTCAGATCTAACTTCTCTATTCTTTGCAACGACTTTTAACCAAATAGTGTCAAGGTGTTTATTACTGGTGTGAAATGTGAGAAGCTGTTTCCCCTCAAGTTCACATAAATATACAGTAGAAGACAAAAAACAGAGTAGTTCATCACAGTAATACAACCACTGTCAAATACTTTGAAAAGAATATCTATAGTTTAAAGCCAAGCAAACCCCTATTTGTTAAATATAAATTTGTAAAACTTGTAAAACTTTATATTTTCTTGAAATAAATGCCACTTCGTTTAAAAGTTTATTAATACTGCAACAACACTGATACATTTTTAGATGTGACTTAACGCTCCATTACATTATACTAATTTTTATCTCTATTAATTTTTCAAAAACATGCACTAGAATAAATCTCTTTTATGGTAAAAATGTTTTCCTTTGACAAATATAAATTTAAATATGTATCACAAATGGGCTAATGTTGATCAATTAAATAATCCGATCAAATATGCGAAATCTGTTTTTCTTACTAATTTAATCACAGTGCTCTTCTATTATGCATCATTCTTAATACCTCATGTGTGTTGTGCACTTAGCGTACACATGTATATGTAACAGCACACAACAACATGACCACCAAAGTCACAACAGCAACTCCAATCAGCACAGAGAAAAGATTCAAACCTAAAGAAGAATAAGAAAGTGTTTGGAAAACCACTGATGATTCACTGGTCTTGAAGACCAAGATGGCGGCGCGATCAGACGCAGCGGCCACTCCAGGTCCCAAAGACGGTGCTTTTATGTCTTTTAATGTCGTCTGTTCGTCTCCAAATAGTGTCGATTTACCGCTAATTCATCGGGAGATCACTCCGGGATACATCTACGATCGCCAAAGCCTTTTGGATATCGACAAGACATACATACACAAATTCTCGCCGGCGGCTACTGAGAAGCTACGAGGCCTTTGTTTACTGCTGGAGCCGGACCTTGAGACCGCGGCCTCGCCGACTGACGCTACCCGCACAAGGCGGCGTCAAAAGCGGTGTGAGAGAGGACGGAAGCGCGGTAAGCCCGGAGGTATACGAGCTAGGCTGAGGGCTAACCCCACAAGACCGGCTCTTCCAACACTCATGCTCTCAAACGTTTGCTCTCTGGAAAACAAACTGGACTTAATTCAACTCAATCGATCTACACAGCATGAGGCAAGGAATTGTTGTGTGTTTGTTTTCACTGAAACATGGCTAAACGACAACATCCCGGACTCCGCCATTCAGCTGCACGGACTAACTTGCTACCGCGCTGACAGAGATTCATCACTGTCTGGTAAGACTCGCGGGGGTGGCTTGTGTGTGTATATCAACAAAGAATGGTGTAACAATGCTGCGGTAGTGACAAAACACTGTTCATCGCTGGTGGAGTTTATGTTTGTGAAGTGTCGACCGTTCTATCTGCCGCGGGAGTTCACGGCCATTGTTATTGTCGCGGTTTACATTCCTCCGTGTGCAAATGCAAAGGACGCGCTTCGCAAGCTGTACAGCGCCATCAGCGAACAGCAAACAAATAACCCCGACGGCTTTTTCATCATAGCCGGTGACTTCAACCACACAAACCTAAAGACAGTTTTGCCAAAGTTCTACCAACATGTGAACTTTGCAACAAGGGGAAACAACACACTGGACTTTGTTTACACAACAGTAAAGGACGCATACAAAGCCGAACCCCGCCCCCACCTCGGGTACTCGGACCACATCTCTGTTATGCTAATCCCAGCATACAGACCACTTCTCAAACTCACCAAACCGGTTCAAAAGCAGTTCACAGTATGGCCAGACAATGCCACCTCAGCACTGCAGGACTGCTTCCAGGACACAGACTGGAACATGTTTAAAGAGGCGTCCACCTACAACAACCACACAGACCTGCAGGAGTACACTGAAACTGTGACTGCTTACATCAAAAAGTGCATAGATGATGTGACAGTCACCAAAACCATCACCACACGTGCCAACCAGAAGCCATGGATGACAGCAGAGGTTCATGGGCTGCTAAAGACCAGAGATGAAGCATTCAGATCAGGAGATAAAGCAGCCCTCAAAACAGCAAGAACCAATCTGTCTCATGGCATCAAGAAGGCAAAACATCAGTGTGCTAAAAAAATCAACAATCACTTCACAGACAGCAGAGACACTCGGACCCTGTGGCAAGCCATTCAGACCATCACTGACTACAAGCCCCTGCCACAGGCCAGTGACCATGACACATCCCTACCAGAGGCACTCAACCACTTCTACTCACGATTTGAGATACAGAACGACACACCTGCACAGAAACTACTCACATCTCCAAACGACCAGGTACTCTGTCTCTCTCCAGTCGACGTAAGGAAGACCCTATCCAGGATTAACCCACGAAAGGCTGCGGGCCCTGACAACATACCTGGACGTGTACTGAAAGACTGTGCTGCACAGCTGACGGATGTCCTAACAGACATCTTCAACACCTCGCTGAGCCAGGCAGTCGTCCCCACGTGTCTCAAATCCACCTCCATAATTCCAGTACCAAAGAAGTCACCTGTGTCCTGTCTGAATGACTACCGTTCCATAGCACTGACCCCAATCATGATGAAGTGCTTTGAGAGGTTAGTCATGCAGCACATCAAGTCCAGTCTCCCAAACACGCTGGACCCACTCCAGTTTGCATACCGTCCAAACCGTTCCACGGACGATGCAATATCCACCACTCTCCACCTAGCTCTTACTCACCTGGAACAGAAAGACTCTTATGTTAGAATGCTGTTCATTGACTTCAGCTCAGCATTCAACACAATAATCCCACAACAGCTCATCCACAAACTAAACCTGCTGGGCCTTAACACCTCCCTCTGTAATTGGATCCTGGACTTTTTAACTGCAAGACCTCAGTCAGTCCGTGTCAGCCGCAACACCTCCAGCACTACCACACTGAGCACAGGTGCCCCACAAGGCTGTGTGCTCAGCCCGCTGCTCTTCAAGCTGCTGACCCACGACTGCACTCCCAAGTTCAGCTCCAACCACATCATCAAGTTTGCTGATGACACAACTGTGGTAGGCCTCATCAGCAACAACGATGTAACGCACTACAGAGAGGAAGTGGCACAGCTGGCTGAATGGTGTGGTGCTAACAACCTGTCCCTCAATGTAGGTAAGACGAAAGAGGTTGTGATGGACTTCAGGAGAAACTCTGTCGACCACCCCCCGCTGACCATCAACGGCTCAACCGTGGAGAGAGTCGGCAGCACTAAATTCCTGGGAGTGCACATCACAGAGGATCTCACCTGGACCACCAATGTCACGTCACTCAACAAGAAGGGACAACAGCGCCTCCACTTTCTCCTCTGGCTGAAAAGGGCAAGTCTCCCTCCACCCATCCTCACCACTTTTTACAGGGGCACCATTGAGAGTGTGCTGACCACCTGCATCACTGTCTGGTATGGGAACTGCAGTGCTGCTGACAGCAAGACCCTACAACGGACAGTGAACACTGCCGCAAAGATCATCGGTGCCCCTCTCCCCTCCATCCTGGACATTTTCCTTTCACGATGCTCCAACAAGGCCACCAGCATCGTGAAGGACCCCACCCACCCCTCTCACAACCTCTTCCAGCTCCTGCCATCAGGTAGAAGGTACCGGAGCATCAGAGCTCGCTCTGTCAGATTGCTCAACAGCTTTTTTCCCCAGGCTGTGAGAGCTCTTAACTCAATCCCCCTGTCCAACTCTGAAACCATGAACACCTCAGCCCTCCCACCCCCCAACTCATTAAAAACTGTTGACAATTTTACTAAGTGCAATTCTGAATGTGCTACACACAGGTGAGTGGGCTATACAAACCACCTGTAGTAACGCACTCATCCCACTATATGCACACTAGACACTTTCTACAAACACTCCCTGCCACAAAGACTCTTAAGAAAATATATGTCTACTTGAACATTGCACTACAAAATAATACATGTTTACTTGAGCATTGCACTACAAAATCTTTTTGCACTATGCACTGTCTCCCACAAAATCTCTCTTCTGCACAATAATTTAATGTACACAATATATATTTTTCTGCACAATTTCATGTACATATATCTCTTTCGCACAATTTCATGTACAGTATTTATGTAAAGTTTTTGTACAGTCTCAGTTTGTGTATGTGTGGTCAACTAGGTATAGCAGTTATAGTATTTTTAGTATATGTATAGTCAGATAGTTAACTGTTGTATAGCTCTATTGTTTTTCCTATACTTGCATTGTTGTATGTTTATCTTATGTTTAACTAGTATGTAGCACCGTGGTCCTGCGAGACACGACATTTCGTTCCACTATATGTCCACACATGTAGCAGAATGACAATAAAGCTTGACTTGACTTGACTTGATTCAACTAAGCAAGTTCTAAAGAGATATACTGTAATCTTTAAACAACAAAATAACCATGATGGCATGGGAATGAGAATTTAAAAAGAGATTAGCATTAGCATTCCTACTGATGTCAAGCTTAGGCATCTGAGTCAAGCTTTGCAGGCAGCCTTTGTGTACAAAGTTAAATCGTGAAACTGATTTCAGACAGACTTCTGAGGTAGCATAATGGTTTAATAATCTACAGCAAAATAGTGAGAGCTTTGGTGAAGGTTTAATTACTACGATACTAATGACAAGCTACCTTTAAAAATCGATCAGATGAAGGCATCTCAGGAGACAGTAAGTGAAGCTAACAGGGGTGTCCCCGACTAAGGATTTTCATAGTCGAATTGGAATTTTCGAATCATACCGATAGTCGACTGATAGTCGAATCATATGTTTGGGGGCGGGGCCAAAATACATTACCAAGAATCAAGTCAGACATTCAACAGTCATAAATACACAGAGAAAATGTGTAACGGACACCTCGCAGATACAAACGGGGTAAATAATATTTTATGTTTTGATTAAAAGATAGTTAACATTAAACGTCAGCGAAACCCTTAAGAATTCACAACATTTTTTTACAATAGTACTCTCATTATAACGTTATGTATATGACCATAGTTTTGCATTTCTGTTTTGAGCTGCACGTGCTGAAGATGACCAGTAGAATGAAGCATATGATAGCAGGTTTTTAATAAATGGGATTTAGCTCATTTATCTCACATAGAATACGCTTCGTTATTTATATAACATAACGTTAATATTACGACTTATAGGCTATCTGCACAAAATGCCCCGAATGCACATGAACGTGTCTGCGCGGCTCTGAATGAACTCCTTTTGTGGACGCGTTCTTCACGCAATAACATGCAGAAATACGGCACCTAAACTCTAAAAATTCTCAGCGTTTTATTATAACAGTGTTCTCATTATAATGTTATGTATATGACAGAGCCAGTCATAGTTATTAATATTCTGTATTGTTGTCCTGCTCGCGCTGCGCGCTGAAAAGATAATCACCGTAGTACTACAATGAAGCGCTTTACGAGATAATTAATATATTCACAATATAAATAAACCGACTGAAATGTTTTGAAATCACTTGTTGTACCCTACCTGATAAAAAAAAATGAAGTCTTCCACTCTGCCTGTGTCAGTTTGAGTCTTGTTAAAGATTTAAATCTCTGCTGCCAAGATGCCCCTCTGTCGGTGACGGATTAGAAAGCGAAACTTTAATCTATAGGGGAAGTTGGATTTATTAACGCACGTTAAAATATGTATTTAAAGCTTCTTTCTTTTAAGATTCTTATTTACAGCATTATCATAATAGGCTGTATATTAACTTATTGGGAGAAAACCGGTAGTTCGATGTGAAATCAGACACTGAGCACCCCCATATAGCCAAAATGGCATGATCATAACACGCAGCGAATATTCGACTGTGAGATTGGGAGTCGAATCAGGCTCCTCGAATCGAAGCATCTAATCGTCGACTATTTGCATTTACAGTATAATAATGGCTTTACTGTATTTTCATTTACAGTATTATTATTGTATTTTCATTTACAGTATTATTACCGTATTTCCATTTACAGTATTATTACCGTATTTTCACAGTATTATTACTGAATTTTCATTTACAGTATTATTACTGTATTTTCATTTACAGTATTATTACCGTATTTTCATTTACAGTATCAGTGCTGTAGTGTTTATTTTCATGTAGTTTAAACATTTTTTACCAGTAAAAAACAATCAAATTGTGGTGCAGCACTGTAATCCATGATTTTTACCACCCCAACTCCATAAAAATCACAATAACTCATGAGCATTAGTTCTGATAATATTCTTTTTAATTGTTGAACATTTTCTTTTTAAAAGTACAAATTACAACTCTTGATCTCTAGGATGAACTAGCTGAAAAAAAAGGACATCATCACAGTCCCCTGGGCACTTTGTATCATGGCAAAACATACACATACTGAAAAGCAAAAACAAGTACACTAACAGTCAAAAGTGTTTGAACCGTAAGATTTTTGATGTTTTTAAAGAATTCTCTTCTGCTCACCAAGCCTGCATTTATTTGATCCAAAATACAACAAAAGCAGTAACACTGTGAAACATTTTTACTATTTAAAATAACAGCTTTCTATTTGAATATATTTTAAAATGTAATTTATTCCTGTGATCAAAGCTGAATTTTCAGCATCATTACTCCAGTCTTCAGTGTAACATGATCCTTCAGAAATCATTCTAATATGCTGATAAGCATTTATTACTATTATTGTTATTATTATCATCATAAATATTTAAAACAGTTGAGTGCATTTTTTCAACATAATAATATTAATAATAATAGTAGTTTTTTTGAGCAGCAAATCAGAATATTATAATGATTTCTAAAGGATCATGTGACACCGAAGACTGGAGTAATGATGTTAAAAATTCAGCTTTGATCACAGGAATAAATTAAATTTTAAAATATATTCAAATAGAAAACATTTATTTTAAATACTAAAAAATTTCTAAATTGTTTTGCTGTACTTTGGATGAAATAAATGCAGGCTTGGTGAGCAGAAGAGGCTTCTTTAAAAACATTAAAAATCTTCCTGTTAAAAACTTTTGACTGGTAATAAAATAAGTATTTTGACTGGTGTTAATAAAATGAAATAATACAGTAAAAATGAGTTTGTGTTGTGTTAAATTTCAGTAATTTTGGACAGTCAAAGTTGACAAGCTCTCCGATGAGAAACAGCAGGATGGGATTCAGGCAGATCCTTTTTCTTTGCACCCTCTTTCCAGAATTCCAGCTGATCTGTGACTTTCAATGCATTTGGTGCCACAAAGATTGACTGTCTGAATGAACCTGCAAGCACAAGAAAAAAAAAAAAAGCATTATTTTTCAAAGCAGAATTTACCTCAACTGTCAAACTTGGTGCTTTATGCACTTTGATGTTAATAAAAATGTTATATACTACATTTGAACGAACCTACAAGGGAAGGTACATAATTAGTTGATAATCCATCACATTCAAATTATTAAAGCTCTATTTTTTACAATGCATTCTCAATCTGTAGAGCAAAGTGGTAGAATGCTGAATTAATGGGTTTGATTCCAGGGGCGGTTCTAAGGTGAGTGGATACCCAGGGCTTAGCCCGGAGACATTAATTTATGTATCAGAATACATGGGATACAAGTCAAATAAAACAGGCTATGCTGAAAAGTTACATTGGCTAAGTGGCTTAATTTTTTTTAAAGCGACAAATATAATTATTTATAATTTGTACAAATTGCATAATATTATGAAATTGTTTTAAATATATACACAAAAAATTTGAACACAAAAATATGTAATAATAAAAAAAAAAATAGAATGATACTTTTAAAAATTTAGACTAAAATTACCAGTAGATGGCAGCAAGCCACTGTCTTAACGACTGAGCCATTGAGTCATTTATTCAATCAATTCATTAAAAACTGCTGATTCCTTCAGGAACAAAAAAAACAAAACAAAAAAAAAAAAAAACCTTTTTTTGAATGGATCAGTGAATCACTGATTCAAGGCATTCAAAAAAAGTAAATTCTTTCAGTAATGAAACACTGTTGTGTGCAGAGACGCACAACATGGCTTTGTTTAGAACCGTTTTTGTGAAATAGAGCAAAAAGACAATATTTTCTGCACGATTTAAATGACTTAATATTAACTTCTTATTTATTGAATTTTGTTGCCCTGACACTTAGTAAAGTCTGCCACAGACCATGCTAAATGCTAACCAATCTGTTCATATAATCTAGTCATTCTAAATGTGTGTGTGTCCAAGAAAATCTGTGCTTATAATACCATGATTAAAAATCTATATTTGTTGCTATACAGTTACAGTAATCTAAGTTTGTCAGATGGGGATATCGGTATTATGAATTTATAGGCTACAGCAGGGGTTAAAGTAAAAAATAAAAAAAAATAAAAAAAATCTTTTGATTGAAAATATTTCCTCGGCCAAACCTCATTCTACAGCCATACCTGTCACACACCCAGTTTAAGAGCCGTGTTTTTCTTCTTGTAATTAGGAGTAGGGCTGAAATGATTAGTCGACATTATCGACAACGTTGACAATAAAAAATTGTTGACAAATATTTTTGTTGTCGAGTAGTCGTTCTATCTCATATGAGCTAATGTAAGAGCCTGCAATACTGCGGTTTGACCAGTAGTGCAAGAGTGTAATTCAGCTCTCCTGGATGCAATTCAAGAGAAGAACACAGCGCTTCTGAGCAGCGTTTGGATGTAAATATAGCCTATGCTGCTCGCTTTCCTCTGAATAACGAAATAAACACAACAAAAACTGACAGCGGTGTGAAAGTAGCATTTAAGATCTGATTTTAGTCATGTCACTTTTATTTATATAGTATACTTTATGCAATAGATAGCCTTAAATCAAGCAGCTTTACAGTATTAAACATGATAAAGCAGAGTCAGTGAGTGTCGCTTTCAGTTACAATTACAACTTGATTTTCTGTTATACAGCAGCTCTCCAGTGTGGAGCTAGCTAATGATAAAATATTTTTATTAGTGGGAAAAAAAATATTTCATTAAAGTGATAGTTTGGTTTGCAGAGATCAAAGCTTGATCTAGCTCAGGATTGTTTTGATTATCATAACCATATAAGGTATTTTAAGAGAGATTATGCTGCAAATAAAATAGTTTCCAAAAATAAGCATCATAACACTTACCTTTATTTTGTTTCTTATCCATATGACTTACTAAAGGAGATGTTAGGCCAAATGATGTCATTCAGTTACTTTTTCATATAGCTAATTAAATGTTGAATAAGAGAGTTTCTCTGTCGGTCATCTAATTTTGTGTGCCAAATATACACTACCAGTCAAGTTTTTGAACAGTAAGATTTTTAATGTTTTTAAAGAAGTCTCTTTTGTTCACCAAGCCTGCATTTATTTGATCCAAAATGCACCAAAAGCAGTAATATTGTGACATTTGTACAATTCAAAATAACTGCTTTATATTTGAATATATTTTAAAATGTAATTTATTTCTGTGATCAAAGCTACATTTTCAGCATCATTACTCCAGGCTTCAGTGTCTCATGATCCTTCAGAAATCATTCTAATATGCTGATTTGCTGTTCAAGAAACATTTATTATTATCATCATCATCATCATAAATATTTAAAACAGTTGAGTACATTTTCTTCAGGATTCTTTGATGAATAGAAAGATCCAAAGATCAGCATTTATCTGAAATAAAAAAGCTTTTGTAACATTATACACTATACCATTTAAATGCTTGGAGTCAGTATAATTTTTTTTTTTTTTTTGGAAAGAAATTATAGAAATTCATACTTTTATTTAGCAAGGATGCTTTCAATTGATCAAAAGTGATGATAGACATTTATAATGTTACAAAAGAGTTCTATTTCAGATAAATGCTGTTCTTCTGAACTTTCTATTGAGCAGCAAATCAGAATATTAAAATGATTTCTGAAGAATCACGTGACTGGAGTAATGATGCTAAAAATTCAGCTTTGAAATCACAGGGATAAATTACATTTTAAAATATATTCAAATAGAAAACAGTTATTTTAAATAGTAAAAATATTTCAAAATATTACTACTTTTGCTGTATTTTGGGTCAAATAAATGCAGGCTTGGTGAGCAGAAGAGACTTCTTTAAAAACATTAAAAATCTTACTGTTCAAAAACTTGACTGGTAGTGTATCTATTTGTATAAATTAATAGTTTAATAATTGTAATTACATAATATGATTTTCAAAAGCTGAAGTGACCTTTCTTTATTTGTTAGAATATGTATAACTCAATATTTTAACTAATTGCAAAAAAAATTCTGATCAAAAATTAGCCTTCTTAATACGAGGTGACATTTGACTCAAAGTGATTTACAGGGGCATGTTCTTTTTACCTTAAGTGCATTTGTGCATTTTTGTAAGTGCATTTTTCTAATTTTATTAAATGTATGCAGTGTTTCCTCTATGATTTTTTCCAACTGTGGTGGCAGGACTATTTCCCATGGACCACGCCCCCTACTAAGTAGATAGTAAATAATAAAATAAGAACAAATAAATTAATGACAATCAATAGCACAAACAAAAACAATAACAAGATACAAATTAAATTATCAGTACTTACATTTTTTCAGTTAGGTCTAACTAATCTATTCAACTGTAAAATAACACTGGATAGTCTTCACTGTATAATGAAAGTCAGCAGCAGGTTTATTCAGGCCGCTGTCTCTTTAAGACCTAATGCACGGATCTAATATGTCACACATGGCTCTATGCTTACTTTTCTTTTTAGGAGCACTTGTCCTCCTAATTTAAAAAATTTAGCAGGACCTTCTGATCAATAATCAGAAATTCTGATCAAAACTTAGCCTTCCTAATACGAGGTGATATTTGCCTCCTTAAAGTGACTTACAGGGGTATTTTCTTCTTACCTTTGCAATGGAATCATTTCCATCTATGTCAAATTCAACAAAATTTGTTTATAAGATTTTTAAAATTTCTATTTAAAACAATATAATAAGAAGTAGAATAAGACAAATAAGTTACCAATCATATGAAATTAGTATTAATAAAAAATTACTTTGTACTACAGAGGTGGCACAGAAGAACACAAAAGTGGCTTGTAGGTACATTTTCAGACATTTAATGAGGCTCAGAGGTGGCATGAGTGCAATTAAATTCATAGATTCATGTGAAGATGAATGTTTTAAATATACAATTTTGAATACAGAAATATTAAATTATTTAAATAGGCCTAACTGAAATTATACGCTAAAAATGAAACTGAAACCGCCAGCAGGTGGCGGCAAGTCACTGATTTTATCACTGAATCTTTCATTCAATTTATTCATTCGAACTGCTGATTCATTCTGGAATGAAACAAGTGGCTGTCTTTATGAATGGGTAATCATGAATCACTGACTCACTAGATTCATTCAAAAACGCACTTTCATTCATGAATGAAACACCACTGTGTTTGCTTTCAGAGATGCGCAGCGGCTCAGCTGTGACTTTATTTGGAACTATTTTCGTTGATGATATAGAGCAAAATCATGCGGTACTTGTTTATTGATCTGTTGTATTAAATCAATATCACATTTGCAAACTCCCTAACAATTATTAAAAGCTGTCACTCTCCTTATCACAATCTGTGGGCACACAGAAACTGAGAGCGCGCGACTGAGTTCTCAAGACTCAAAAGCACGTGCAAATGATACATTCCTTCATCTGCGGGAATGAGCAGAATTATTATTAACAGCCGAAATCCCGCGCCGAAATTTAAGTTCTGCTGTCGCTTTGTACTACCCTGTCAGATTTTGCTACCTCCCATTAAAACAGTAGGTAGTACAATTCGACAACAAAAAATGCTACCTGTCAAATTATGATTTATTAATGTCTACACCTACCACAACCGTAAACCTACAGTAATGCAAATACAATAATTATGTGTTATATTCGCGGTTGTGGCTTCCGGAAACCAACAATACATATTTTTTATCTACCTATTAGATTGTGCTTTATTAATGTCTACACCTACCCCAACCGTAAACCTACCCTTATAATAATGCAGATATATTAAATATTGATGTTCAGCTTGAGAAAAAGGATGCAATATTGATGTGCGCATGCGCAGTAAGCCCTGGTAGGAAAATCTGATGGGTAGGAAAAAATGTCAGGACACCGGCAGAACAACAACAATGCGCTACATGTTTCTTTTCCCCTCATTTTCCAATTAAAGGCGTCCTATTATGCTCTTTTACAAAGTCTTGATTTCGTTTTAGGGGTGTACTAGAACATGCTCTCATGTTTGGTGGTTTGAAAAACGCATTATTTTTCACATAATTTACGTTATTACAATACTATTCTCCCCAGTCTGACGCAGACGGCTCGATTAGTTCCGGGTTTGATTAAGGCCCACCTTCTGAAAAACTAAATGAGTTGTGATAGGTTAGCTGTCCTAGTGCGTTGTGATTGGCGAACAGCTAGGCAGAATGACTAAAAGCAAATTCATTCTCTGCCAGCGGGAGGCGCTGTTGGAGCGGGAGAGAGCGAGGTTTCTCTGGTAACGCTGAACACAAAGCAGAGCTCCGCTCACAAACACTGCTTTATCAGACATTACATGCAAGATGAAATGAAAATGACATCCAAAATTTTCTGAAGACAGTCGGTTTCCTTCAGAAATACAGTGATATAAAAACAGCCGCACTGGGTTTAGATTTTGAAACGTGCATTCGAATTTCTGGAGGCGGGATTTATTTTAATAATATTCTAATTAGCCAATTTATGATGTCACAAATACAGGAAAACAACTTTGTAGTCCAAACGAGCTGTTCGTTGTAGGTCTCAAAAAGGGATTTTTTAAAAACAAAATATCTTCCTTTGGAGTGGACTTTGTAGATCTTTTTTATGCCCAAACATACTACACACTGACTAAAATTCAAAAAGTGAAAAAGCATAATAGGACCCCTTTAACGGAAATCAGTTGTAGCGACGGAGAACTTTAATCCCAGCTACAGTAAGTTAAAGATACCTGAAGCAGCTGCCTTTTGCTGTTTAAGTGCTGGTTTAATATAAATAATTTTAATGCACATGAAAACTCAATCTTGATGCGCACAAGACATGGTAATAAAAACATTCGGGGCTTCTGCCCCCTTAGCCCACCCCTAGCGCCGCCCCTGTTTGATTCCCAGTGAATGAATAACTTAATAAAATGTGTAGGGGAGCGCAGGGCACAAACTAACACGGGGTTAGTTGTGACACACATGGTTTAAATATTTCCACACATGCCAGCATGACCAAATTTACAGTATTTACTAGCTGCCATATCAACACTATATAGAGAATAAAGAGCACCAAAATTCAAAACTCTTTTGAAGATGTCGCTGAATATTTAATCTACCAAGGTAGAAGTAAATTTCTGGCTGAAGTAAATTTGGTCATCTCAGTTTTTAATATTCATTTAAAATTAGACAAATCTGCTATTATTTTAATCTCCAATCTGTTATTTATCAGTTTAGATAGTTTTATAATGCTTCGCTAACTAGCAGAAGACACTAACCAGTTTTAAATTCCAGTTGCACAGATGGGGAACGGTGTAACGCTGTGTTACAATGTGCTCCGCTATTATTAAACTATGCTATTCTATGACATTAGCAATGCACTTTACAGCATTTACTTTTATGAGTTTTAATGAAAAGTCATAAGAAGCAGGTCAATAAAGACTGACAATCGATGTTTAATGTTCAGAAATTATTATTTCAAGAAATGTAAAGCATTTTGGCTTGTTTATGTGTCTCGTGTCCTATGATAGCTGTGTGTGGAGGGAGGGGAGTGTATCATTTCTGAATTTCTGAATGTGTTTCTTAATTTGCGCACTCTATTTTGAACTACACTGTATAATTAGCTGTGTGTTGCGATCAGGGCCGTCCCAAGCATGGTTGCAATGTGTTCATTGTCAAACTCCAAAATTAGATTAGTTTTAATTCTTAAAAAACACCATTATTTTATTTGAAAAAGTTCATGATTTTATTTTATTGACAAAATATTTTAGTTTGTCTTGTATATTTTTTTCATTAGATCCGATAACATTTTAAGTCATATGGTTGTTACAACGTGCCCCTCACATGTTACAATGTACCCCACCTATGGGGCATGCTGTCACAAAAAATAACGAAAAACATATACACTGTAATTATGAAACATCGCAACATATTTGTACTAGAGGAGTGTGAAATTAAAGTGTATGAAAAAATTAATACTAGAACCCCACGTGGATTTACACAAACTAAGAAAGTCTAACAGTGTTAGGTGATTTTAATAATGCATGAGTAAATGCTGAAATTAACATTAACTAAGATTAATAAATGCTGTAGAAGTATTGTTCATTCTTAGTTCATGTTTACTAATGTTTTTAACTAACGTTAATGTTAACTAATTAACCTTATTGTAAAGTGTTACCACATTTTTAATATTTATTAGCAAATCTTACTATATTAATATATTGCTAGCCCGTTCCTCTCTTTAAAAAGTAAACTGGTTCTGTGAGTTAGTGGAGAACAGCAGCCCGTGGCTAATTTGTCTACTTTAGTAACATTAGTTAAGTTGATGAAAGCTCACCTGTTGTTACGACGGCAATCACAGGAAAAGACTCCAATACTCCTCCGATGCAGACGACATGACCACAAGACCACAAACTTGAAAATAAAATACAAAAGATGTACTTTACAGTGGTATTTCTTAACTCAGTTTTCCTCAGTATTTCATGTTAGCTCGCGGTTTTATTTTTCGTCTCTCTGAATAGGGATCGTCTCTAAAGTTACAACATTGGTACACACGTTTCTAACTTAAATAGTATTTGAAGAGAATTACACTTGAGATAGAGGCAGTGTACAAAAGATATTATGCTTCTCTGTGTTCGTTAACTTCGGCTAACTGACATTATTAACTTACCAGTTGATGTTATCATTGATACAATGGCGTTCACAAGAAGAGGCACCAAAATACACCTCCGACGTTGCAGACGACATCCAGACTAGAAACTTGAAAATTTTACAGTGTCTTACTGTACATATTACAGTAAAATACTGTTCAAATTACAAAAATCGGTTACAGTGTACCTTGGAATCCAGATTCAAAAGGAGAATTTTTCAGCATTTGGACACAACCAAAGATTGTTAGTTTGCCAGTGAATGCATGATTTACATGTCTTTCATTTATAAATCATTGACAGACGTTCTTCTGTTGGATGTATCACAGAACTGAAACTCACGTGCAACAGATGAAGGCAGCTGAAGCAGTTGACTTGCAGTGCCATGAGTGTTTCTGCTGACACACTGCAGAGTGGATGTGTGTGTGAGAGACTGATGTAGAGTGATGGAGCTCCTCAAGCCTGTGGTGCTCAATCGCTCTTCACTGATGAACGTGTTTGAAGAGTTAGTGACAGGACGTCCAGACAGATGCCACTCCAGTTCAGGAGAGGGATTCCCATCAGCCTCACAGAAACACACAGTTACATTAGTTCTGCTACAGCTGGAGGATGGAGAGATTTTAGGTGCATCTGAAAAAGAGAAAGAGAGAATGATGTGATACTCATAGATTTATGGGCATCTTTTAGAGGAGAAAAGAAATGATGCAACAAAATCCTACACTGAACATGTACTGTGATGCTGTCCTGTGCTGTTTTGTTGTTGTCCTGTAGCTGGTAGGTTATAGTGCAGGTGAAAGTGACTCTGTGCTGACGGTGAGTAGCAGTGAAGTTGAGATCAGAGATGAGCTCCTGTAGTCTGCTGCTCTCACTGAGGGGGATTCTGGGAGTGGAGCTCCATGTGAGAGATGGTGGAGGAGAGGAGCAGAGAGTCTCAGCAGAGCAGCGCAGACTCACAGAGCTCCCCTCCAACACCTCCTCCTGATCCTGCACCTCCTTCTGCTCCACATACAGCTGCACTCTGGGTTTGGGAGGAGACTCTGAAAAACACACAGATTCATGTCTTATATGTGATTTTAAGAAATGTCTAGTCTCATAAAAATCATGTTTTCATTTCATCATTATAAAAGTATTTGTAAATAATATTTCCAGTCATGAATTTACTCACTGATCACATCTATTGAAACACTGGCTTGTGTAAAGGTCTCTCTCAGTCCACTTCCACCCTCAACCCTGAAGTAATAATGACCATTGTGATTTGATCTGAGCTCATAAAAGACAGTGGTGCAGTCCTTATCTTTTAATTTTCCAGTTATATTCCCTTTAACGAAGGACTTCTGGCTTGATGTGCTCGAGTTAAACACTACATTTCTCTCCAGATCAGTCCCATCTTTGAGCAACACTCCTGCAGCTCTCTCAGTGAGGTCTTTGTCATATTCTTCATTAATCTCAAATCTGCACTTTATGATCACACAGGATCCACTGAGAGCTTCAATCTTCTTTGGCAGAGAGATGTTGAATTCTCTACAGCAAACAGCTACAACACACACATGATGAAAAGCATTATTTTAAAGGGTGTTTACAATATCATTTTAAAGGGAGAACGAGAAGAGCAACAGCAACAGTGAAATCTACATCAAGCATATTTTGTAACGATTAATGTATTTTAATATTTTAATTACTGTAATAATATAAATGTTTTGAATGAGATACCAGTCTTTAGAAAACAATGTGTGTGTCAATTAGTATCTAATTGATTTAGCTAAAAATGCTCTAAATGAAAAGTTCCTATATAGTTTAATACAGCAGAGTAAATGTAGTTTAGCACTTGTTGAACTAGTTAATTTACATTCTCAGTCGTACTGAACTCTAGGTGTGAAGGAGGGAAGGAAAATCATACCTTTTAACAGAAAACAGAAAAGAATGATTTTCTCTGCCGTGTCCATCTCTTCATTAACAGACACTCAGTCCTGTAGGGAAACACTCTTACATGCTAGTATTTACATGCATAAATTAAAAAAAAGAAGAAATATTCGTATTTATTGATCTCAAGTCCTGAGCTGCTGCTGATTTGAAACCGTGTGAAAGTGTGCTGTGTGAACAATCAGTAACTTTATATACTGACTGAGCTTCCTGTGTCAGCATCAACATGCATGTTTAACCTTTAAATGAACGAGTGCTTCTACAATCACTCATTTTAAAGCATTTTATGTTTAATTTCTTAACCCCTCTTGATTCTCCCATGGACTGAATTAAATCAACAGAACTGAATCAGTGATGGAAAGCTCTAGTGTAAATTGTTCAGTGCACTTGTTTTGGTGTGTAAAAAGTGTATTTATTTACAACTCTAGGTTTTGTTGTGTTGTTTTGTGTTGTGTTGTGAATAAATCATTTATGTGATTTTGTGTATCAGTTATAATTCACTCCATCTATTCAGTGGAAGTTTCCTGTTTTCTGTTTTGAAAAGCATGTGTTCATGTTCACGTGTAGCTTTAAGTGGCATCTGCAAACAAATTATGTACAGTAAGAGCATTTCTTACAACTGACATCTCTGTTCTGTTCCTTATTTTGCAACCTGGGTCAAAGTCATTTTTAGTGGATGTGTGAAGTCAGTTTCTCTCAGGCTCACACAGATATTCTAGCAGAGTTAACAGTGTTGTTCATCACATTATTGCTGTGACAACCACAAAGTGTCAAAATACTATCTGTGTTCATTTCGTGTCCCCTTAGTGAGGGGAACAAAAAAGCTTTCCATTAGCATTCTCACTTACTGTCTCTCAAAGACAGCTATTTGGGTAATATATGCATGATTTACATTTATGTATTTATTTTACATACACTTATTGGTAGATGCTCAGTTTGTCTTTCATTGTTTGAATCACAGAACTGAAACTCGTGTGCAGTCTGAGGGAGGCAGTGCCTCTGAAAAACACATACAGAGCACATGGTTTCGGGGGTCTTATGAAGGAGAAAACAATGGAAGCCACAATATGATCAATGATAAACCTCAAAAGATTATAAAGACTTACATAAAATAAGAAAAGGAAAAGAAAAGAAAAGAAAAGAAAAGAAAAGAAAAGAAAAATTCTGCTGTTGTCCTGTGCTGTTTTTATTTTTCTCTACAAAAATTGGAGGATCATATTAGACCGTAAGATCTATAAAATCAATCACTCGATTGCTTTTTGTGGATTACTCTTGAGGTTCACTAGGCTCTGAACGCACATAAAGAGGACACTTCTCCCTTTACCAAGTGTGTTCCAAACCAGTTGTTTATATTTCTTTAGAATATGTTGGTAAACATAATAAAATGCAAAATAAGCACTTTATACATTCAGCTAAAAAGACATATGACTGTTTTTTTTTAGCGATACAAACAGATACTCTGTGATTATACAAAAGTGGCATTACCAAATAACAAACAAAATTAAGTATAGAAGTGAAGAACACAATTACCACTTTTTAAAATCATTTATTTATGTTTATCATCTGTTGAATCTTCATGGAGTAAAACAAGCAGTATGTGTGTTTCGTTCAGGACATATTCATTTAAAATCCTGAATGTTCAGTTAATTTTAGAAGACAGTGGAGAAAATAAAATATGTATTTGTTATCAGGCAGTCTATATAATAATACAAAAGTGATATCAGATTAATTAATAACCAGAATTCATTTCACATATTTTTTTTTCATCTGATCCTAACATTTTATTACAAGTTTCTAAATGTGTAAAATGTTTTATTTAATCAACTAAACAGATTTGGCTCAAATCAAATGTTAAAACAACTTATTTCTCTGGTAGAGAGACTTGGTCTTCATGATTTTGCTATCAGATATGAAACATTTTGTTTTTTATTAGACTTTCATATTGGAAATGTGTATTTTTAAAATCCTGAAAGTACAGCTGACTGAAGAAGACAAAGGAGGAGATCAGATGTGTGTTTATTGTGTGTCACCTCTCTTAATGTTCAAAGTCTCATATTCAGAGGGTGGAGCAGAGAGCTGAAGAGAAGCATATGTGTCGACTGCCTCATTCTGAGCCTGAAAACAAAAACACTCTTCAACACCATCATCATCATCATCATGGTGACTTAACATATCTACTATGACATAAAGGACTCACCTTCTGCTTAGTGGACAATCTGTTTAAAAAGAAGTGTATTAGTTTTAAGTATATTAAATAGTAAAATATAGTACATTTGTAAAATTTCTTTAGATATCGAAGTAATTTCTAAAATGAATTTTAATCAATTTTTTTTGGACATATAAAGTCAGATTTCCCCTGAAATTCACACAAATGTACAAACAGAGTAACCACATTTTTGTTCATCACATTAACTAATGCTTGACAACCAGTCTCAAATACCTTTTTGTTCATTTTGATATATTTCATATATTGTTTATAATTTAAAGCTTAACAAAATTATTCTGTTTTTGGGGTTTGAAACTGGATGCAAGAACTATTTTATTAAAATGGGACTTTTTCACTGACATCTAATGCAAGAACTTTCATACAGTTTTTAGTATGGAAAAGTGTTTTGGGGCCAATGTTTAAGACTGTAAGTATGTTTTTGGATTTCAAGTGTTAAGGCTGCAACACACTACACCACTTTTGCACTGATTTTTGTCCCGTTTTGCTGTCTTGATGAGTTCGTTAGTTGCCAAAAGTCAGAGCCAGTCTGCAGATTTTGGGAAAATCATGTAGTCGGTGTTGGTCATAGACTCCAATATTTTAGCTTCTGACTATGATTCCATTTTAGAACATAATGTATGATGCGTCTTGTAATTGATTTAACATCAGTCACCTCCAGTTCTCACTGCAGTCTGTACAGTCCATACTGACTGTATTTATTTACCCAACATCACATCCATATACTCTTTTTGTTTTTTTTGTTTTTTGCAACTCAAGAGTCACTACAACAATTACTGCAGTCATGTTTTGTACATTGTTTGTTTTCATTTGTCATGTGTTTCCTATGAACAAGGTGCGTGTTTCTATATGTCGTGCACCTACCGTACACATGTATATATAATGGCACACAACATCACGACCACCAAAGCCACAACAGCAACTCCAATCAGCACAGAGAAATGATTCAAACCTAAAGAATAAATGATTGTTTGGGAAACTATTAAGCAAGTGTTAGAGAGTTGTATCATAATCTTTAAAAAACAAAATAACCATGGTGAAAGGGGCATAAGAATGATCTAAAAAGTGGGGGATTAGCATTAACATTTATCACAATGACAGTTATTAAGCTATTATTTACAGTTTACTTAGAGTTATATATTCTTATTGACAGATTTATCTTCTATTAGATGAATCACAGAACTGAAACTCACATGCAAGAGATATAGGCAGTTGAAGCAGTTGACTTGCAGTGCCATGAGTGTTGTTGCTGACACACTGCAGAGTGGATGTGTGTGTGAGAGACTGATGTAGAGTGATGGAGCTCCTCAAGCCTGTGCTGCTCAATCGCTCTTCACTGATGAACGTGTTTGAAGAGTTAGTGACAGGACGTCCAGACAGATGCCACTCCAGTTCAGGAGAGGGATTCCCATCAGCCTCACAGAAACACACAGTTACATCAGTTCTGCTACAGCTGGAGGATGGAGAGATTTTAAGGGCATCTGAAAGTATTAAAATGAAAAAAAAAAAACAAACAAACAAACAAACAAAAAAAAAAAAAAAAAAACAGAATAACTGTAATGATTCTGCTCCTGTCAGTGATAAATGTTGCAGTTCAGCACTGCTGGATTTGCATCACTGCTGCTAACTGGTTTACTGGGGAAGGTTGAGTAGCTAATACTTCTATCAGTTACATATACAGTTGCCCAATTATTTGGGCATAAGCTTGACTTAAAGTTATATGAATGCATTTGCATTAGGGAACCAAATATCAAAACAAGTGGCATTTATTTTAAAGCAGTTGGTATTTGGTTTGATATTTTGTTATTTAATGTGATAATACTCAGACATGTTGTATGGCTGAAGTGTCCACTGTATATATACATTTTCAACCTATTCGTTAAGAGACAGTGTCCCCAAAACTGAAAATTGGCATCATTTACTGACTCTCATGACAATCCAAACTGTGTGCATGTCATTCTTTTGTGCTCCAAAAATATTTAATTTGTCCATACAGTCAGAGGTGGAAAGTAACAAATTACATTTACTCGCGTTACTATAATTGAGTAGCTTTTTTGTGTACTTCTACTTTTTAAATTAATTTTAAAAATCTGTAATTTTACTTTTACTTAAGTATATTTTGTTTGAAGTATTGTGTTACGGATCGGGATTACTCATGCTGTCTTCGGTGTAGGTCCGGTCTTCTGTTACGGAAGCAGGCTCACACAACAGGTTAGATGTAAATACCAATATGATTTATTGAACAGCAGAGTAAATGAGACTGATTGCAGGTGAGTAGAAACTTCAATGGTTATAGTGATAAAGGATGAGAACTGAAGAAAGGTCTTTTGCCTTGCCAGGAACTCGTGGAAGCTGGGGAAACACACACCTCACTGTAAGGTTGGAGAAGCGGGACAGGAATCGCTGGAGGAGACAGACGCTGGAGAAATGGAGACAAGACGCTGGAGTGTACACAGGAGGTAAGTAAACAAACAGGTAAGTCACTGGGATAGCTTTAGGAGTCCACTTCGTAGAAACGAGACCGGACGTTTGAGTGCAGTGAGGTGTGTGTCTTTATAGTGCTTGGTTGATGATGATCTAATGACATACAGGTGTGTTCAATCAATATTCAGGTGAGGGTGTGCGTTGTGATTGGCTGGCGTGGGAGCCTGGCCGATCTGTGACATTACCCCCCTCTCCACGGCCCGCTCCAGAGGGCCGAGGACCCCGACGTCGTGGTGGTCTACCTCTTCCTCTGGGAGCTGGTCGATCTGGGTAGGTGGAATGGAATTCGTCGAGCAGTGTTGGATCTAGAATGTCATCTTTGGGGACCCATGACCTCTCCTCCGGACCATAGCCCTCCCAGTCTACGAGATATTCCAGCTGACCACCACGGCGCCGGGAATCCAGGATCTTCTTCACCTCATAGATGGCACCGTCTTCCAATATCAGCGGGAGAGGGGGTTCTTCACTCGGACCAGGCTCTGTGGAGGGAGAGACAGGAGGATGATAAGGTTTTAGTAGGGAGACATGGAAAGTGGAATTAATTCTGTATTGTGGAGGGAGTTGGAGTTGATAGGTGACCGGATTGATTTGTTTCAAGATGGTGAAGGGGCCAACATATCTGGGACTAAGTTTCTTACAGGGCAGGCGCATCTTGATGTCTCTTGTTGACAGCCAGACCTTCTGTCCTGGTTGGTACTGGGGAGCTTCGGATCTTCGAAGGTCTGCTGTCATTTTGCGCCTGCGTACTGCTCGCTGGAGATGATGGTGAGCAGTGTCCCAGACCCTCTCGCTCTCTCGGAACCAGTAGTCGACCGCTGGCACTTCTGATGGTTCCCCAGACCAGGGGAATAGAGGTGGCTGGTAGCTGAGTACGCACTGGAAGGGAGTGAGTCCAGTCGAAGGTTGACGCAGGGAATTCTGAGCGTACTCGGCCCAACCAATAAACTGGTTCCAAGAGTCCTGGTGGTCATGACAGAAGGTCCGCAGGAAGCGACCAATTTCCTGGATTTTCCTCTCCGTCTGCCCGTTTGTCTGGGGATGGTATCCAGAGGATAGACTTACAGCCACACCCAGGAGCTTAAAGAAGCCTCTCCATACTCTGGAGATGAATTGCGGGCCTCGATCCGACACAATGTCCTCAGGGATGCCATAATATCTAAAAACATGGTTGAAGAGCAACTCAGCCGTCACTATGGCTGTTGGCAGGCCCTTGAGGGGGAGAAGACAACATGATTTAGAGAATCTATCCACAATCACTAATATGCAAGTGTTACCATCTGAGGCTGGTAGATCTGTAATGAAGTCAACTCCCAGGTGTGACCATGGACGGTTGGGAACGGGCAGCGGTAGGAGTTTGCCTGCTGGTAAGTGGTGTGGGCTCTTGGAAATTGCACAATTGGTGCAACCCTGGACGAACCTTCTCACATCCCTGGCCATGTTGGGCCACCAGTAGCGATCTTTCAGCAGCGAGAGGGTGCTGTTGACCCCGGGGTGGCCAGTGCCCAGTGATGTATGAACGGAGTGAATGAGGGGAGTGCGCTGTGTTCGGAAGACATACTGTACACCTGGTGGGCAGCCCAGCGGAGCGGTCATGGAAGCATTGGGGGAGTTGACTGAGTCGGGGTTCCACTGGATGGGACTAACGATTATCCCTTCTGGAATTATGGGTTCTGGTTTTTCTTCGTTTTCTTCTGGAGCATTGAGACGAGACAGAGCATCCGCCTTAACATTCTTGGGTCCGGGTCGGTAGGAGATTGTAAAATTGAACCGAGTAAAGAAGAGGGCCTAGCGGGCTTGGCGTGGGTTGAGTCTTTTAGCTTCGCGCAAGTACTGCAGGTTCTTGTGATCGGTGAGAACAGAGAAAGGGTGTTGTGCACCCTCCAACCAATGCCTCCATTCCTCTAGGGCTAACTTGATGGCCAGAAGTTCCCTGTTGCCGATGTCGTAATTCCTCTCCGTTGGGCTGAGTTTCCTGGAAAAGAAGGCACATGGATGGAGTTGGGCTGAAGTCCCCTGCTGCTGAGATAACACTGCTCCAACACCCGTGGTAGAGGCATCAACCTCCACGATGAATGGCTTCTTGGGGTCTGGGTGAACGAGGATTGGAGCATGGGTAAAGGCTTCCTTCAATCTCTCAAAGGCTTCAGTAGTGGCAGGTGTCCAGGACAGAGACTTGGGCTTGTTGCGTAACAGGTTGGTGAGTGGACTGGTAACGACACTATAATTCTGGATGAACCTCCTATAGAAATTGGAAAAACCCAGGAATCGTTGGAGTTCCTTGATGTTGGAAGGTATGGGCCAGGTTTTGATGGCCTCCACCTTCCCCTCGTCCATCCGGATGCCACCACTATCAATGTTGTATCCAAGGAACTGCACTGAGGGTTGATGGAAAGAACACTTTTCTGCCTTAAGGAACAGGTTGAACTCTCTCAGGCGTTGCAGGACCTCCGCAACGTGGTGGCGATGTTCGGCCATGCTCCGAGAGTAGATGAGGATGTCATCAATGTAGACCAGGACGAACCGATGAAGATACTCTCGGAGCACCTCATGCATAAAATCCTGGAATACGGAGGGGGCATTGACAAGGCCATACGGCATAACAAGATATTCATAGTGGCCGGTAGGTGTCACAAAGGCTGTCTTCCACTCGTCCCCCTTACGTATCCGGATGAGGTTGTACGCGCTGTGGAGGTCCAACTTGGTGAAGATGGTGGCTCCCCGAAGATGTTCTAAGGCCGCTGGGACGAGAGGAAGAGGGTAACGGAATTTCACTGTGATCTGGTTGAGTGCCCGGTAATCTATGCAAGGCTGCAAGCCTCCGTCCTTCTTGGCTACAAAGAAGAAGCTCGAAGCAGCAGGGGACGTTGAAGGGCGGATGTAACCTTGCTTGAGTACCTCCTTGATATATTCCTCCATGGCCTTCTGTTCGGGTAGTGACAGTGGGTAGATCTTTCCCCGGGGCACTGGCTCACCTGAAATCAGATCGATTGCGCAGTCCCATGGCCGATGAGGAGGTAATTGGGAGGCCCTCTTCGGGCAGAATACGTCTCTGAAGGGGGCATAGCAGGCGGGTATGTCGATGGATTGCTTGTCCACAGGACTCTCAATGGAGGTGGAATTTAGGGATAGAGACTTGGTATGACGCGGAGATGGTTGAGGGATGTGTGGAAAACAATCGGGGAAACACTGGTTGCCCCACTTCAGGACTTCTCCCGTGCGCCAGGATATTTGGGGTCCATGTTGTGCTAACCATGGGATTCCGAGGATGATATCTGTTGTAGCTCCCTCCAGAACCAGTAGGTGGATGTTCTCTTCATGTAGCTGACCAATCTTCAGCTGAACGGGACCCGCAAGGAACTTCACGCTACGGCGACTGATGGGTCTTCCGGTTATCGACTGGACTTGGTAAATTGTTTGGTTGGTAGTGGTTGGGAGCTTGAGCTGGCGGCAGAGAGTTCCTGATATGAAGTTCCCGGCGGACCCTGAGTCAAGGAGGGCATGGACTGGAAGAGAGATATCGGAGGCAGTAAGCATTACAACAGTTGAGAGTGGTTTCATATTTTGACTGACAGGGTTAATGGCACTCACCAGAAGTCGAGGAGGGCGAACTGGGCATGAAGATAGTACATGCCCACCGGTTCCACAATATAAACACAATCTCATATTGAATCTCCTACGCCGCTCAGCATTTGATAGGCGTGTGATGTCCGTTTGGATGGGTTCAAGAACTGGTTCTGGAGGGAGGTTTGCATCTGAGTGGCGCAGGAAGGGAGTACAACGGGTTAATTGAGGTTGTTCCTCAAAGCAAGATTGCATACGAGTGGAACATCGAATGGACATTTGAATGAGGTTTTCCAAGCCGCAGGAATCATCATAGCTGGCAAGCTGCAACCGCAGTCTGGGTTCTAACCCCTGGTAAGAGGTGAGGAGAGATCGCTCATTCCATCCACTAGCTGCTGCTAGAGTCCTGAATTGGAGGGCATACTCATTAATGGATCTGGAGCCTTGGCGGAGGTGATACAGCTGGTCACTGATGGTGGAATCTCCCGTGGATCGGCCAAAAACCTCACGGAAGTGAGCGATGAAGTTATTGAGTGACTGAGTGACTGGGCCTGCTTGTGACCAAATCGTCTCAGCCCATTGTAATGCCTTACCCGTCAGGAGGGATATAATAAAGGCAATTTTAGACCTTTCGGTGGGGTACAGGTGCGGTTGCATCTCCAGGGCTAGAGAACATTGCAGGATAAACCCGTTGCACTCCTCCGCCACACCAGAGAACGGCGCTGGTTTGGCCATGGGACTGGCGATGACTGGAGATGAAGAAGTAGTGGTGCTGGTTGCTGAGGTGATCGGTGGGGCTGGTGTTAGGACTTGTCGGAGGTTATCCACGAGTTCCTGGAAGGGATCGGGATTACTCATGCTGTCTTCGGTGTAGGTCCGGTCTTCTGTTACGGAAGCAGGCTCACACAACAGGTTAGATGTAAATACCAATATGATTTATTGAACAGCAGAGTAAATGAGACTGATTGCAGGTGAGTAGAAACTTCAATGGTTATAGTGATAAAGGATGAGAACTGAAGAAAGGTCTTTTGCCTTGCCAGGAACTCGTGGAAGCTGGGGAAACACACACCTCACTGTAAGGTTGGAGAAGCGGGACAGGAATCGCTGGAGGAGACAGACGCTGGAGAAATGGAGACAAGACGCTGGAGTGTACACAGGAGGTAAGTAAACAAACAGGTAAGTCACTGGGATAGCTTTAGGAGTCCACTTCGTAGAAACGAGACCGGACGTTTGAGTGCAGTGAGGTGTGTGTCTTTATAGTGCTTGGTTGATGATGATCTAATGACATACAGGTGTGCTCAATCAATATTCAGGTGAGGGTGTGCGTTGTGATTGGCTGGCGTGGGAGCCTGGCCGATCTGTGACATATTGTACTTCACTACATTTTAAAACACATTACTGAGTAAAATAAATAAATAAATAAATAAAAAATAAATAAAAAATCGCTCCCTGGAAACTACTGCAGTAAATAATGGGCAAGAGAACAAACTGGCGCTAAAATCGCAAGAAAGATGCAGACGGACAAGACAGGCGTTATGGTGCAGACCCAGCTGAAAACCAAACCCCGTCGTATTCTGCTGAAGTTGAACTCGAAGGAAATGAAGTGAACCCTTGGCCATGTTTATGCTCTATTATGCAGTGTAAGCTGTGTTTGCCTAGGGAGACCAAACTAGCAGCTTATAAAATCTCGACATCACCCCTTCGCAAGCATGTAGAGGTAAGGTAAATACTTGCATCATTGCATTGGTGGTTAAAATGAAGCTTTGGCAGTTTAGCAAAAGGTTTTGCAAAAATTATCCAAAAAGACAGTGGTCCAGGGTGTGCGATATATATCGTCTGTGATAATATCGTAATTGTTGTTTTAACGATGTGCGATTTGACATTATCAGTATTTAGTATTTATTTAAAACACTCCTACAGAGTGCCGTGAAGTCTAGTAGATTAGACTAGTGCGCGCGCGCATTTAGAGTGCGTTCTTTCACTGCGTGATTCAGTCTGTTAAAATGCTTTTAGAATGATCACAAAATTGAAGATATGGGGGCAGAAAATTTATATTTATATCATTTCATATAGTAAATCAATATCACATGAAGAGTGCCGTTTTTCTCCAAAAATCAGCATGATTACATATATTTTTTTCCAACAGTTCAATAAACAAGAAGTTAATTAAGAGACTTGCGTTTTAGACACCATATTGCCTGTTTTTGCTCTATTTCGACAACAAAAATAATCCCAAACACAGCCACAGCACTGTTTTGCGTCTCTGAGCAACATGAAGGTGTTTGTTCCTGAATGAATCAACTGTTTAAATGATTCGGTTCAATCGCTATGACTCACTTATTAACAGTGACTTGGTGACACCTACTGGCGGCTTTAATTTCACATTTAAAGTGTCTTTTGATTTTTTTATTATTATTTTTTTTATATAATTTCAAATGAGTATTCAACATTTTATATCTTATATATCAAAACATTATTTCTGCATTTGTAACTGCAGGTTAAATGCATTTGTGTCCTGCATTAAACAGTGTGTAAATACATCTAAATGCCACTTCAGATGAAGCTTCCGTGTTTCCTCTGCACTGCAAAGATGAATTTTGTTGAACCTGATTTGCCTGGTAACAGCCCAAATGTCTTATTATTCTAAATAACTGATTCCTTTAATTAAAAACAACTAGTTTGAGATTTATAGGTCTATCCCAGGGGCGTCAAACTCCAACACACATACCATGTTGTTTTCAAATAAGCCTAAATGTTTAGATTAGCTGGATCAGATGTGTTTAATTAGGGTTATATCTATACTGTGTATGGCTGTGGCCCTCCAGGAACTGAGTTTGACACCCTTGGCCTATCCCATTTTTGCGTCCCTCCCACTGTTAAAAAGTAACTAAGTAATTTTTACATTTTAAATGAGCTACTTTTTACTTTTACTTGAGTAGATTTTTAGACCGGTACTTTTACTTGTACTTAAGTAAAATTTCGTTAATGTAATGATACTTTTACTTGAGTAAAATATTTTCGTACTCTTTCCACCTCTGCATACAGTCAAAGTCAAATGGGTGCGATGTTGCTTTGAACCCCATTGACTTTAACTGTCAGTATCTTGAATACTTGTGATCTCTGTTTTTACACTTGCTCTGTCCAGTTGCATTTGCAAAACACTCTAGTCTTACTGACTAGAATCCAGATATACTGATCTGAAGGTCTGAAACTACAATATAAGGGACTCAAAAATCAAAGAGTTTGTGAACTTAAAGCACTAAATTTGTCCCTGCATTAAAAAAAATGGAAATTAACAGCAATGTGGTAAGGTTAACTGAACAAATTAGAGGCTTTTTAATTATTATTTGGCCTTAAACTTAATTTATTTTATGACAATATTATTGCGTCATAACACAACAACAGTGTCATAACTAATGAACTGCTAATGAACGTGACAAGGTAAAACTGGCTGACATTCACACTGAATGTCCAGCATCACTGATGAGTTTTGGCTGCCATGTTGGTTCTGAGCTGTACAGTGGTACCAGCCTCTGTGTTTCAGGTCGGTCCTATTGAAGATAAGAATGTTTCCAGTCTGCAGCTGCTCCAACTGTCCTTCACTCTCTCTGGACCAGGTGTAGTTCAGCACTGCTGGATTTGCATCACTGCTGCAGGTCAGAGTCACTGAACTGCCCTCCAACACAGAGCTGGAGGGAATCACAGACACTGATGTGTTTTTAGGCGAATCTGAAGGGTGTAGGATATCAGAGAGCGAATCAGACAAATTAAGATTCGATCGGATTGGTGTTGAACAACCCAAAGAGCCAAATTCCACAGAGAGGCCCCAGACAACAAGACAACGTCATAAATCTGTCCACGGTACCCTGGCGCCATGATTCTGGAGCAAGCCTAACCAACAAGCCTCTTTCACAGAACAGCTTGCAACATTAAGACAAAAGAATACTTATTGATAAGTCCAATGCAGGAAGGAGATCGTCAAATTTGGGGCAAGTAATCAAGATTAATGGTCAAAGAGATGCACCGCGTGACTGTCACATGTAAATCTGTGATAGAAATCACGAGCTAGAGACTTCGTTGGGTGGGTCCTCCCAGCCAAGACACAGACCAGACTGAAATTCCTTTGTTCACAGAACATGACCTTTTTGTTCTACACAGAACTACACAGAGACTGTCTTTGCCATATGCACCTAAAATCATCTTAAAAGGACTTATGAGCAACTAATGATTTCTATGCATAACTCCATATTATGTATGTAACCCACACATTGGACTATCATGTTTTAATCACTTATTGTGTATGCCTTTTTAATAACTATTGAATAGCGTAAGGGTTCATACCCTTGTTTGATATGTATGAGTTTGAAAAATCATGCTTTAAACGTTTCTTCCAATCAATTCTTTATCAAATGTATCATAGTCTGTTTGTAGAAATCCTGTCCAAAATTATACTCTCCAAGAGCGGGAAAGTTCGGACATGTGACTGACCAGATAACGTGCTGAGTTATGATGGGGAGGAGTGTAAGGTCCACCCGCTAGCCCAAAGAACGGAAGCCAGTGGCCTGGTCGAAGGTTTAATGCGTATTCGGTCTTTTACTTGCACTTTTGAATTTATCAGGATTTTGTTTAAATTTTAGTCTAGCTCCGTTTTCAGTCTGACTCCAATTTCAAGTGATCATTAAATTTAGGCAATATTCTTAATCAAAAACTGATCACAGATATCGATTGTATATTAATTTAGATATTTGATTATTCTGAAAATCCCATACTTAAAATTTTTCGTTCATTTGCGACCCAGTGTCACTTAGCAATTCACTCGGCCAACTGTGAACACACGGCACAAACTCGCCAGTTGATCTTACTCAGAGGGTACAGGGGTGACTATAATACCTTTAAATAGGCTGCACCCTGCTAGCACATAATAAAAAGTGTATTTTTTCTATAATCACGAAAGCCGTAACTTGTTAAGTCAGTGACAGACAGAAATCAGAAGATCCCTAATGATGAGGCCCCGCTTCATTCATTGGTACTTCAGTTTGACCTGTCCTGGACGCAGATTTGTGGAAACACTAGACTACAACTCTAATCTACTGGAAAAAAATGATTTCAGAAGAGATCAGAATAAATCAAATATAACAATTTATTATTAGTCAGGTAAAAACGTGTAATGCCAATTATATAATTAAACAATAAGAAGCCAATTTAAAAATAAGAAAATACATAAAATCAGTTGTTTAAAGATGAATCTAAGAGTAAAAAATGTATACCTGACTTCAGAAAAATACATAGTATGGAACATATGAAATACACTCCACACTACAGGCTGACCTGGCTACAGAATCACAATGACTGATTTGCAACTTTCCCTTAAATACTATCAGAGCAAAAGGGCCATAAATGGTCACACCTGTAGAGCAATGTTTATCAGATTTTGAAAGGAGACCGCCCACAACAGAATTACAGAATTCACTCAAGTTTTCAATATTTCTCATAATATATGTGACTACTGTGAAATTGAGACCAGATTACCAATCGCACAGAGACCTTTAAAATGATACCAAACATGAAAAGTTTACGCTCATGAATTCTGAAGCTATAGTAAATATTTTATGTAAGAGTAGCAACTTGAGTTCTTAGCATTTCTTTGTCAAATTTCAGTGATCAGGACCATGAGCCCAGGGGGGAAGGATGGGTGAATGGACCGATGATCAAATGGTCTTTCTGTCAGATCTTCTTGTCTGATGAAGTCACAGCCTGATTGAAGAGTTTATTGTTTTGTGGTCTGACCTTTGCATTGTAAGAGTTCCTGAGTGACTGGCTTGATCAAAGACCCCTACATTCTCTTTGGAGATCTCTTGTTGCCTTTGGAGATCTCTTCTCCAGATTAGTTTTATGTTTTTTTTTTGCATGGCATCTGTCTTTGTGAGAGTTCCTGAGTTTTGGCCTCAGAATTAATTTTTTTAAAGGAAATAATTTCACTCCCTACAGGAGAAACATAGCAACACCCCGAACAAAGACAATATCTAATTGGTCAAGACAACATTGGGATGTGTCCAAAAGCTGAGTTTAAAAACTCAGTACACCATCAAATCACTCTCTTCTTCTTTTTGCTCTTCTCTTTTTGCCACAGCGTTTTGACGCTGCTTTTTAGCGGTCTTTGAGCGTGCTTCGGCCTGCACGCCAGCTGCTAACACCATGATGAGAAGCAAAACCACCTAGTCTCGTTACATCCTTTCTTTCTTTTACTTTAGATTCTTTTCTTTTCCGTTGCGAGTTTCAGTTTAAATTTTGCCGCCACGCCTTGAGTTCAACTCGAGTCTGTGACCACCTCAAAACTTCTACCAGCCACAACTCCACATCTTCAGCCAACGCCAACCATTGGCTTCCCAAGACATCACTTCAACAACTACTGAACCTCCAACCAATCAGCAACCTCGGGAAACCCCCTTTCTGCAACGACCATTAACACAAAGGCAACGCAACCAAGTACAACTCCAGATTCTAGCTGAGCTGGTGCATTTAATATAAATTTTAGCTTCATTGAGAAACTCAATGCGAGGGTTTGATGGTTGTTCAGGTCTATGCAATTGCACATTGCTGTAAACTTGGGATTTCACATTTTCATTCTTTAAACTCATCCTTTCCTCACTTTCTCTCTTTCTGCAACTTGTGTGAATGTGTGAATGCATGTGTTCATGTGTTAGAATAGTTTACATGTCTTAGATCTATAAATAAAGTCTTATTTATATTGAAAAGAGAAGTATCTTGTGTTTTGTGCTTATAAGTTAATGTCTTAAACTGCCGATCTTGTTACTGTGCTATTTAATAGTGTTTTCACTATATTTTGGATTTTAATATCCAGTGCAGAGTTGATGTTATACGGCTCGTTCAGTGAATCGCTGGCCGAATCAGTGATCAGCCGTGAAACAGTGATTGAGTTCAAATTCCCTATAAAATCATAAATGATTCCCTTTGAGCTAAATTGACCTGTTCCCTTACATTACATTACAAGGGAAAACAAATTCAGGGCCTCACAATGAAAATCACAATAGTATAATTCACAAGTCAAAACTAAAAAGTATCACAAAGACCCACTTACACTGAACATGTACTGTGATGCTGTCCTGTGCTGTTTTGTTGTTGTCCTGTAGCTGGTAGGTTATAGTGCAGGTGAAAGTGACTCTGTGCTGACGGTGAGTAGCAGTGAAGTTGAGATCAGAGATGAGCTCCTGTAGTCTGCTGCTCTCACTGAGGGGGATTCTGGGAGTGGAGCTCCATGTGAGAGTTGGTGGAGGAGAGGAGCAGAGAGTCTCAGCAGAGCAGCGCAGACTCACAGAGCTCCCCTCCAACACCTCCTCCTGATCCTGCACCTCCTTCTGCTCCACATACAGCTGCACTCTGGGTTTGGGAGGAGACTCTGAAATAAACACAGATTTATCTTTTATATATATGACATATGATTCAAATCTCTATACTGTCAAATCAAATAAAAAAAGACAAAATTATGCATAATGATTAAATTTGGTAGGAAACAGTCATTCTTCTTTCAAGAATAAAATAAATCTGAAATACACTCAAATAACTTTTGTTCATCATTTCAGATAATGGTGACACAGATTTCATTGTATTGTACAAGATCACAATTTGTCATAATATTTCCAGTCATGAACTCACTCACCGATCACATTTATTGAAACAGAGGTTTTAACATAATTCCATTTAAATCCATCTTTACCCTCAATCCTGAAGTAATATCGACCATTATGATTTAAATTAATATTGTAAAAGACAGTGGTGCAGTTCTTCTCATGTAATTTTCCGGTCACTTTCCCTTCAAAGTGATTAGAGTCACGCTTTCTGGAGTGAAACACTAGATTGTTGTTCACATCAGTTTCATCTTTGAGCCACAGTCCTGTAGCATCACTCTCAGTGAGGTATTGGTCATAATGTTGCTGAATCTCAAATGTGCAATTTATGATCACACAGGATCCACTGAGAGCTTCAATCTTCTGTGGCAGACTGACACTGAAATCTCTACAGCAAACACCTACAACACACATATAATACAAGCATGTAATTCAAAAATGATTATAAATATCAAGAAAAGAAGTCTGGATTTTATTCTGGATTAAACAGAAATATACTCAAACCTTTCAACAGAAAACCGAGAAGAATTATTTTCTCTGCTGTCCAGATGTCCATCTTTTCATTCAGTGAGGGACATCAACCTATAGATGAAAAGCAAATTGACCAAAAAAAAAAAAAAAAAAAGGAAGAAAGAAATAAAAATGCAACACTGGGAAAACTGAGCCACCCCCCTTACACCTCATTTATCCACAAATTCTGTTATATCATATATTAAGGAATGGTTCATTTCTGACTTTCTGTGATTAAGAGACATTTCTTTGAGTTTGCAATAGCAATGACAACATGCAATTAAGATGAATACATACTGCAATGAATTTGGAATTGGATATTTAAACAATATGAGGTAATTTTGCTTTATCCATTTAAAAATAAGCATAATTGCAAATTAATGATTAATAATAATTTAGTTTGTGTTTTTTATATTTGTAATAATGTTTATCATTAAATAAATAAAGACAAATCTACCACAGACATTTAAAATTGTCAATATAATATCCTTTTTAAAAAATAATTTAATATATTGGATATGACAGCATCTGTTAATGTTCAATGAGTCTATTAATTTTAGTTGAATGTAATGGAAGTAAAACAGCAAAAAAAAAAAAAAACTAATAAAAAAAAAACACTATCAAAATCTGACAAAGGGAATCTGTAAAAGAAAATGAATCTGACCTTCCTGAGGGAGAGAAAGTGTGGGAATCACCTGTTTAGATCGCAAGTTTCCAGCTGTAACACCTGCTGCTGATTAGAGACGGAGTGAAGCTGTGCTGCAGGAACAGAATCTGAAGCATAATCTACTCACTGACATCAGATCTATTATAACTTCCCTTTTTCATCACATCACACCAGTACTTCCTGGATCAGCATGAACATGCGTTCTGCACACAGACAAAGTCTTGAATGTTTCCCCCTATTGTTGTCTGTGCAGTCTCAGGGCTCGCAAAATTTCAAAATCCCTGGTAGCCCTTCGGGCAGGTACTCTTAAGATTTTGGTAGCCCGAAAATTAATTTAACTAGCCCAAATAATAATAAAAAAAGACCTTTAAAAAAACAAACAAACAAACAAAAAAAAAGAATATATATATATATATATATGGAAAATCAGATAGGAGTCTAAATGTCAATCAAAAATATTTTCAATACACAAATATCAACAAATATGAAAGAAGGAATTTTATTTCACTATTTACAGGGTATCTGCAGAATTTTTAAAAAATAAGTCAATTTATGACCCATTTTAAGAGCTGCACAAGTGAAATGAACACAGTATGAGCAGGGTTGGACAATGTCTATGGTAACATACAGTATTAAGCCATAAAAAGACATGATTTACAGTTCAGATACAGGCTTTCACAAAAACAAAAATCTTATACAACAGCATTTCAGCCTTTAGACCATTTTTATGAAAAGGGATAAACCAAGCAAATAAATTATTATATTAATTTAAAATGAATAAATATTACTGTCTTGATTGTTTAGATTTTTAGAAGGCACATTAACTTCTTTCATTTATAACTCTATGTGTTTGCTGCGTAAAAACATGGGTCGATATTTGCATTGATCTGACCATAAACAGCAAGAAAGGCTTATTGGAAATACAAATGTATACTCTGCCACGAGGTGGCGCTTTAGGAGCGGCATAATATAGCGGTTTCCCTGTAAGCGGCTGTACACAAAGCAGCACCGTCCGCGCTCATAAGCGCTGCTTTATCAGGCGTTATAGGTACGATGAAATAAAAATGCCAACGACACATTTCTGAGGACAGTCTGTTCCCTTCAGAGACACATTCACATAAAGACATCTGCGCCGCGTTTTGACTTGAAACCTGCAGCGCTCATATTTATTCAATTGCATCATTGCCTTTTGAAGTTTAATCCAGCTGTATCCCATTCTTGTCTTTCCGTCCCCAACTGTAAGACCTTTCGAAATTATAGTTAAGACATTTCTTATACCATTTAACGTATTTAATACTTTTTATGGCCTTAAGTTTGATACAACTAAATTGAAGAGTTTTTAAGGACCCGCGGGAGTCCTGTATTTAAGGTAGCCCGTCGGGCAGGGCATGATGCATTTTGGTAGCCCGACTGGAAAACACTATAGTCCCGGGACATCGGGCTAGCGATTTTGCGAGCCCTGAGTCTATTATTGTAAATAAAAGTCTTTTCCTCACACAAAGCTATAGAAAGCTTCAGAAAACCGAGATTACCGAGAGTAAAATAGTGCACTAGTTTTATAGATATATGAGCAGGAAAAGGAAAAAAGTCAGTTGATAATGCAATAAACAAACAATCAATAAACGAAAAATTCTCTCTTACAGGATGTTTTTATAGTACAATGACCTCTTATATGTCAAAAGATCAAAGGATTTTGATTTCTCAGCTCATGACCCCTTTAAAATTCAACTACGAAAAAATAAATAAATTAAAAAAAATAAATAAATATATATATATATATATATATATATATATATATATATATATATATCAACTACGATGTTACATGAGCAGCTCTGTTAGAGCAGTGTTTCCCAACCTTTTTTCTGCCGCGGCACAGTTTTGATATGTAAAAAATCCCACGGCACACCACTAAGCATTGTAATATATATATTATAATATATAATATTATATTATATATTAATATAATAATTATAAACATTGCGTCTTCAGAGTTGGTATTTTGGCTTTATATATGATCAGACACTTACACTTAATTTCTTGAAATCATACTCAATTGGAGTTAACAAGGTTTTTTAATGACAGAATGACAGAGATCTGTGTTTTGTCCATCATTAGAACGGACGCATCTGAGGTTAGTAAATAAATAGCATCACGTTTTCATTAGTTTGCAGGTTTAAAGTTTATTGTAGCTATGTGGGCACTCAGTTTCTCTTGCTGTTTAATATATTTGGCTACAATCTCACGATATAAAAGCCAAACCGCTATGCACAGGATATTTAAAACGTACAAAAGTGTATTGGCTACAACTAGACAGCAAATGCTAAGACTCTGCTCTTTAAACATACAGAAACATTAGCCTTTATAGACAGCGTTTCTTGAGTAAAGGAAACGCTGCTCTTATTTAAACATCAGTTCTATATTTACCCTTGTATTGTGAAGAAGTAGTCGTCTGTAAAGCGGCTTTCACACAGGGGTAAAACAAAGAGCTGCGCTGCGCCATGAAACCCATTCATTTCAATGACTTGCGCCGCGCGAGGACGGTGCTGCGCCGAACAAAGCGCGCGCGCCGCGGTCAAAGTTCAAAATAGTTCAACTCAAGCAGTTCAGGTTCCCTCAGGGTCTCAGACTCACACAGATATTCTAGCAGAGTTAACAGTGTTGTTCATCACATTATTGCTGTGACTACCACAAAGTGTCAAAATACTATCTGTGTTCATTTCGTGTCCCCTTAGTGAGGGGAACAAAAAAGCTTTCCATTAGCATTCCCACTTACTGTCTCTCAAAGACAGCTATTTGGGTAATATATGCATGATTTACATTTATTTATATATTTATTTTACATACACTTATTGGTAGATGCTCAGTTTGTCTTTCATTGTTTGAATCACAGAACTGAAACTCGTGTGCAGTCTGAGGGAGGCAGTGCCTCTGAAAAACATACATACAGAGCACATGGTTTTGGGGGTCTTATGAAGGAGAAAACAATGGAAGCCACAATATGATCAACGATAAACCTCAAAAGATTATAAAGACTTACAAAAAATAAGAAAAGAAAAGAAAAGAAAATGAAAAATTCTGCTGTTGTCCTGTGCTGTTTTTTTCTCTACAAAAAAATGGAGGATCATATTAGACTGTAAGATCTATAAAATCAATCACTCGATTGCTTTTTGTGGATTACTCTTGAGGTTCACTAGGCTCTGAACGCAGATAAAGAGGAACCTTCTCCCTTTACCAAGTGTGTTCCAAACCAGTTGTTTATTATATTCTTTAGAATATGTTGGTAAACATAAGAAAATGCAAAATAAGTGCTTTATACATTCAGCTAAAAAGACATATGACTGTTTTTTAGCGATACAAACAGATACTCTGTGATTATACAAAAGTGGCATTACCGAATAACAAACAAAATTAAGTATAGAAGTGAAGAACACAATTACCAGTTTTTAAAATCATTTATTTATGTTTATCATCTGTTGAATCTTCATGGAGTAAAACAAGCAGTATGTGTGTTTCATTCAGGACATATTCATTTAAAATCCTGAATGTTCAGTTAATTTTAGAAGACGGAGAAAATAAAATATGTATTTGTTATCAGGCAGTCTATATAATAATACAAAAGTGATATCAGATGAATTAATAACCAGAATGCATTTCACACAAATATTTTTTTTTTCATCCAATCCTAACATTTTATTACAAGTTTCTAAATGTGTAAAATGTTTTATTTAATCAACTAAACAGATTTGGCTCAAATCAAATGTCAAAATAGCTTATTTCTCTGGTAGTGAGACTTGGTCTTCATGATTTTGTTATCAGATATGAAACATTTTGTTTTTTATTAGACTTTCATATTGGAAATGTGTATTTTTAAAATCCTGAAAGTACAGCTGACTGAAGAAGACAAAGGAGGAGATCAGATGTGTGTTTATTGTGTGTCACCTCTCTTAATGTTCAAAGTCTCATATTCAGAGGGTGGAGCAGAGAGCTGAAGAGAAGCATATGTGTCGACTGCCTCATTCTGAGCCTGAAAACAAAAACACTCTTCAACACCATCATCATCATCATCATGGTGACTTAACATATCTACTATGACATAAAGGACTCACCTTCTGCTTAGTGGACAATCTGTTAAAAAAAAGTGTATTAGTTTTAAGTATATTAAATAGTATTTTACTATTTCTTTAGATATCGGAGTAATTTCTAAAATTACTTAATAAATTTTTTTTGGACATATAAAGTCAGATTTCTACGACGGCGTTTTAGTGCCACGTTAAAAAAAAAATCTAAGATTACGAGATTAAAGTCGTAATATTTCGAGAATAAAGTCGAAGTACTACGAGAATAAAGTCGAAATGTTTCGAGAATAAAGTCGAAATACTACGAGAATAAAGTCGAAGTACTACGAGAATAAAGTCGAAATGTTTCGAGAATAAAGTCGAAATATTTCGAGAATAAAGTCGAAATGTTTCGAGAATAAAGTCGAAGTACTACGAGAATAAAGTCGAAATGTTTCGAGAATAAAGTCGAAATATTTCGAGAATAAAGTCGAAATGTTTCGAGAATGAAGATTAAAGTTATAATATTTTGAGAGTATATTCTAGCCCTTTGCGCATGCAAATGGCCAGGATTAGGAGCACCAGGAGATATTTCAAAGTCTCAGCTTTCAAAATAGGTCAGTTTTATAGCGAAATACAAACAATATCTATATTAAAATAATGTTTTTTTCACGCTCTTTAATGTGGCGTGACAGATCGCTGTATTCGCTTCAGTTTAAGCGGCATGTGAGTCAATCATCTTTCCGATTACAATAATGAGACATTTTCATTATAAATTAGGCTATACTGTTTTTTTCATGCCTTCTGATGTTCCGTCACTTTTATATCTTGCTATAAACTTGAAATGAAGAGGAAAAACACATTTATAATTTGTAGTATTTCGTGATAAAACTGACAGAATTTGAAAGCTGAGCTGTGTTATATCAAAAGCAACAAAGCACAAAATTATTGCGATTACTGTGTGGCTGGCGTGCTACAAATAATGAATGGAAGACGTTAAATATTATGTCCAATCATTTATTTTATTATACCATGAATAAAACAGCTTGTGAATAGTCACTTAATGTTATAGCCTACAGCCTATACCTCAGAAAAGAAAACAATATAACTTATGTTAAGGAGTTGGAGTCCACTTCAACCTTTAGAACGTTTTATTAATTAAATAGGCTACATGTGAGGAATGAAAGTTTGGACGCCACAGACGTTTCTGCGGAGTAGCTGGTGGAATTTTCACAAATTTGGAATTTTGGAATTTTCACAAAGAAAACAATTGCCTATACTTGAATTGATTCACATAAATACAGCGATCTGGTCAAAGAGCTTGAAAAACACATTATTGTAAGACACATAATTTGTGTTTCGCTAACTGATTTTGAAAGCTGGTACTTTGTTTTATATTAAAAGTACCAAAAGCACAAATCTTATTGCTATTGGGTGGCTGGCGCACTACAAATAACGAATGCAATGGAAGACATGAAATATTATTTCCAAGCATAGCCTGCTGTCCCCGCGAGTATGACACATAGTATGATTTCTGCTCATAATCCCACATATACATTTGTAGTGTATTAAAAAAGGGTTAAATAAGAGAGCTACAGCGCCCCCCAAAGGAATGTCGATTGGGTGTGTGAGCTGATGTTAAGATAAAAAGTTGTTCCTGTTCAGTCTGTTAATAAATATCATATTCTTGATATTAAACTGTTTCCGCGAGTTCTTAAAATGGACTCTTCCTCATCCCAGTAAGATGATGCGGCCGCTCGGATGCAACAATTAGTAAATAATCAAATAAATAAATAAATAAGTAATCAAATAGGCCTAAATTCCGGTGGCCTGGCAACTTCTGCGGGTGACCGGTGCTCTCAATCCAGGCAATTTGCATGCGCAAAAGGTTAGAATACTCTCAAAATTTTATAACTTTAATCTTCATTCTCGAAACATTTCAACTTTATTCTCGTAATATTTCGACTTTATTCTCGAAATATTTCGACTTTATTCTCGTAGTATTACGACTTTATTTTCGTAATATTTCGACTTTATTCTCGTAGTATTACGACTTTATTTTCGTAATATTTCGACTTTATTCTCGTAGTATTACGACTTCATTATCGAAATATTTCGACTTTATTCTCGTAGTATTACGACTTTATTATCGAAATATTTCGACTTTATTCTCGTAGTATTACGACTTTATTTTCGTAATGTTTCGACTTTATTCTCGTAGTATTACGACTTTATTCTCGTAATATTTCGACTTTATTCTCGAAATATTTCGACTTTATTCTCGTAGTATTACGACTTTATTCTCGTAGTATTACGACTTTATTCTCGTAATATTTAGATTTTATTTTCGAAATATTTCGACTTTATTCTCGAAGTATTTCGACTTTATTCTCGTAATTTCGACTTTATTCTCGAAATATTACGACTTTAATGTCGTAATCTTAGATTTTTTTATTTTTTTAACGTGGCACTAAAACGCCGTCGTAGATTTCCTCTGAAATTCACACAAATGTACAAACAGAGTAACCACATTTTTGTTCATCACATTAACTAATGCTGGACAACCAGTCTCAAATACCTTTTTGTTCATTTTGATATATTTCACATATTGTTTATAATTTAAAGCTTAACAAAATTATTCTGTTTTTGGGGTTTGAAACTGGATGCAAGAACTATTTTATTAAAATGGGACTTTTTCACCGACATCTAATGTAAGAACTTTCATACAGTTTTTAGTATGGAAAAGTGTTTTGGGGTCACTGTATAAGACTGTAAGTATGTTCTTGGATTTCAAGTGTTAAGGCTACAACACACTACACCACTTTTGCACTGATTTTTGTCCCGATTTGCTGTCTAGATGAGTTCGTTAGTTGCCAAAAGTCAGAGCCAGTCTGCAGATTTTGGGAAAATCATGTAGTGGGTGTTGGTCATAGACTCCAATATTTTAGCTTCTGACTATGATTCCATTTTAGAACATAATGTATGATGCTCCTTGTAATTGATTTAACATCAGTCACCTCCAGTTCTCACTGCAGTCTGTACAGTCCATACTGACTGTATTTATTTACCCAACATCACATCCATATGCTCTTTTTGTTTTTTGTTTTTTTGTGTTTTGCAACTCAAGAGTCACTACAACAATTACTGCAGTCATGTTTTGTACATTGTTTGTTTTCATTTGTCATGTGTTTCCTATGAACAAGGTGCGTGTTTCTATATGTCGTGCACCTACCGTACACATGTATATATAATGGCACACAACATCAAGACCACCAAAGCCACAACAGCAACTCCAATCAGCACAGAGAAATGATTCAAACCTAAAGAATAAATGATTGTTTGGGAAACTATTAAGCAAGTGTTAGAGATTTGTATCATAGTCTTTAAAAAACAAAATAAACATGGTGAAAGGGGCATAAGAATGATCTACAAAGTGGGGGATTAGCATTAACATTTATCACAATGACAGTTATTAAGCTATTATTTACAGTTTACTTAGAGTTATATATTCAGGGGTGCACACAAGTTTTTCAGCCTGGTTCTCATAAGAGAACCTGGAGATTTGGTTTGGTCCTCACACTGCTTATAGTGCGACCCATTAAATATAACTATAAAAAATAAATTAATAATAGTGATGATATTATTGAACTTTATTTATTTTTAATAAAATAATAAACTAAACAATAAAGTAGGCCTATGATAATACTATTTAAAACTAAAAGGGAGTATTAAATACAAATACAATTATTTTATAGTAAACTTAAAAAAAAAATGCTAATATTTACTACTGCTTCTTTTATATATATATATATATATATATATATATATATATATATATATATATATATATGAATTTTCATCATTTTCAAACTTAAAATCAGCAGGCTTTTATTTTTGCGGATTGCCGGCAAGTAAGTATACGCGCTTCCGTATTTAGTGCTGCTGATGATTGAAGAGCGTCAGTGAATGAAATGTCACAGTTTTGCATTGTGCTTTGAAAACGGTATCGGATAGCCTAGATTTATGCTTTCAGTTTGATTAGAAATCTTTTATAGTACAGTTTGTCGATCTAAAATGGTGATTGTGCATTAATAGCTGTCAACCATGTCGGTACGCAAATGCGCTTTCAGAAGTTATTTACACCACACATTTTTTATTTTGGTCGCGCATGCGGACCTGCGTACCACTTATGTGCACCCCTGTATATATTCTTATTGACAGATTTACCTTCTATTAGATGAATCACAGAACTGAAACTCACCTGCAACAGATGAAGGCAGTTGAAGCAGTTGATGTGCAGTGCCATGAGTGTTTCTGCTGACACACTGCAGAGTGGATGTGTGTGTGAGAGACTGATGTAGAGTGATGGAGCTCCTCAAGCCTGTGCTGCTCAATCGCTCTTCACTGATGAACGTGTTTGAAGAGTTAGTGACAGGACGTCCAGACAGATGCCACTCCAGTTCAGGAGAGGGATTCCCATCAGCCTCACAGAAACACACAGTTACATTAGTTCTGTTACAGCTGGAGGATGGAGAGATTTTAGGGGCATCTGAAAAAGAGAAAGATCTATGATGTGATACTCATAGATTTATGGGCATCTTTTAGAGGAGAAAAGAAATGATGCAACAAAATCCTACACTGAACATGTACTGTGATGCTGTTCTGTGCTGTTTTGTTGTTGTCCTGTAGCTGGTAGGTTATAGTGCAGGTGAAAGTGACTCTGTGCTGACGGTGAGTAGCAGTGAAGTTGAGATCAGAGATGAGCTCCTGTAGTCTGCTGCTCTCACTGAGGGGGATTCTGGGAGTGGAGCTCCATGTGAGAGTTGGTGGAGGAGAGGAGCAGAGAGTCTCAGCAGAGCAGCGCAGACTCACAGAGCTCCCCTCCAACACCTCCTCCTGATCCTGCACCTCCTTCTGCTCCACATACAACTGCACTCTGGGTTTGGGAGGAGACTCTGAAATGAAAACACATTTATATCTTATATATGATTCTGAGAAAAGTCTAGTCCCATAAAATTCATGTTTTCATTTCATCATTTCAGATAATACTGGTGAAACTGATTTTTATTGTACTGTACTAGTTTAAAATTTGTAATTTACAATAATTACAATAAATAACAGTCACTCACCAATCACATGAATTGAAACACTGTTTTTATGATAGGTCCATTTCAGTCCACCTTCACCCACAATCCTGAAGTAATAATCACCACTGTGATTTGATCTGAGGTCATAAAAGACAGTGGTGCAGTTCTTGTCTTTTATTTGTTCAGTAATATTCCCTTTCATGAAGGACTTCTGGCTTGATGCGCTTGAGTTAAACACTAGATTGTTGTCCACATTAGTCCCATCTTTGAGCCACATTCCTGCAGCTCTCTCAGTGAGGTATTGGTCATATTGTTGCGGAATCTCAAATCTACAGTTTATGATCACACAGGATCCACTGAGAGCTTCAATCTTCTCTGGCAGACTGATGCTGAAATCTCTACAGCAAACATCTGCAACCAAAACATGATGAAAAGCATTTAAACAAGCAGAAACAAACAAAATATTTTTTTTTACTTTTACTTTTTGTCATTACTTCTGGTTGTTAAAAATAGATGTGAAGAAGAGGGGGGAAAAAAACTACACCTTGTAAAAGAAAACAGAAAAGAATGATTTTCTCTGCCATGTTCATCTCTTAATTAACACTCAGTCCTTTAGGGAAAAACACACTTGTAATAATTGAAAGACTAAATTAAATATAATAAAATATATTATAATTTACTACATAATAAAATATATAACTCATATATAATAAATATTTTACAAAAAAATAATTTATTATAGGCTATTACAGGACTACATCAGTGAAATAAAAAAAAAACAAAAAACAATTAGATTTTGAACAAAAAGACAAGTGCGAGTTCCCTAAACAGGCATATTTAACAGTTTTAAAACCAAGTCTATCCACAATTCTTTCTATTTTAGTGCATCACGACATTCACGTTAAAGTATCTATTCACTTCGGTGCACTTCATTTCAAAGATAAGACTTTCTAAGATAAGAGGAGCAGTACGTACCTTTCCAGGGATTCACAATCTGTCCTCAAGTCTTTGAGTCCCGTTATTTGGCATCTTTCAGAGAAGCAGCGAATTCCTCAAAAGCCGCCTCACCTGCTCCAGCAGCAGCTCTAGGCAACAGAGGACGAACTAAAGCGGAGATGCTGTAAAGGGGGTCGAGCTGCGAATGGCCAGTAACTCTCTCCAGAGCTGTTAGTCCGCCCAGAGACCCGAGAGCGGCTGTCACTCCTGCCCGTCCCTCTCGCGGACCTGTCAGCGCCAGCCACCCGCTCTCACGAGCCAAACCCCGGACAAACAAACGCGCCTCGCCGCTGTAACGATTCCCGTAACCACCGAGTGGCGCTGCTGTCTCCATGACAACGCGGGTTTTCTTTAAAGTTGTCGCATCTCGAGACAGCTTTGTTATTTAATCAAAGGACGCCGCGTCGTATAACATGTATTCGCGCTGTTTACTAAACATTCTGAATGAAATATTTGAGTGAAAAAAAAGAGTTTCAATAAGTTGTTTTTTGGGCCGCTGAATCTCAGGTGGCTCTCGTGTTTATTTTATTCATTTATTGTTTGTGTTTGTTTCTTTCACTTGTATTGTTTCTGTCATTTGTTTACATTAAAAACAAAAGCTTTCAGAAGCACCGTGTCATCATCACCTACACTGAAATGACATTGAAGTATATTTGTCCTCTAGCCTTTCCAATGAATTTAAAATTCTAAACAATGGTATTTTTATCAGCCCTTACGTAATGTAGGCTATATACTCTTGTATATCATCTTGTGTTATATTATTGTATTTTCTTGTGTTTACATGTAATTTGAGTTTATGAAAATATTTTAAAAGTCACATTGACTGCAGTTCATCTTGACTAAAATCTACAAACTTGAAAACACCAGAATGAATTACTTAAGAGGTCATTTGGATTTTTGAGAGGGCACACATTTGTCACTTTAGCCTAATAAATGTAACACTGCTAATGAGTAATTGTGTTCTGTTGTTGCTCATTTATTCACAAATGCATACGCAAAAGCTCAAAACATAATAAATGTTCAAAATAAATCATATTTCTACCTAGGTAGAAATTATAGGCCTATTATACTCAAGAAGTTTCTAAGTGGCCACACATAGCCTGTCATGGATCGAGAAGGTGTTAAATTATGAATCACCACAAGGCTGCGCTGTTCTTCTGTTAAATTCATCCAGCTGGCGTTGCTGCATTGCCATGATGACTTCTTACCAGAAGTTGCTGTGTACTAACAGTCTGAGAATGATTGATTGATGCCATTTCCTCATGCAATATGTGTCTATTTATGCATCAGGACGTTTTTTAGGGTGGTTTGTTTTTTTTAAGTGCTTTCTCTGTAGCACTCCAAACACATATGATTGTGGTTTGCTCACTTGTCATTAGAAACAATTTCTCTTATGAAGCCCACACAGGAATACAAACATTTACCATGAAACTTTGCTCATACAGATCCAACACTAATTTAAATGGATCCCCATGTTACTCACAACAAACAAATCCATGCACAGTTTGATGCGCAGGCTTTTATAATGAGCTGCCTCAGTCTGAGCTCTGATTAGAGCCTTTACACACAGAGTTTCAAGTAATAAGCACCTTCCAACCTTCAGCATGTGTGTGTGTGTGTGTGTGTGTGTGTGTGTGACTGCAGTGCATCTCTAACATGGAAATGTGATTGATTGCCAGGCAACCATCTCTGTCATCTCCAGCTGCATCACTCATCCAATCACAAAGCACGTTTCATTAATACCCAATGGCCACAAAAAGTTTAAGATAGCTTGGTTGCAGTTTTCCAAGTGCAAACATTGTTAAATGCCAGCAACAGTATACAGAGATTAATCCATTTAGACCCTGTTCAAATGGTCAACTTACACTTTTCTAAGTAGTAAGTGGACTGCAAACAATTCGTCAAATATGCAAAAATGTACTTATCCAAGTCACATGTGAGTAAAACTGTCCTCTCATTGGTCATTAAGTGAAGGATTTGACTAGGATTTGACTAGTGGTCATCCATCAAAATGCACTGACAAGTTATATTTATGCATTCAGCAGGTGCTTTTATCCTTTTACAAAAGAGGGGAAAAAACAATTCTCAACAATATTTTTAATATACGTCAGGTTTATTAGACAACCAGATTAGGAATCTCAGATTATGACCTCTGTAATATGATAGAATTTCTGTATTTTGAATCGTACATTGCATTGTTTTCTGTTTTAAGGTTGAAGGAAATGATGGAAAACTTGACAGATATACTGGTCATTTTCTGCCAGGACATAATCTGTTTTACCACCTTTTTTAAGTTCACACTTACATATAATCAAAATGAGCAAATAGAATGCATATTTGGCGTGTTGTCTGAGTAGATATATACAGGTACTATTGGGCAAATTGAAGTTGGTTATCTGAATGTGCTCCTTCTGTGATAAATTTATTGATTATCTGAATGTGTTTCTCCCAAACTTGTTAATAAAACATTTTTTTTTCTAACAATGGGAGAAGAAATGCAGAGAAGAAATAGTAGGGTTGTATGTGTGTGTGCTCTAAAAATGTCTTATTCATGTGTTTTGCCTGCTAAAAATGACTTCTCTTATTAAGTGGAATACGCCATACAGGTGATGAAGATTAATTCTGAAATACTGGAAACACTGAAATACCTCCAAATGTTGCTTTAATGTAACATATTAGTATAATTTTGATGACACTACAGATTACAGTTACTACTGATGATTGACATTAAAGTCACATATATGAATATTCTCACATTAGATACAGATAAACAAAACAAGTGGCATCTATAAGCTATTTATGCTTAAGGGTTTCTCAGATCTAACTTCTCTATTTTTTGCAAGGACTTTTAACCTAATGGTGTCAAGGTGCTTATTAGTGGTGTGAATGTGAAACTGGCTCTCCTCAAGTTCACAGTACAGTAGAGGAGTAAAGATAGCGTTGTTCCTCACCGTAACACATGACAACCACATGTGTCAAATACTTTTTGTGTTCAGTTTGACAAGTATATCTGTGAAAAAATAAATGGCACTTGTTTTGAAAGTTTGTTTCAAACTGCAACAACATTCATATATTTTTAAATGTATGAATGTAAGTGCGTTACAAGATGTTATTTTTTATCCATAACTCTTAATTATTCAAAAACAAGTACAAAAACAAAGACAATTGTTGTTTTTTTCTTGAAAAATATACATTTAAAAATGTTGGAAATCAGCTAACGTACAATAAAATCAGATATTAGATCAGATAAAATATGTTGAATCTGTTTTTCTTATTAATTTGGTCACATTGCTCTTCTGTGCATCATTCTTAATAACTCATAAGGTTATGAATAAATGTTTAAATTACACATATAGTAAATGATTATGACTAAATGGAAGAATTAAATGATTATAAACAAATAAATGAACAAAACTGAAAGAAAATACAAACAACACAAACATATGCTTGCTTTTAAGAGTCCTTAGATTCTTTGTTTGCACATCAGTTTAGCCTCAAAAGGGCCAAATTAAAATCTTAGATTGATTTTGGTACTCATTAATTCAGAAGTGCTTCTACTCCAGAATCTTTGTTGCTCTGAAAGCAGTATTATAGATAAACTAGAACATATCACATTCCAATTTCCACGGCAAATCCAAGGCATTTCAAATAATACCATGGATTTACCATCTCAAAACATCAAAGAATGGAAATTTGGGGAATACTGATATAATACATGACAAATGCTTAAATACTGTAAAGGCAAACCAAATTAGTTAAGTGTAAGAACAATTTTTATTCTTGTGCTCTCCACTGCCTTTAACAGTCATCAGTTTGCTTGTCTGTTTTTAACCAACACATTTCACAACTCATCAGTGACCTCTAAAGTTGTGTGATGAGTCAGCAGTAATGGGGCTAAATGTTAACCATTTTCTCTTGTTTACATATACAGTATCTGAAATATATTTTTAGGGAAAAAAACTAATAGAGGAATGGCAAAGTCTCCAATTTTCTATGGTTTACGACGTTTAACTTTCGCGTAAAGCTGAGAGGAGTCTACAAACAGCTCTTCCTCTGATTGCTTTGACTCTGTTTGTTTCACCTGTGCTTCTCTTGCTCTTGAAGACTCTGCTATTGAGCTTTCAGTCTTTGCCAGACCTCCAGAACAATCCTGGACTACAGTGTAGACAGCATGAAGTGAAGAGACGCTCCTGAGCTCTTGTGGTTTAGAGTTTGTGAAGACAATGGAGGAATAAATGACGGAGTCTTGATTTGCTGTGGCGGCTTCAGCAGACGACATCATGACATAAACAGATTCGTCTTGATTCTCCTGTGGATCGACCTAAAGAGTCGACAGAGATCAGTGCTGGAAAGATCTAGTGTCTGTTTAAATTGTTCAACCGTTTGTGTTCTAGTTTAGTTAGTTTTTAAAAAACAGTGTATTTTTTGTATTTGTTTTGTTTTGTGTTGTAACTCACTTCATTGGTATTTTGAACACTTCTCTTGGTGCCTTCTTGTGTAGTTTGTGAAAGTTTCCCATTCCCTTTCCTAAAAAAAAAAAAAAAAAAAAAAGCATGTGTCCATGTTAAAATAATTTATATTCTACAAAAGCTTCACAGTTGGCAAAATCAATAAATCAGACAGGATTGACATTTAAGTCACATACTGTATATAAATATCATTGCATTAGATACAAATACTGTAATCAAAAGTGGCATCTACAAACTATTTATGCTTAAGGGTTTCTCAGATCTAACTTTTCTATTCTTTGCAAAGGCTTAACTAAACGGTGTCAAGGTGCTTATTACTGGTGTGTAGTGTGAGAAGTTTGTTCCCCTCAAGTTCACATAAATGTACAGTAGAAGAGTAAACACAGTGTTGTTCATCACAGTAACACATGATAACCACGTGTCAAAAACATTGTGAAAAAAAAATTGAGCTTGTATTATCTTTCTTAAAATAATGCTACTTCTTTTAAAGTATATTAATTCTGCAATTGCACTTATACATTTTTAAATGTGACCTAATAGTCTGTTACATGATACTAATTTTTATCCTTATCTATTAATTTTTCAAAAACACATATAGTGACTAGAATAAACCTTATTTATGATTGTAATGTTTTCGCTCGACAAATATACATTTAAAAATTTACCATAAATCGGCTAATGTACAATAAAATCATCAGATCAAATATGCTGAATGTGCTTTTCTTACTGGTTTCACAGTGCTCTTCTGTTATGCATCATTCTCAACAGTTCATGTGTGTTGTGCACCTACCGTACACAGATGCATGTAATGGTGCTTAACAGCACGACCACCAGAGCCACAACAGCAACTCCAATCAGCACAGAGAAATGATTCAAACCTAAAGAACAACAAGTGAGTGTTTGGAAAACCACTGATGATTCAATGTTTCAGTTTAGCAATTGCTAGATTATTGTAATCTTTTAACAACAAAATAACCATGATGGCAGGGGAATGAGAATTTAAAAAGTAAGAGATTAGCATTAGCATTAGCATTCCTACTTATGTCAGTGGTTGCGTCTGAAAGCTAACGCCTCACTGTCTTATCATGACTTTACGGGCAGCGTTTGTGCACAAAGGTACCTCACGAGACTGATTTCAGACAGACTTCTGAGGCAGCATAATGTTTTAATGACCTACAACAAAAAGCTTTGGCGAATATTTAATGACTACAATACTAACGACATCAAAAGTGGAAAAAAATGGTTGAAAATTTACATACAAACAGACCACTAACTGCAACTTTCAGAAGCCATTTTTCTTTTTTAGCCCACCTGTCACGGAATTGAACACAGGATTGTGGGATGTCAAAGGCAGTGAAACAAGATACATCTATGATACTTTTAAAAACTGATCAGATGAAGGCATCTCAGGAGACAGTAAATGAAGCTAACATTTGATTCAGACGTTCCTTGATGCCTTCCTACGTTGGAATGCAGCTTCTGAATTAAGGCAGCATTTTTCAGATTTTGGATGCAACCAGTGATTGTTATTTAGCTGGTGAATGCATGATTTACATGTTTCTCATTTATAGATTATTGACAGATGTTCTTCTGTTGGATGTATCACAGAACTGAAACTCACGTGCAAGAGATATAGGCAGTTGAAGCAGTTGACTTGCAGTGCCATGAGTGTTTCTGCTGACACACTGCAGAGTGGATGTGTGTGTGAGAGACTGATGAAGAGTGATGGAGCTCCTCAAGCCTGTGCTGCTCAATCGCTCTTCACTGATGAACGTGTTTGAAGAGTTAGTGACAGGACGTCCAGACAGATGCCACTCCAGTTCAGGAGAGGGATTCCCATCAGCCTCACAGAAACACACAGTTACATTAGTTCTATTACAGCTGGAGGATGGAGAGATTTTAGGGGCATCTGAAAAAGAAGAGAGAATGACATGATACACATTAAGCACATGGTTTTTACGCAGCATATAGAGGAGAAAAGTACTGATGCCACAAAAATCTTACACTGAACATGTACTGTGATGCTGTCCTGTGCTGTTTTGTTGTTGTCCTGTAGCTGGTAGGTTATAGTGCAGGTGAAAGTGACTCTGTGCTGACGGTGAGTAGCAGTGAAGTTGAGATCAGAGATGAGCTCCTGTAGTCTGCTGCTCTCACTGAGGGGGATTCTGGGAGTGGAGCTCCATGTGAGAGTTGGTGGAGGAGAGGAGCAGAGAGTCTCAGCAGAGCAGCGCAGACTCACAGAGCTCCCCTCCAACACCTCCTCCTGATCCTGCACCTCCTTCTGCTCCACATACAGCTGCACTCTGGGTTTGGGAGGAGACTCTGAAAAATACACAGATTCATGTCTTATATGTGATTTTAAGAAATGTCTAGTCTCATAAAAATCATGTTTTCATTTCATCATTATATAAGTATTTATAAATAATATTTCCAGTCATGAATTTACTCACTGATCACATCTATTGAAACACTGGCTTGTTTAAAGGTCTCTCTTAGTTTACTTCCACCCTCAACCCTGAAGTAATAATGACCACTGTGATTTGATCTGAGCTCATAAAAGACAGTGGTGCAGTCCTTATCTTTTAATTTTCCAGTTATATTCCCTCTAACGAAGGACTTCTGGCGTGATGCGCTTGAGTTAAACACTACATTGCTCTTCAGATCAGTCCTGTCTTTGAGCCACACTCCTGCAGCTCTCTCAGTGAGGTCTTTTTCATATTCATTCTTAATCTCAAATCTGCACTTTATGATCACACAGGATCCACTGAGAGCTTCAATCTTCTTTGGCAGAGAGATGTTGAATTCTCTACAGCAAACAGCTACAACACACACATGATGAAAAGCATTATTTTAAAGGGTGTTTACAATATCATTTTAAAGGGAGAACGAGAAGAGCAACAGCAACAGTGAAATCTACATCAAGCATATTTTGTAACTATTAATGTATTTTAATATTTTAAAATACCAGTCATAGAAAACAATGTGTGTATCAATTAGTATCTAATTGATTTAGCTAAAAATGCTCTAAATGAAAAGTTCCCATATAGTTTAATGCAGCAGAGTAAATGTAGTTTAGCACTTGTTGAACTAGTTAATTTACATTCTCAGTCGTACTGAACACTAGGTGTGATGAAGGGAAGGAAAATCATACCTTTTAACAGAAAACAGAAAAGAATGATTTTCTCTGCCGTGTCCATCTCTTCATTAACAGACAGTCAGTCCTGTAGGGAAACACTCTTACATGCTAGTATTTACATGCATAAATTAAAAAAAGAAGAAGAAATATTCGTATTTATTGATCTCAAGTGCTGAGCTGCTGCTGATTTGAAACCATGTGAAAGTGTGCTGTGTGAACAATCAGTAACTTTATATACTGACTGAACTTCCTGTGTCAGCATCAACATGCATGTTTAACCTTTAAATGAACGAGTGCTTCTACAATCACTCATTTTTAAGCATTTTATGTTTAATTTCTTAACCCCTCTTGATTCTCCCATGGACTGAATTAAATCAACAGAACTGAATCAGTGATGGAAAGTTCTAGTGTAAATTGTTCAGTGCACTTGTTTTGGTGTGTAAAAAGTGTATTTATTTACAACTCTAGGTTTTGTTGTGTTGTTTTGTGTTGTGAATAAATCATTTATGTGATTTTGTGTATCAGTTATAACTCACTCCATCTATTCAGTGGAAGTTTCCTGTTTTCTGTTTTGAAAAGCATGTGTTCATGTTCAAGTGTAGCTTTATATGAGCTTAACAGGAAGAGAAATTAATAGGCAGGACTATATATAATTACACCTTTTTAACACCTGAGTCACACTGAGAAAGGTCTGAATGTCATTGCATTAGATACAACAAGACAAACTAAGTGGCATCTGCAAACAAATTATGTACAGTAAGAGCATTTCTTACAACTGACATCTCTGTTCTGTTCCTTATTTTGCAACCTGGGTCAAAGTTATTTTTAGTGGATGTGTGAAGTCAGTTTCTCTCAGGCTCACACAGATATTCTAGCAGAGTTAACGGTGTTGTTCATCACATTATTGCTGTGACTACCACAAAGTGTCAAAATACTATCTGTGTTCATTTCATGTCCCCTTAGTGAGGGGAACAAAAAAGCTTTCCATTAGCATTCCCACTTACTGTCTCTCAAAGACAGCTATTTGGGTAATATATGCATGATTTACATTTATTTATGTATTTATGTATTTATGTATTTACACTTATTTGTAGATGCTCAGTTTGTCTTTCATTGTTTGAATCACAGAACTGAAACTCGTGTGCAGTCTGAGGGAGGCAGTGCCTCTGAAAAACATACATACAGAGCACATGGTTTCGGGGGTCTTATGAAGCAGAAAACAATGGAAGCCACAATATGATCAACGATAAACCTCAAAAGATTATAAAGACTTACATAAAATAAGAAAAGGAAAAGAAAAGGAAAGAAAAGAAAAATTCTGCTGTTGTCCTGTGCTGTTTTTTTTTTCTCTACAAAAAATGGAGGATCATATTAGACTGTAAGATCTATAAAATCAATCACTCGATTGCTTTTTGTGGATTACTCTTGAGGTTCACTAGGCTCTGAACGTAGATAAAGAGGAACCTTCTCCCTTTACCAAGTGTGTTCCAAACCAATTGTTTATTATATTCTTTAGAATATGTTGGTAAACATAAGAAAATGCAAAATAAGCGCTTTATACATTCAGCTAAAAAGACATATGACTGTTTTTTAGCGATACAAACAGATACTCTGTGATTATACAAAAGTGGCATTACCGAAAAACAAACAAAGTTAAGTATAGAAGTGAAGAACACAATTACCACTTTTTAAAATCATTTATTTATGTTTATCATCTGTTGAATCTTCATGGAGTAAAACAAGCAGTATGTGTGTTTCATTCAGGACATATTCATTTAAAATCCTGAATGTTCAGTTAATTTTAGAAGACAGTGGAGAAAATAAAATATGTATTTGATATCAGGCAGTCTATATAATAATACAAAAGTGATATCAGATTAATTAATAACCAGAATGCATTTCACACAAATATATATATTTTTTCATCTGATCCTAACATTTTATTACAAGTTTCCAAATGTGTAAAATGTTTTATTTAAACAACTAAACAGATTTGGCTCAAATCAAATGTCAAAACAACTTATTTCTCTGGTAGAGAGACTTGGCCTTCATAATTTTGTTATCAGATATGAAACATTTTGTTTCTTATTAGACTTTCATATTGGAAATGTGTATTTTTAAAATCCTGAAAGTACAACTGACTGAAGAAGACAAAGGAGGAGATCAGATGTGTGTTTATTGTGTGTCACCTCTCTTAATGTTCAAAGTCTCATATTCAGAGGGTGGAGCAGAGAGCTGAAGAGAAGCATATGTGTCGACTGCCTCATTCTGAGCCTGAAAACAAAAACACTCTTCAACACCATCATCATCATCATCATCATCATCATCATGGTGACTTAACATATCTACTGTGACATAAAGGACTCACCTTCTGCTTAGTGGACAATCTGTTTAAAAAAAAAGTGTATTAGTTTTAAGTATATTAAATAGTAAAATATAGTACATGTTTGTAAAATTTCTTTAGATATCGAAGTAATTTCTAAAATGAATTTTAATCAATTTTTTTTGGACATATAAAGTCAGATTTCCCCTGAAATTCACACAAATGTACAAACAGAGTAACCACAGTTTTGTTCATCACATTAACTAATGCTTGACAACCAGTCTCAAATACCTTTTTGTTCATTTTGATATATTTCACATATTGTTTATAATTTAAAGCTTAACAAAATTATTCTGTTTTTGGGGTTTGAAACTGGATGCAAGAACTATTTTATTAAAATGGGACTTTTTCACTGACATCTAATGCAAGAACTTTCATACAGTTTTTAGTATGGAAAAGTGTTTTGGGGTCACTGTATAAGACTGTAAGTATGTTCTTGGATTTCAAGTGTTAAGGCTACAACACACTACACCACTTTTGCACTGATTTTTGTCCCAATTTGCTGTCTAGATGAGTTCGTTAGTTGCCAAAAGTCAGAGCCAGTCTGCAGATTTTGGGAAAATCATGTAGTGGGTGTTGGTCATAGACTCCAATATTTTAGCTTCTGACTATGATTCCATTTTAGAACAAAATGTATGATGCGCCTTGTGATTGATTTAACATCAGTCACCTCCAGTTCTCACTGCAGTCTGTACAGTCCATACTGACTGTATTTATTTACCCAACATCACATCCATATGCTCTATTTGTTTTTTGCAACTCAAGAGTCACTACAACAATTACTGCAGTCATGTTTTGTACATTGTTTGTTTTCATTTGTCATGTGTTTCCTATGAACAAGGTGCGTGTTTCTATATGTCGTGCACCTACCGTACACATGTATATATAATGGCGCACAACATCAAGACCACCAAAGCCACAACAGCAACTCCAATCAGCACAGAGAAATGATTCAAACCTAAAGAATAAATGATTGTTTGGGAAACTATTAAGCAAGTGTTAGAGATTTGTATCATAGTCTTTAAAAAACAAAATAACCATGGTGAAAGGAGAAAAGGAGAATAGAGGAGAAAAGTACTGATGCCACAAAAATCTTACACTGAACATGTACTGTGATGCTGTCCTGTGCTGTTTTGTTGTTGTCCTGTAGCTGGTAGGTTATAGTGCAGGTGAAAGTGACTCTGTGCTGACGGTGAGTAGCAGTGAAGTTGAGATCAGAGATGAGCTCCTGTAGTCTGCTGCTCTCACTGAGGGGGATTCTGGGAGTGGAGCTCCATGTGAGAGATGGTGGAGGAGAGGAGCAGAGAGTCTCAGCAGAGCAGCGCAGACTCACAGAGCTCCCCTCCAACACCTCCTCCTGATCCTGCACCTCCTTCTGCTCCACATACAGCTGCACTCTGGGTTTGGGAGGAGACTCTGAAATAAAAACACAGATTCATGTCTTATATTTGATTTTAAGAAATGTCTAGTCTCATAAAAATCATGTTTTCATTTCATCATTATATAAGTATTTATAAATAATATTGTTGTGCTCTCGTCTGTAACTTTGTTTATCAGTGTCCGTGGAGGCGTGAAGAGAAGCACACAACAAAGATAATCCGTTGCATGAACTTTACTTAATAAAGCATAACTTTACAACAGCGGGGTTTATGCTCTTGCCCAGTGCTGATGGGTTTGACAACCATCCACACCGGAGCCTGCGAGCATACTGACGCTAAACATAAACAACCAGTCAACTAGTCCCCGTGTAATGACGTAACAGCATCTAATTGGACAATACAGAACTCATTATTAATATATATGAAATAACTGTAACTCAACTTATATTTAATTAACTAACACTATAACACCACCCCCCCCCTTTTTTTTTTTTTTTTTTTTTTTTGTTTTTTTGTTTTTTTTTAGCTTCGCAGAGTCCCTTCTGCACTACAGAGGGTGAGAAGTTAACTTTTTCTTTTCTTTTCTTTTTTTTTTTTTTTTTTTTTAGTCCATATAACGACTTGGGGCCCGAACAGGTCGCCCCCTTTTTGTCTTCGTCCCCTCTTTTCCACAGAGATCTGGATCATTGTTAAAATCCATTGTGAGAAGGGTCTGAGGCTCTTTTGACAAAGAGTTGTTGGAGGTTGAAGGATTTGGCGCTTCTGCCGCAGTGACTACAGGTTCCTGGGCAGTTATTGGAACCAACGAGCCTTCCTCAGTGCCGGTGTATTTCCGTCGCAACCGCTGCATCCAGGTAGGGATGTGATCACTTAGATAGGGTTGTAACCGATCATGATGCAGTACTCTGTCACTTCGTCTGTCTTTGACTCGGTAGAGCACTGGTCCAAGGCATTCTGTGACGACGAATGGCCCCTGCCATGGAGCTTGAAGTTTTGGACTATACCCCTTTTTCCTGCTACTGACCCTCACTAAAACAAGATCACCCACATTGTAGGACTTCTCCCTGGCTCGTAAGTCATAGACCTTCTTCTGGCGCATCTGAGCAGAGTGTAAGTTCTGGCGTGCCACTTGATGAGCATGCTGCAGGTTAGCTTGCAGTTCATGAACAAACTCAGGTGTGTCTTTAGCTTCCCTGGTAACTTCAGCTGTCCTTAGCCAGATGTCATGTGGCTGGAAAACTTCTCGCCCCAGCATCAGCTGATTTGGTGTGAAACCTGTCGCCGAATGCACAGTGCTCCTGTATGCCGCAGTGAGTAGGGGAAGATGTTCATCCCAATTCCGTTGACTTTGATCCACGTAACACCGTATCATCTGCAATAATGTTCTGTTGAATCTTTCTACTTGCCCGTTTGAAGCTGGATGGTATGGTGTGGTCCGTGTTTTGGTGACTTGAAGCAGGCGACAAACTTCATTGAACAGTGAGCTCTCAAAATTCCGTCCTTGGTCAGTGTGAATTTCAAGGGGAACACCAAAGCGGGAAATAAAGTCAAACACCAACCTCTTTGCGGTTGTCTCAGCTCCTTGTTCGGGGATAGGGAATGCCTCTACCCAGCGGGTAAACTGGTCGATTATAACGAGGATATACCGGTTGCCTGACTTAGATTCTGGAAATGGTCCTAGGACATCAAGGTGGAGTCTGTCCATAGGCGCTCCGGCCTGGTAGTTCTGGAGCTTGGCCCTTCCCATTGGACTGGTGATCTTACAGGAACTACACTGTGGGCACTTCTTGACGAAAAGGCGCACATCATTTCCCATATTGTACCAGTGGTAACGACTGCGGAGGCGCATGAGTGTCTTTTCCTCCCCTGCATGACCTGCTTGTGCTGGAATATGACAGGCTTGGAGAACTTCATTCTTCAGGGAAGCAGGAACAAGTAAGCGCCGAGGTGACATACCTCCAGTGACCTCATCCCAGCGGTAATAGAGGATCCCATCTCTCATCTCCACTTGAGACCAACACAGCCAGTACTTGCGAACTGCTGGGCTCAGCATCATAACTTCTTCCTTAGCAGGCAAAGAACCATCAGACATCCATTTATGGAGAATTGAAAGGTCTGGGTCAGCTAACTGTTCTTCTTTGAGACTTTTGAGGTCCAGTGGTTGCAACCAGTTTGTGGAAGGACCTGGGTTGTCAGCACCTACTGCATTAACATGACTGGATGTGTTAGTGCCACTGCTCTCATTCTGACAGTTAACGGAGTGTGTGCGTCTTACTGCTAAGGGGATAACATCATCGACATCTTCCTCGAATCTGGCCCATTGATGGTGCAGCTTTCGACAGAAGGGACAGCCCTTGCACGGCAAGCTATCCAGCTCTCTTCCTGCTTGATAACAGTCACAATGTCCCTCATCCAGTGTCCTTCGGGACAGTGCGTCAGCATTGGCGTGATGTGTACCTGCCCTATGCTCGATAACAAAGTTGTACTGGCTGAGTTCTTCAAGCCACCTAGCAAGTTGGCCTTCTGGTCTCTTAAACCTGTATAGCCACGTCAGACTGCTGTGATCCGTCCTCAGTATGAAGTTACACCCCAACAAATAGTGGCGGAACTGTCTGGTAAACCTGACAACAGCTAGGAGTTCTTTACGTGTGACACAGTACCTCTGGTGTGCTGGTGTGAGGAGACAGCTGGCGAATGAGATAACCTTCTCTTCTCCCCACTGTAACTGTGAGAGCACAGCTCCAATGCTCTGGTTGGATGCATCAGTGTCCAGTACAAACTGTCCAGATGTAACTGGGAACACCAAGATGGGTGCAGTTGTGAGACTCCTTTTAAGATGTTGGAAAGCCTTTTGCTGCTCCTCTTCCCAGGAGAAGGGAGTCCCCTTTTTGAGTAGCATTGTCAAGGGTGCAGCTATTTCAGCAAACTTGGCAACAAACCTCCTGTAATAATTGCAAAGTCCCAGGAAAGACTGGAGTTCCTGGATGCTGTTTGGGGTCTTCCAGTCCCTTACATCGTTGATGAGGGCTGGATTGGTCTTAACTCCTTCGCCACTCACAATGTGACCCAGAAACAGAACTTCGTCCTTTAACAGCTGGCATTTTGAGGGCTTTAGTTTGAGTCCATAATCCTGCAGCCTTTGAAAAACCTCTGCAAGGCGTTCAATACACTGTTCCACATCTTCACCAAAGATGATTATGTCATCGAGGTATATTAGCAAAGTGTCCCACTGCAACCCTCGTAGAACCAACTCCATGGCCCTCTGGAATGTGCTGGGTGCATTACACAATCCAAACGGCATTCTGGTGTACTCATATAATCCATACTTTGTAACAAAAGCAGTCTTGGATCTGTCTTTTTTATTCATTTCAATCTGCCAGTATCCTGACTGAAGTTCAAGTGTCGAGAATGTCTTTGCGCCACCCAGCACATCCAGGCATTCCTCTATTTTTGGTAGGGGATACGCGTCCTTAATGGTAAGATCATTAAGCTTGCGATAATCTACGCACCAGCGGACCCCGCCGTCTTTCTTCCTTACAAGGACGATAGGGGATGCCCATTCAGAGCTTGAGGGGATCACAATACCTGCTTCAAGCATTTTTTTTAGATGTGTTTCCTCCTCATTCCAGAACCCTAAAGGGGTACGTCGTACTGGCTGTCGAACAGGCTTAGCCATTCCTGTATCAATGCTGTGCTGCAGAGCAGAGAACTTCCCCAGATCATCATCAGTTGCTGCAAAAACTTCTTGGTGTTCACTCAGTAGAGCTATTAACATCTCTTGCTGATGTTCCGTGAGCGTTTCGCTTGCAGAAGTGAACAACTGCCTGAGGTGCTCTGGAAGGTCAAGGGCATTTGGTGACGACACCCTTCTTACATGGTGCTTATCCGGAGGCTCACTGTTAGGGTCTTGTAGAACTGAGTCCCCACCTTTTGCATAAAACTGTGCCTTGACTGGAACTGTATAGGCTCTCTCTCCTTCCTCTTGAGCATCAGGATATGCTTCGATGAGCACCCCCAAACAGACTCCCCTTGATAAGGGTCTACTGGAAGCTGTGATGTTGCATAGCCTGACCGGAATCCTCTGTTCCATGTTAATCATGATACTGCCTGAAGACACTCCATCAGCCAGGCTAACAGGCTCTAGAACAGCAGGGAGTTCTGGTTTTGGGTTGTCTACCACACCCCAGATTAAACATTCACACTCTGGCGGCACAGTGAAATCACTCTCTAACATCACCCTTGAAATGGCGTAGTCTGGCCCCTTGCCTTCAGATATATAGGCTGGGATGAGTTCTGAGCCCATGAAAACTTTGCCAGAGGCACGAATGGTGAAATCCGCAGCTTTTAAGAAATCTAAACCCAGGAGCAGGGCATCACGAATTGGTGCAATGCAAACTGTCCACTCCAACACTTTTGTGCCAATTCTGAATTCCACTTTCACTCCACCTGTTGCTGACATCTCCCTTCCAGTTTCTGCATTTCGGAGACACACCTTTTTCAGTCTTGCAGGTGATTTAACAGGTAATTTGCTGTATGTTTCTTCAGACATGATTGTGGCCTCAGCACCCGTGTCTATAACTGCATTAACAGGTATGCCATCAACAGTAAGCAAGATCATTAAACTGGGCCCTCGACTCTCAGCTCTGCTTACATGTACAATGGATAGACTTTGCTCTGCTTGCTCGGAGCGATTTTGACTTGGGGGCTCCATTCTGGTCACAGTATTTGCAGGGGGACTTGTAGATGGACTGGGGGACCGTGAGCAGTTTCTTTTGTAATGCCCCTCCTCCCCACACTGAAAACATGGCCCGCTAGCAGCTCTGGTGGGGCTGTTATTCTGCTGTCTATATCTGTTTGACTTGAAAGAAGTCTGAGCTGCGCGTCCCCTTTCTGACTGGACTGCCATACTGGAATTTGTCTGATCGGTGGGTCTTACCGTAGAAGGGAGAACAACAGAAGATGGAGGAGGTAGACGGTCTATGGCTAGTTGGAGCTTATCAACTTTATCCATGAGTGCTTGCAACTGGTGCTGTGTAACATAGCCCTGTGACTGCACTCTACGTGACTGCAAGGCTTGTGGCTCCTCATCAGAGTCCATGTCTAGATCAGCCCAGGATACTCGACGTGTCCTCCCCCTCTGATCGAAGTCTCGTCCGAGTGTCGCTTTAAAGTTGTGTTCGTATGATGAAACTAGCCGCTGTGCCTCATCCAGTGATACAGGGTCACGATTCATAACTTCGTATGCCACTTTCTGGTTGCGCAGCCCTTTGAGAAAAGCATCAGCAGCAATTTGCTCCCTGAGCTCGATGTCAACTCCAGGATAAGCCAAAATGACTAGCCTGTGAACCTCTTCAGCGAACTCTGAAACAGTTTCTTTAGACTGGCGCAGTTCCCCAAGTCTTCTCCGTGCTGTGGTGGGAGGCTCTTTTTGGCCAAATCGGAACGGCAGCTGTTCTTTCAGCAGAAAGTAATCTTCACGTATGTGTTCAGGTAATGAGCACAAATATCTAACAGCAGCACCCCTTAGACATTCATGCAGTTTATCCACTCTCTCTACTGCACTCCATCTGTAAATAACAGCTCTGCGCTCAAAAGGAATGATAAAAGAGTCCCAGTCATCCTTACCATCGTAAGTGTCAAGTTTAGCTTTAGGTCCATCTGGAGCTCTACCATAAGGGGCTGTGAGATGATGGGTGGGCGTTGAAACAGTGGAAGGTGCGTGCATGTGTGGGCCCAAGTTGAATGAGCCATTATAATGGCTGGGTCTCTGTGCACGGCTTCTGGGTCTCACATCGGGGTCAGGTGTCGAGGAATTTTGACTAGCTGGGGTCCGTACATGTCTATCAATGACAGCGAGCTCAGCAGCAAAAAGTTGTTCAGCATCTGAAGGCCCTGTTGCATCTCTGTTTGTCACAAGGGTTCTATCTGGGGCAGATGAAAGTGTGGTAGTGTTGTCACGGGGGTGTGGACCACGTGTCACCTTGTTAGCATGGGGCTGCTGCGTGAGAGTTAACAGACAAGTCTCTGTTGCTTCCAGTCTTTGGAGCAGAGGTGAAATTGCATTTTGGAGTTGTGTATTTTGTTGTGACAGCACAGCCTGTAGCCAGAGTGGGGGGTCTGGGGCTGCTGATGCTCCAAGTGAGACGTCCGGATCAGTTGAATCCATCCTGTATAACAATTGAGAGTGACACTGCTCCAGTTCTTAATTTTCGTTGAGATAATGTTTTATTGATAATATTTATTTATTAATATGGAAGTTTATTCTGCTCAGTGAGTTGTCATGGAACTTTTCAAGGCTGTATCTTAGTGCCTGTGAAACTTGGCAGGTAGCCAAAAACAGCGCTCAATTAGGCAGACTTCCAGCGCCACGCCTCTCTGCTGGGGGAAGGGGAATTCCCTGCTGCTTTTATCTCCGTGAAAGAACGGTTAATGCGACGAAGAAACGTGTCAATCCGTCTTTAATACTACTTCACAAGGGCGTTTTGCAGCTTAAAATGTCCATAGAATCACAATGGATGTCCCAGCAGTTCATAACACTCACAATTCGTTGATGGTTTTCTATCGCGCTCAACTTCTGACACCACTTGTTGTGCTCTCGTCTGTAACTTTGTTTATCAGTGTCCGTGGAGGCGTGAAGAGAAGCACACAACAAAGATAATCCGTTGCATGAACTTTACTTAATAAAGCATAACTTTACAACAGCGGGGTTTATGCTCTTGCCCAGTGCTGATGGGTTTGACAACCATCCACACCGGAGCCTGCGAGCATACTGACGCTAAACATAAACAACCAGTCAACTAGTCCCCGTGTAATGACGTAACAGCATCTAATTGGACAATACAGAACTCATTATTAATATATATGAAATAACTGTAACTCAACTTATATTTAATTAACTAACACTATAACAATATTTCCAGTCATGAATTTACTTACTGATCACATCTATTGAAACTCTGGCTTGTTTAAAGGTCTCTCTCAGTCTACTTCCACTCTCAATCCTGAAGTAATAATCACCACTGTGATGTGATCTGAGCTCATAAAAGACAGTGGTGCAGTCCTTTTCTTTTAATTTTCCAGTTATATTCCCTCTAACGAAGGACTTCTGGCTTGATGTGCTTGAGTTAAACACTACATTTCTCTTCAGATCAGTCCTGTCTTTGAGCCACACTCCTGCAGCTCTCTCAGTGAGGTCTTTTTCATATTCTTTCTTAATCTCAAATCTGCACTTTATGATCACACAGGATCCAATGAGAGCTTCAATCTTCTTTGGCAGAGAGATGTTGAATTCTCTACAGCAAACAGCTACAACACACACATGATGAAAAGCATTATTTTAAAGGGTGTTTACAATATCATTTTAAAGGGAGAACGAGAAGAGCAACAGCAACAGTGAAATCTACATTAAGCATATTTTGTAACTATTAATGTATTTTAATATTTTAATTACTGTAATATTGTAAATGTTTTGAATGAGATACCAGTCTTTAGAAAGCAATTTATGTATCAATTAGTATCTAACTGATTTAGCTAAAAATGCTCTAAATGAAAAGTTCCCATATAGTTTAATGCAGCAGAGTAAATGTAGTTTAGCACTTGTTGAACTAGTTAATTTACATTCTCAGTCGTACTGAACACTAGGTGTGAAGAAGGGAAGGAAAATCATACCTTTTAACAGAAAACAGAAAAGAATGATTTTCTCTGCCGTGTCCATCTCTTCATTAACAGACACTCAGTCCTCTAGGGAAAAAAACACACTTGTAAATCTGCACAAATTACAAAAACAAACTAATGGAAATCATAAATTTAGCCTCACTAATAAATGCCTATTGATTAACCGTTTTCAGAATTTCAGAATTATACTGAATAAACAGATATTCATGAATTCATTGCAAGCATCCTACAGTTCAACAAACTGAACAGCGCTTCTGAAGAAACATCTAAAGAAGAACAAGAAGAGTTTAAGACTTACCAGACAAGAGTCTATCCAGTGTAGTTGTAGCAGTGTAATATGTTTCCTAAACGCAGAAGGACATAAAGTTCTGAGCTGATGATCTGAGATTGTGTGAAACTGTGCTGTGTGAATATACAATAATATACTAACTGACAGCTAGTGTGCAACTTCCTGTATCAGCGTCAACTTTCTGTTCACAGACACTGTTATATCAACCTAAGCCTCTTATTTTTTTCTATAATAGTAAATATTCACTTTCCTTGTTCAAAGACTCCACAAAAGTGGAAGATCATATCAGTAAGTTAAACTAATTATACTTCAAGTGATCTTTAAGACATATTCAGTCATTATCATTTCTAAAATTAAAAATAAATGTCAATTCCTCTAGCTTCCTGCTCAGCATTCATCCATTAAAAGCTTTTCAAACCCTTTCTGTGAATATATGTTTTTTCTTTAGACCAAAAGCATCTGATACGTCTAATCAGATCTTTTTCTAGAAATTTCATATAAAAATGGTATAGAAAAACAGCATACATTCAAAGAAGTGTTCCCATACAGGCCAACCAAAATCAGTCCAAGCACTTTCCAGTCATTCACATTCCTCACACCTTTCCTTTAGAACAGTGGTTTTTCAATCCTGGGGACCCACAGGACTATGGAGGACCAAACCTGCAAAAACAATAAATAAATAAATACGCAAATAAATAAATAAATACATAAATAAATCCACAAAATAATACATAAATAAATAAATGTGCAAATAAATACATAAATAAATATATAAATCCACACATTCCTGTATAAATAAATATATAAATAAATGAGAAAATAAATAATTAAATAAATAAATAATTAAATAAATTAAACGAATGTTGGGGGAAATAAAAAAAAAATGTTAAAGGAAATGCTAAACTGAAAGTTGATTTTTTTTTTTCCCTTTCAAACGTTTATTCATTTTTGAATGTAGTTCCGTATTTATTTTTCCTCCAGCTCAACATGCTAAAGAGAGAGTGTCAACAGCCATTTAGGCATTGCAGTCGAGCTATTTTTTATTATTTTCTTTTAGATTTTTTTTTTTTTAATGCCAAGGTACCAAAGATACAAGTACAAACAAATATCAACTTTACGTACAAAGAGGTGACATTACCTGCAAAGCACCATTTATATACGTATGTAACAATAAATTAGTAATATAAAACGAAAGCTTTAACAGAATAAATTAAAAAGATGAAATAAATTAACTGAAATAAATGAATGAAATAATTTAAGAGCTTTAAGATTCTTGGAAGATGAAATAGTTTGGATATACTGTTGAACCTCTTTTTTAAAAACAATAAATAAAGGATTTTGATGAGAGAATTTGAGAATATGAAATTTCGCAAGAAATAATAATAGGTTAATAATAAAATATTCGTTAATTTTATCTTTTTGTATATTAAAGAAGCCAAACAGTACATCCTTAAAAAGCAAAGAGAAACCCTGGACATTAGAGAATTCAATCCAAAATAGCTGTGTGTGAGGACAATCCCAGAAAATATGCATATCAGTTTCATTAGAGTCACCACAAAAAGAACAGCTTGTATCTATATCTGATTTAAACCTTTTCAGAAACACTTTAGCTGGGTAAAATCTGTGTAACAATTTGAATGAGATTTCTCTGACCTTGTTAGTTATTATGTATTTCGAAGACAGAGTCCATACTTTTTTCCAATCAATATGATCAACAACATTCTTCCAATAAGACATCACATAGGGAGTTGTTACAAGCTCCTTTTGAAAGAGCGATCTAATTTTACAGTTACTTGATGAAGGATGTGACAAAAAGCACAGTTTTCCTGCTGGGATTTCAAATGGGTCCAAAGAAATAGGTAAAGTACTGGGTGATCTAACAGAGTCCCTTAAAAGCATGACAACTCCTTTAGGAATAGCGTCCATGAGAATGGAGAATTCTTTGGGAGCTACTGGAAAATCAAATTTACATAAATATTCTTCATAACTTAAAATAAGACCTTCTGAGTTAAATAACTGGGAAACAATCAAAATGTTTTTCTCAAACCAATTACTAAAAAACAAAGATTTTCTCTTACATACAATGTCTTGATTGTTCCAAATAAAGTACCGGTGAGTGGAGAAATTGTGCTTAAAGATTAATGACCATGCAAGTAATGCCTGTTTATGAAATTTAGATAAATTGTAAGGGATTCTAGTAATATTATAGTTACAAATTAATAAGAAAGGGAGACCACCTAATTTGGAAAAGAAGTAATTGGGGATAAAATTCCAGATTGAGTTTGGATTACACAAAAACTGCCTAATCCAATTCATTTTGAAAGTGTTGTTCAAAGAAGAAAAATCAAGGAAATTCAACCCCCCATGCTCATACGTGTTCATTATTACAGACTTAACATAATGGATTTTGTTTTTCCAAACAAAATTAAACAGGATTTTATCAACTGATTTACAAATATTGTTGTCCACATATAGAAGTCTGGAGATGCCCTCTGCCTTAGCCAGCAGTCCTCTGCCTCTCAAGGTCAAGTCTCTCTGCAACCATGTGTTAAATCTTCTTTGGGCTTTTAATATAACCAGGTCAAAGTTCAAAGTACATCTTTTATCTTGATTTTTAGTTATCACAATGTCTAAGTATGTAATTTCAGATTTAACTGGAATATTAAAAATAGTGGATGCTGTACAATTTATAATAGACATTAATTCATATTTACCTATGTTTAGATTAAGACCCGAAGCTTTAGAGAAAACTTTTATACAATTAATTGCTATTGGGATTTGGGATATGCTAATTGACTAATAAATATTTCTCGATCCGCTACATGGACACCCCGAATACCGCTTTCACATACAAAAGATGACAGTAGCTGCACACAAAGAAGAAATAAATAGGGAGAAATAGGACACCCTTGTCTCACTCCTCTGGATAAACTAAACCTTGCTGAAGTGCCATTCTTTAATTTAATCGAGGCACTTCCATTATTGTAAAGGGTTTTAATTATTCTGCAAAACATATCTCCAAAACCAAATTTTTCTAATGAATTAATAATAAATTGGTGCTCTAAAGAATCGAAAGCCTTATAGAAAAGAATGAAGCTTTCCTCCTGAATCAAGTCTGAATAATCTAATAAATCAAGAATCAACCTTATATTGTTAACAATGTGTCTTTTGTTCAAAAATCCAGATTGTGTCTCGTCTATTACAGAACGCAATACAGATTTTAGTCTTTTAGCAAATATAATAGCTAAAATTTTATAATCACTGTTAAGCAGAGAAATGGGACGCCAATTGTCAATTAAAAGTAAATCTTTTTTAGGTTTTGGAATTAAAGTAATTAAACCTTGAGTGAGAGTCGGGGGGAGAGCCTCATTCTGTTCTTCAAAAACCTTCAGTAAAAAGGGAGACAATTCTTTAGAGAACTGTTTGTAAAACTCTGCGGTAAGCCCGTCCGTTCCGAGAGATTTACTGTTTTTAAGTTCTAGAATTGAGTTACTAACTTCAGATAAAGTAATTTCACTGTCACAGAGATTTCTGTCATCTCTCGAACTAGTCTTACAATTTTTAACAGACTCCAGGAAAGTACGGGCTGCCTCTTCAGAATGATTTTTTTATACAAATTACTATAAAATTTAGCACAGAAATGTGCAATTTCCTGAGTATTATTAGTGACTGTCCCCTCAACATTAAGAGTTTCGATTAGTGAAGTACTTAAGCGACTCTTTTCTAATCTGAAAAAATATGCTGTGTTACATTCTCCCTCCTCCATCCATTTTTGTTTAGATCTAATGTAAGCACCCTGTGCCCTATAACCGTACATCTCATCTAATTTAGATTGCAGGTCAGCATACTCAAGCTTATCCGATTCAGAAAACACCTCTGGGGGTTTAGAGGAAAGTATTGTAATTTTAGACACCAGCTTATTTTCTTCTGCTCTCTTAAGTTTAGCTAAATTACTACCGAATTTTCTAAAATATTTACTAATTTCAAACTTTACTGGCAACAATATGAGTCTAACACTAAAGCTCTTCTCCAGTACTGCTCAATCAGTAATGTGATATTCTTCCTAACATCTTCAAACGGAAGAGAATTGTTCAGTTTCCAATAAGAAGGAGATGAGCTGAAATCAAGGGATGCAGAAAAACAGATCTTAAGAGAGATAGCACTGTGATCTGTATTACAGTCGAGCCATCTAGTAGGCCTATTCCACAACGTGACGTTTGCATACTGGAAGTAGGGAAAACCCTTTTCCGGTCCGGTGAATGCACTAAACAGAACAATGGACAAGACTGAAAGTAATCAGTCCTGTATTGCACCCTTATGTTCAAACATGAATAAGAAGCAACTGTTTATCGTTTCACAACTTTCCCAATGACAAAATTTACTCCAGACACTGACGGCAGCTGATGATGAAATGGAGAGTGCTGGTGCAGGAGAAGCACGATTACGAGAGCCACCTTTCCCGGTGAATATAACGTTCTTAATGCATTGTAAACCAGTAGATGACTGAAACTAAACAGTGACTATAACATTTCACAATATATTTAAAATAGATTATGCTTATATATTGTTTTATAAACATAAGGTAGGCTACCGTACGGTAGCAGTTACGGTAACAGTGGAACATTTTAGTAAGGGGAATGTGTTTTCATTATTTGCGTGGTCTTCTGCGGGGTTCTGACCAATACAATTTAAAGCCCATCTCTGACTGGTATTTTTATACTCTTTATACTGCTCAGTGGTTCACCACATCTAACTGTTCTATATCTGCATTAAACCTGTAATAGTGATTCACCAAGTTAAATTTAGTCTTATGATTACTTCAATCATGAGATTATTATTTTTAGACTGACTGTCTAGACTTGTCATATGCTTTTGACACATTCCAATGTTAACTCAGAACACAATAATTAATGTTAAACCTGGAAAGGATGAAATGTTAGTCGTGATTAAGTATGAGTAAGTTATATAAAAATAATTAATATTAAAATTCCTTCACAACATGTTTAGCACAAACTATTAAAATGTTTTATTAATTTGTTCTCTTTAATTAGGTGCTCTTCATGAGGCTTTGGAAAAAATAAAGGAGCTGGAAGAACTGGTGTGAAGCCTCAACATCTCTCAAGCTTTGCTGGAAAGCCAGTTAGTAACATCATCCTCATCTGCTGTAACATCCTCCTCCTCATCCAGTTACATCACCCTCCTCCTCTTTATTACCCAGCAACTTCAACCACATTTTCTTAACACTCAGTGACATCTGACAACTCCTAAACTTGCTACACAAACAAGAGCTGGTAGTGCCTTTTAAAGAAGTTGCATAGTCACCCTTAGCCTATTTCATAAGAGAATCCCCATGCTATATGCCAGTAAACCATCAGCAGAGCCTGGACATGCCAGTGGTAGGTGTGTATTATTATTATTATTTATTTAATTTTATTTATTTTTTTGCTTGGCCCCCAAACAAACACAATTTGTGATGCCTATGCCTATCCAATGGCTTTCACTTTAGGGCACTTCTACCAGGCCATAGGGAGGTTTTCCATTTGGGTCCACTTTTCCATCTGGACTGGCACCAAGGTGTGAAGCATCGGGGTGGATGAAGATACCACAAGGAAGAACATTAACATCAAAGTTCTCAGCATTGCAGTGAAGAACCTCTGCTGAGCTGCTTTTTCGAACTTGCTTGCAGATGTCATGACAAAACATGTATATCTCTTGCACTACATTGTAATCTGATTTGCACATCCTGCACTTTACATTTTTTTTTTAATTAATTTTTTTATTAACTGTTGTCAAAATAAAACTGTTTTGAAGAATATGTTTTTCTTTTCTTTTTTTTAACTGGGTGCAGAGCCTATACCAGGCCTGCTGTTTGCGTGTGCATTTTTGATTCTTAGTGTTATTTTGTAACCAAATTATAAACAATTTTAAACATTTAATAATATTACCCGCTTAATTGATGTTTTAAGTCTACAGGTGGTATGGTATTGTGTTTATTAATTTGCCTTTTGTATACATGCTTATAGAATAGCAAAGTTTTAAGTCAAATTCATTATAAAGATTTACATTTCTCAATTTCATTCATGTGATAAAATGAAAAAATGAGCCGTAGTGTGGTGGAAGACCACTGCTGTTTATTGGAAAACAAACAGTTAAAAGTATAGCCTATTACTATAGTTATAGTAAAACTATAGCCATTTACTATCGGACATCATTCCAATATATTAAGTGTGTGTATATAGTGGGAGCTGAATCTTAAAATGTCATGTCATTTAAATGAAGGTAACATTTTTTTTTAAAGCAAACATAATTTGGTGCCCTGAAATCCCCCAAACACTGAATAAGGGTTAAAATGACCATTACTTTATAACATAAAAGATAGGTCAGTAGGCACAGAAAACATGCATTTTTAATCACATGCCATGATATATTAATCCTATTCGTAGAGGGTGCTGTTAATAATAGATTGTTATAGACACTGAGACAACCAATATATTTGAAACCATCTTATCAGAAAATATACCATCATCATTAGCTAAATCCAGTCTGTATTTACGTCAAGCTGATGTGGCTCCTCGTGCTTTCTTATTAACAACACTTGGACCTAATTACCACTTTTACCTGCAATACTATTTCAGACTGTAGCGTCCATAAACACACGTACGTTTGTTTGAGTATTAGTGAGGACATTGCTTAGACTTGCATCTGTTTTCTATCAGGTAAGTTATATATTTTATAACCCAACCATTACCACTAAACATACTTATTATAGAAACGTGCAAAATGCTAGATTTGAATAAAAACATGTTTAGGCTGATTTATAAGCCATTTTAACAAGCAAGGACCAGTAAAATGTGCCCACTAATAGGTTGTCATAATATTTCACTATATAAGTGAGGAAAATTGGTAATATAAGTATAGTTAAACCAGTATACACAAATAGATAACAACTTTTTATTAAACCACTTTGAAATTCATTCATAAAGCCAACAAGTGATAAATTGGAAATTAGCTATAATGGCAACTGCCAAATAATACATACTTTGACAATAAAAAATAAGTTTCTCAAAAAATAATTTAGCCTTCCCTAAAAACGGTTCACAAAACGGACAACATTGACTATTCTTACTTTATAAGAAAATAAATTAATGTAATGACGGCGAGAAAACAACTATTTCGTAGTGGGCCGCGGCACGACCGGACGTACCGCTTCCCTACTTCCGCTGTCGGTCGCCATATTGTGAAATAGGCCTAATAAAGGACGTCCAGTTACATTTCTGTTGACGCCTGTATGTCTTAAAATGAGAGTAACCTGTTCCAGCTTTTCGAGGACAAAAGGATCTACAGCCACATCAAATGTAGCTGCTAACTGACCTAAAGAGTGTATAGATGAATCTACACTGAAGAGAATATACTCAGCAGATAGCGTACTACTAATTTCAACGGTGTCAGCTAGCCTTCGCAAGTCTCTGGCAACTATTAGCATGATGACTTCAACCATCTCTCTAAAACACAATGCTGAATCGACGCTTGTCAGTTGCCTTTACGTTAACGGGCATTGGGCAGGCAAACAATCGAACGCAGAACTTTTATAACGATCAACCAATGGTGGCATAAAGACCGCCTTCTCTGATGCTTGATAGACACCCTCTCATTAGCATGTTGAGCTGAGGAAAAATAAATACTGAACTACTTTCAAAAATGAATAAATGTTTGAAAGGGGGAAAAAAAAATCAACTTTCAGTTTAGCATTTCCTTTAGCATTTTTTTTTATTTCCCCCAACATTCGTTTAATTTATTTAATTATTTATCTCCTCGATCGCCACATTTAATTATTTATATATTTAATTATGCAGGAATGTGTTGATTAATTAATTTATTTATGTATTTATTTGCACATTTATTTATGTATAATTTTGTGAATTTTTGCATTTATTTATTTATTTGTGTATTTATTTATTTGTTTTTGCAGGTTTGGTCCTCCATACATTTTTGCACGAAGGCACCTCACAAAATTTCGTAGCGGCTTCTGAGACAGCGTAACTGTTTAATGATCTACAACAAAAATAGAACGCGTTTTGGTTATGTAAGAATTAACTCTTATTTTACTAACTTTTGGGGATCGAATTTTATAGATTCGATATTGATTTGATTAAACTGATCTTAATTCAAATCTTATAATTTACACCTTATTCACGATTGATAGCATACACTTCAACTATTCGTCCAGCGTCTAGGACTTAGTGTAGCTTAGCAATTCTGTTTATTTCGTGCCCACGATAATAACACAGAATTGATTGGGTTAATTGTGACACACACACACACAGGCGTTATTACGTTTGCATGAAGTTCCCAAAGTTCTAACACTCTTTTCCAAGAATTCTGTAAATTAAACCTGAGGATGTCACAAGCAGAGAACTTTACTATCTTTACTTTTAAAGATTAATTCAACCAGCTCAGCAAGATATGGAGATTATTTGTTTGTTTACTTGCTTTAAGTTGAGTTGACAGTTTCTTTGTGATGTTGAAAGTGACGCGTTCACTAGAAGTTCTTCTCAGTGTTCTTTCGCGTAGCTTCAGGTTCTAACAGTTTCTTCAGTGAGAAGTTTAACGGAGGAGTTGAGTTTTGGATGACTCAATCGCTTGAGGTTGCGGCATTTAAGCGCAAGTGTTTGCGCGATCAAACGACGGCGAAAGAGCAAAGAAAGGACATTGGGGTTTTGACAGAGCTGAGTTTGTCCAACCCACAGCAACTGATCTAATCAAACTGTCCCTGCAGGGTGGAGCCCCGCCCCGTAGGCTTCTTTTCCGTGCATACATTATCTGCTTAATTATTTTATCACATGAAGAAAATATCCTAGCAGACTTCTATGCGTGTTGTAATCATACATTATGATGCTAAAGGTCAACTTTCATCCACACCAACTTATTGCTGATGAAACCAGCTTTCGTTCAACATCAAACACAAAGTACATACACTAATTTTATCTACTACATGGTTAAGGCATAGATTAAAAACATCCTAAATCCTAATAACCACACCAAGCATGTGAAAGACATTAAGCACGTCATTTGTGGATATATTTGCTCTACTAGCAATGGGAATAAATGAAAGTCCTTTTAAAAATCCTCTATGCAAGTTTGAATTTCTTTGTCTGCCAAAGAAGAGAAAAAAGCGTGTTTCCTTTGGAATGCAGGAAAAGGAAGGAGATATCCTGGGATCAGAAAATGTCACGTTGTGTAGATCTGCTGAGCTTTAAAGGAATAGTTCACCCAAAAATCAACTCACCTTCATGTTGTTCCGAACATGTATGACTTTCTTTCTTATGTTGAACACAAAAGAAGATATCTTGAAGAATTTTGAAGAACCAAACAGTTGTTGGTCCCCATTGACTTCCATAGTAGGCAAAGAAATACTATGGAAGTTAATAGGGACCAACAGCTGTTTGATTACCAGCATTCTTCAAAATATCTTCTTTTATGTTCAACATAAGAAAGAAACTCATACAGGTTTGGAACGACATGAGGGTGAGTAAATGATGACAAAATGTTCATTTTTGGGTGAACTATCCCTTTAACTCGGACAGAGAGCAAAGGTCATGGGATCCAGGATGGTCGGTCTCTGGAACATTTCCAAATACGACGTTCTTTGTACTGTTGTTTATTCGATTTGTGACTTAAGCTGAAGGCAGTCAAAAAGCAACACTGAAGTCCTGTTACCTAAATGCTCTCCAGATGCCGGGGTTCTTCTCTTCTTGAATCTATCATTGTTTTATGGGTCTCGTGGGGAGATAAGCAGAGCAGGACAGGAAGCCAGTCAGACAATTGGGCGTTGTGCTGATCATTTATTAATTTTACAACCGCAGATGGCCGAGAGAATGCTCCTTAACTTCTGATAAGGAATGTGCTGTCCTGCAGTTATTTTGTGTGTCCGTTCAAAGGGAAATCCTACAGTGACAACTAAATGAATATTTAATTACTATAATACTAATTTCTCGCTAGAAATAACATCAAAAGTGCAAAAAGTTAATCAGAAATATACATTTACACAAACTAACCACCAAACGCAACTTTCAGATGCCATCTTAATTTTTTTAGGTCAACCGTCACGGAATGGAACGCACAGGATTGTGGGATATCAAAGGCAGCAAAGGATACATCTATGCTGCCTTCAAAAATCGATCAGATGAAGGTATCTCATGAGACAGGAAGTGAAGCTAACGTTGGATTCGGATGTGCCTTGATGGCTTCCTGCCTTGGAATGTGTCCTCCGAAGGCAGCATTTTTAAGTTTTCGGATGCAGCCATTGTGTTTGTGCTCCTTATTAACACACCTGACTCATATCATCAACTCATTAGAAGAGAACTACATGAACTCAACTGACCTTGCGTTCCATTCAGAAGGGGTCATCCCTATACCCTAACTGCCCTATGCCTTAATTTACCCTCCGGAGTGAGAGCTTCGAAGGGTTGAAGGGTGTAAAGGACCAAACAACTGTTTCTTGAAGTGTCCTTCTGTGTTATCATCCTGTGCCCACATGGAAGCGCCGTCATCATGCAAAGAATCTGCACAAAGGATCATGGGAGTCCATCAGTTGTACCCTTCCAAATCCTTCATTCCGAAGGGCCCTTCGAAATGGCTAATTTTGAGCACTTTGGTTTGGAACGACCCTTCAATATGGTGGCCATGATTGTTTTCTCTCCGAAGTGCCCTTCGGAGGGTGATATATCCCATTTGGAACACACCGTGAGTGTGTCAGACAGGAGAGAAAAACCCTTTCACAACATCCAGCCAAGAGAAGAACAATCTCCAGGAGGTAGGCCAGGCGTGTCACTGTCAAAGTCTACAATCAAGAGAAGATTTCATGAGAGCAAAAAAAGGGGGTTCACCACAACGTGCAAACAAGACCAGATTAGACTTTGCCAAAAAACATCTAAAAAAAAAAAAAGCCAGGCCACTTCTGGAAAAGCATTCTTTGGACAGCTGAAATTAAGATCAACCTGTACCTGAATGACGGGAAGAAAACAGTATGGAGAAGGCTTGGAACAGCTCATGATCCAAAGCATACAACATCATCTGTGAAACATACTGGAACAGTGTGATGACATGAGCATGCATTGCTTCCAGTGGCACTGGGTTACTGGTGTTTAGTGGTAATGTGACAGAAGACAGAAGCAGCTGGAAGAATTGTGAAGCATATAGGGATATACTGTCTGCCCAGATTCAGTCAAATGCAGCAAAGTTCATTGGGCGGCTCTTCATAATACAAATGGACAATGACCCAAAACATACAGCAAAAGCAACCCAGAAGTTTTTGAAGGTAAAAAATGGAATATTCTGCAATGGCCAACCCTGCAACTGATCTCAACCCGATCGAGCATGCATTTCACTTGCTGAAGACAAAACTAAAGGAAGAAAGACCTACAAACAAAAAACAACTGAAGTCAGCTACAGTAAAGGCCTGGCAATGCATCACAAAGGAGGAAACCCAGCCTGCAAAGGATTCTCAACAAAATATTAAAAATGAACATTTTATTTATTATTATATTTAGAGCCAAAATTATAAAAATTGTGTCAGTGTCCAAATATATGGACCTAACTGTATGTCAGTTGGGACACAATTTTTGTAAAATATGTATTTGTTATCAGGCAGTCCATAAAATAACACAAAAGTGATATTAGATTAATTAATAACCGGAATGCATTTCACATATATTTTTCTTTTTTCAACCCTTCTTAATATTTTATTACAAGTTTCTAAATGTGTAAAATGTTTTATTCAAACAACTAAATAGATTTGGCTCAGATCAAATATGTCAAAGTAGCATATTTTGCTGGTAGCGAGGCTTGGTCTTCATGCTTTTGTTATGTATGAGACATGAAATGTTTGGTTTTTATTAGTCTTTCATATTGGAAATGTGCATGTTTAAAATGCTGAAAGTACAGCTGACTGAAGAAGACAGACATTTCACAATTCACATTAGGCACATATAAAAAAAAATATATAAACAATAATATAATAAATCTAATTAAAATAACCAGTCTAATTGACCATCAGATACCACTAGAGGAAGAAGAATAAAAAAAAAAACTTCATTGCTTGGGGAATAAATTATTATTTTAACCTGTTTTTTGAACATTTGACAAAATGTCATAATGCTTTCAATAAAAGCCCCATAAAAGCATTCTGCTATGGACATTAAAAGACAGTAATTATATTAAGAAGTACATTCTTTGTTAAAGCTTCTTGCTTACACAATTAGTCCATACATCCCGAGTTTATTGTTCAGCACAATACCAAGTTATTTGTAATTTGTTACTAATTGTATTTGCTTCCCATTAATTAATATAGGACAGATTACACATTGCTCTTTCTCTCTAAAATCAATAATCATCTCCTTAGTTTTGGAGATATTTAAGAGGAGATTTGAATTTTCACACCATTTTAAAAAGAAATCCAAGAGAGGCCCATGTTCTTCCTCACCATTATGTAAAAGGCTCATTAAAGCAGTATCATCTGCATACAGTCAGGTCCATAAATATTGGGACATCGACACAATTCTAACATTTTTGGCTCTATACACCACCACAATGGATTTCAAATGAAACGAACAAGATGTGCTTTAACTGCAGACTGTCAGCTTTAATTTGAGGGTATTTACATCCAAATCAGGTGAACGGTGTAGGAATTACAACAGTTTGCATATGTGCCTCCCACTTGTTAAGGGACCAGAAGTAATGGGACAATTGGCTTCTCAGCTGTTCCATGGCCAGGTGTGTGTTATTCCCTCATTATCCCAATTACAATGAGCAGATAAAAGGTCCAGAGTTCATTTCAAGTGTGCTATTTGCATTTGGAATCTGTTGCTGTCAACTGTCAAGATGAGATCCAAGAGCTGTCACTATCAGTGAATCAAGCCATCATTAGGCTAAAAAACAAAACAAACTCATCAGAGAGATAGCAAAAACATTAGGCGTGGCCAAAACAACTGTTTGGAACATTCTTAAAAAGAAGGAACGCACCGTTGAGCTCAGCAACACCAAAAGACCCGGAAGACCACGGAAAACAATTGTGGTGGATGACCGAAGAATTCTTTCCCTGGTGAAGAAAACACCCTTCACAACAGTTGGCCAGATCAAGAACACTCTCCAGGAGGCAGGTGTATGTGTGTCAAAGTCAACAATCAAGAGAAGACTTCACCAGAGTGAATACAGAGGGTTCACCACAAGATGTAAACCATTGGTGAGCCTCAAAAACAGGAAGGCTAGATTAGAGTTTGCCAAACGACTTCACAGTTCTGGAACAACATCCTATGGACAGATGAGACCAAGATCAACGTGTACCAGAGTGATGGGAAGAGAAGAGTATGGAGAAGGAAAGGAACTGCTCATGATCCTAAGCATACCACCTCATCAGTGAAGTATGGTGGTGGTGGGCATGTATGGCTGCCAGTGGAACTGGTTCTCTTGTATTTATTGATGATGTGACTGCTGACAAAAGCAGCAGGATGAATTCTGAAGTGTTTCGGGCAATATTATCTGCTCATATTCAGCCAAATGCTTCAGAACTCATTGGACGGCGCTTCACAGTGCAGATGGACAATGACCCAAAGCATACTGCAAAAGCAACCAAAGAGTTTTTGAAGGGAAAGAAGTGGACTGTTATGCAATGGCCAAGTCAATCACCTGACCTGAATCCGATTGAGCATGCATTTCACTTGCTGAAGACAAAACTGAAGGGAAAATGCCCCAAGAACAAGCAGGAACTGAAGACGGTTGCAGTAGAGGCCTGGCAGAGCATCACCAGGGATGAAACCCAGCGTCTGGTGATGTCTATGCGTTCCAGACTTCAGGCTGGAAATTGACTGAAAAGGATTTGCAACCAAGTATTAAAAAGTGAAAGTTTGATTTATGATTATTATTCTGTCCCATTACTTTTGGTCCCTTAAAAAGTGGGAGGCACATATGCAAACTGTTGTAATTCCTACACCGTTCACCTGATTTGGATGTAAATACCCTCAAATTAAAGCTGACAGTCTGCAGTTAAAGCACATCTTGTTCGTTTCATTTGAAATCCGTTGTGGTGGTGTATAGAGCCAAAAATGTTAGAATTGTGTCGATGTCCCAATATTTATGGACCTGACTGTATGTCTGTTTTTTAAAGAACTCACATAAGAATTTGTATATAAAATCAATTATAGCGTAGATAAAACACATCCCTGTGGAGCTCTGACCTAAGTGATCATTTTATCCAAAATAGATCCTCCTATTTTAACCTGATGGATTCTGAAACTAAGAAAATTAGTCACCCAGGTAAGCATCCCACTGTCTTAATGAAAAGTCTTTTGCAGGGGTAGCAGCTAATTTACTTGGAGAAATACAGTTAAAAGCTGATAGAATTTTTGTGCGAGTTTTTTGGTTTCTCTAAATGTGAATACAGCAGATGCAATCCATTTAAAATTATGTCCTTAACCCCCTTGGAGGATTGATATGCAAATAGTAGAGGATCTACAAGATACTGTGATTCAGATACGATGTACTTTTTCACTAATTGTTCAAAGCACTTCATCACGAGTGATGTAAGTGCTAATGGACAAAAAGTGGTTGATCCTGAGGGCCTAGAAACTTTAGCCACTGGAATTATTGTAGATGTTTTCCATAAGACAGGGACAATACCAGAATAATAAGATGCTCTAAAATTATCTCTAAAAACTGGAGCTAACTGAACAGCACAGCGTTTTAAGACATTTCCACTTATCTTATCTGGACCTGGGCTTTTATGGGGATTACATTTTCTAAAAATCTGACTGACCTCTGTTTCATTAATGTGGAGTTTTGGAAGTGCCTTTTTTCTGTTCTAAAAAAGGGGGTGTCCCAATACTTTTGTCCATATAGTGTATGTGCAAGTCACTGGTATTTGGTGATGAGTTTTTGGCTCAAAGTCTGCATTTATAGTCACACCAGAGGTGTTCAGCTGGGATTTTCTATTCATGTTACTTTTAGAATGGTCCTGTCCAAACTGTTGCTATAAAATTAGAAGCACACAATTCCCTAGAATATCATTATATGCTTAAACATTAAGATTTGTACTCATGGAAATTACTAAAGTAGTCAAACCTGTTCATTAGAAGGGGGTGTCCCAATACTTTTGTCCATATAGTGTAAATAGAAAGTTTTTTTTTTTAGTTTTTTTTTAAATTTTTTTTTATAGTATTATGCCACAACATTATGCCACAAATGCTGTTGAGCTTAACTTCTACTAAACCTAAAATATGCTTTGAAATCTCCAATTTTGTGGCCATTTGGACAGTACTTGTACATCCCATGCCATTGCGACCAAATTAAGTAATAGTGAAAGAACAGTACAGTACTTGATGATTTAAGTCAAGAAAATGAATATAGAGAGGGAATATAGAGCCAAAATTAAAATAAACTTTTTTCAAGTCATGTTTATTTGCTATAGGATGTCTCAGACTTTACCAAGGACAGGCAGATCACAAGCCTGTATAAAATTATGGACAGTACAGTATATAATTAAACAAAAATAAAACAGTCATGCATGCTGTGTGAAAACTTTTCACTGGAAATTTTAAATGGATATACACTATCATTCAAAAGTTTGTGATCGGTAAGATTTTTTAACTCAAAAAAATGTATTTTTTCATTCAGCAAGATCACATTAAATTGATCAAAAGTGACAGTAAGCACTTGTACATTGTTAAATATATATATATATATATATATATATATATATATATATATATATATATATATATATTTAATTAAATTATGTTCTTTTGAACTTTATATGAATCAAAGAATCCTGAAAACACTGATAATGATAAGAAACATTTCTTTAGTACCAAATAAGCATGCTAATAATAATTTTCTCCTGTGATCCTCACTGAAAATATTCCTTTGCCATCACATGGATAAATGACATTTCGAAATAAATATATTACAATAGAAAAAACAGTTGTTTAAAATAAATAATAATAACACATCAGACTTCTTTCAAAAATCAGTAGTGGATGTTACACACACACACACACACACACACACACACACACACACACACACACACACATATATATATATATATATATATATATATATATATATATATATATAGCACGGGTATATTTGTAGCAATAGCCAAAAATACATTGTATGGGTCAAAATGATTGATTTTTCTTTTATGCCAAAAATCATTAGTATATTAAGTAAAGATCATGTTCCATGAAGATATTTTGTAAATTTCCTACCGTAAATATATAAAACTTAATTTTTGATTAGTTATATGCTTTGCTAAGAACTTAATTTGGACAACTTTAAAGGCGATTTTCTCAATATTTAGATTTTTTTGCACCCTCACATTCCAGATTTTCAAATAGTTGTATCTCAGCCAAATATTGTCCTAACAAACCATACATCAATGGAAAGATTATTTATTCAGCTTTCAGATGATGTATTAATCCCAATTTCAAAAAATTGACCCTTATGACTGGTTTTGTGCTCCAGGGTCACATATATTCCATTTCTCTCATCATATAGTTTCTTATTCCACATAAGATTACTCAGTCACACAAGAAACATAATGTACAAGATACTGAAAACATGCCTTTATCAGACTACCAGCAAACTTTTCAAATGTGTCTGCCACTTCAACTGCCATTACCTGGCACACTCTGTATGACACAAGATGAAAACATGTAAAGTAAACATGAGAAATAAACATGTGAAGTAAATAAAAACAGAACAAATTCAATTACACAACTGAATACATAATCATTAAGCCATGCCCACTGTTCATACAAAATGTTTCTTCAAAACTCCTAATTATGACACCAAACAAGCAAAGTAGCTTTTGTGTTCTTGTACATTAAGATGTGCTTGATCACAAAGAAAGAGGATCTGTCAACAGTTTTAATAAGGAAGAAGAAAAAGAATCTAGACTGATCACATGGACTAAACCTTTAGTGTTTATGTATAAGAACACCTGGTTTTCATTCAATGAACATTAACCCAACAAGATAACCAAGCTAGCAATCTGTTTATTTACAACAATAAACACTTGTGATTGTGTTTTATGAATTTAATAATGCTTTTGTGTGTATGTGTAAATTGGCCAAAAAGCCCATTTGGTTTGGTGGTATGGTTCTGTTCTGGGCAAAAAAAGAAGCTATAATAACCCCCTTATTAAGTTAATTAGTAGATCTATGTCTTTCAATTCAGAAGGTGTTAAATTGTGTGGAACCATAAGGCTGCGCTGTTCTCGTGTTTAATATATCCAACGTGCATGACCACACCGCTATGAAGATTTTTAAGGTGCTGTGTACTAATTCTCAGAGAATGATTGATTGATGCAATTTCCTAAAGCACATTTAAACTGCCATGCAGAGGTGTCTAGTTATATCTACACTACAAAGCTTAATAACAATAGAAGAGAATGTTCAACATTTCCCATCTAAAATCATTGTTTTTTCTACTTATTCTTCTTTTCAATCCAGTAAACAACTCAGTAAAGCACACAGTGTGCCAATAAGCTTTGCTTATGTTATTGATATTCAGTAGATCATGTGTGTTAAGTTTATACCTCTTGATTAAACAACAAGGTAGGCCTAATTGTAAGATATAGTGCTGCTATAAAGTTAATTTAAAATAAAAGTTATCATCATGGTACTTCATGAACAAATGCTTGACAAACACAAAATACATGTCATTTTAAAACTTAAGCTTGGCTTTGCAATGAATATCACAAAAATATTATACAATGCACCATTTTCATAAAATGTCTCAACCTGTTTAAAATGTGATCTGTAAAAGCATCATACATAACATATAGTCTTGTTGTGTCATGAATGGTTGAAAAGTTCTCAACTAGCAAAATATAAAAAGCATATTGTTCCAAACTCCATGTAGTGACATGATATGCTGCTTGGTTAAAGCTAAACTTTCTGGATCATGACGCAGTGTTCTTCAACGTCAAAGTTCAACCAGTGTTAACTCGATCTCAGGTATGGTGCATGGGTATTTTGTGAGGACACCAATCGGTCATTGTTTACAGCAGGAGGGCACTTGGATTGGACTGATCGCTCTAATTGACAGGGCTTTATAAAGTGCACACTGAAAGCACACTTCAAGATCACCGAACGTCAATCAGGATCGTATTAGTTGTTGCTTATTCTATGTAATATATTAAGTATTAAAACTTAATAATGTATTAAGTTTTATTGTCCTGTTTACACATGGAAGTAGTTATTATGTTCAGTAAAACACTTTGAATTTGGAGGGGTTTTGGGACTTTTGATAAAAAAAAGCTACCTTGATTCCAAATGCCATAACGTTTGATTGCTTTGAGATATCAACACAAAATTTGGCCCAGATGCAGTTGAGACAGTTGTGAACAAGGCTTGATTTTATGCCCAGTCACATTTGCTTTCTATCACGTCAAACAAGAACAATAACAAATTAAATCAATAAATGTTCACTTTTTCTTGGCTTAATGAGAGAAGGCCAGTCATTTTTGACCAGAACATTTTTGACCAGAACACCAAATTAAGTAAAGGATTTTCAACACAGCACAAGGGTAAAATAATAATAATAATTTAAAATGATAAAGAAGTTGATGTAGCACTTTATTGACCTTTACTGACACTTCATCATAACATCATAAAATTGTATTTGTTCAACAACAAGAAATTAAAGAGAATGAAAAATAATTTTTGTTTATAATGATAGTTGAGCTCCTCTGTTGGACATTTAAATGCACCTCCTGATGGATCCATCACTACAAATGACATACAGCCTCCCCAGATCATAAGTCACATGCTTGTGGCCATTGGGACAGATTGAAATAAATGCCCAACTTGATCCAGGGGGATTCGATGTAGAGACTCCAGCTCTAAAATACACAAGAATAATGGTTTCTGCTAAGGAAAATTATTTCATTTTTGTTCATAATTGTCTGTTTCTTTAAACTAATGAGCTTTCGATGCAAAAAGTGTATTTTGTAGCGCACCTTTGAATTAAATTCCCCTGAAGGTCAACACCAAAGACGTTGCCATCACTTGCTACTTCGACCATGGACAGAGCTCCAGCAACAGCCTCAAAAGCACCCGACCCTCCACAGGAAGCACCTGTTACAGACTGTACAACACAAGAAGATACACAAGAAGAGAGCATGATCTGTTTTCAATTATTTTACTGTAACAAGTAATGATTTAAAGCTGCCCAGAACTAGAGATTCAGTGATGCACTTCACAAGTGAATCCTTAGTGGTGCACTTACCCTTCTGATGAGGATATTTCCTGCGGCGTTCACTCCCCAACAGCTGTACGGGCCACAGCTGTAGTACTTCAGCTTTCCTGTAAGTTGTACCCAAGGAGCATCGCCGGATGGCCTGACATTGTTAGCATCCTTATTTAAGCAGAAGACGTCATCTACCGGTGAAACACCTACAATAATCTGGTCACCTCCGGCATCCACTTGTTTGAGTTGAATGCCTGACAGTAAAACGAAGAGATTGAATGAAAAAAGTCAGCATATAGACAGACTGAACATCAAACACAAAGGCCACGTTCACACAGCAGCAGAATATGTTTGTTAGTCCTGTATTTAAGTCCTTAGCAGAAGAGTTATTTATGGGAGTGACAATCGCATTCTGTAACTAAACTCACACCCGTGATTTCGGTTGTAGAATGACAGAATCCAGATTTGGTTTAATCTGGTTCATCTCAAGGTTTTTCTCTAATACTACACCACCTTATGAAGAACAGGCCTTCATTACTGAGATTGCTTTTCTAATCAAAGATGCATGTTAAACTGGTAGAGAATGTTGCATTGCCGAGGTCACGAGTTTGAGTTGTATACCTTAAATATTCTGTCAGCATTAAAATGCTCTGTAAGCACAAAAGCTTGAGCCAAATGCATAAAAGTAAAGCAATATATACTTTGCACACTTAGAAGCGTACCACAACACTTCTTACTTGGAATCTGATTGAAGCTTCCATCCGCAAACTTGAAGACATTGTTTGATGAATTTGCCCCTAGTTCTCCAGCAGGTCCGACAGTAAAGTGCTTCAGGGATGATCCTATCCTTTCAAATCTGGTCCCCAGGAACAGGAAGACTTCATTGTCATCGTTCACCCCACCTACTACCCCTAGCCCAGCATCAATCTGCTTCAGGGTACCAGGTATCACTTCACAATCCCAAGCTATGGGGAAAAATACAATAAAATAATCAGTGATGCCGGTTGTACTGCAAATGTTATCTTGATATGATTATTAGTCATAGTTTACCTATAGTATAAAGGAACAGGTGGCTAAATAGCAGGATGCACAGACAAATTTTCATTGTTTCTGGTCCGTTCCTAAAAAGAAAGGGGGGGGCACTTTATTTTGAAAGTTCACTTTCTACTAACTATAAGTAACTTTGCAACTACATGTCAACTTCCAGTCATTAGAGTATTAGTAGACTATTAATATTTTATTTTGATTGTCCACCAACAGACTGACTATAGGTAAATTTGCAAGTACATGTCAGCTTATTACTAACCCTAATCTTAATATAACAGTCCACTAATTAGTGTTAGTTGCAAAGTTACTTATAGTTACAGTGGTGGCCAAAATGATTAGAACACTAGTATTTTCAGCAGCTAAAAAAAGGTTTTAAGTCAGTTATTTCTATCTTTTGCTGTAGTGTGTCGGTATGAAATATCAGTTTACATTTCCAAACATTCATTTTGCCATTGATTGTTATAATCCAGTTAGATTTTTGTTTGCACGAGTCTGATAACAGCCAGTGCTCCACACAGAGATCTGATCTGATCATCCTCCAGTCTGTCTGGAATAACATGAGGAAACAGAACAAACTGAGACAGAATAAATCCAGAAGAACTGTGGCAATGTCTCCAAGATAGTTGAGAAGCATCTTGGAGACGTTGCCTCAGTTTGTTCTGTTTCTTCATGTCATTCAAAAATCTCACTGGATTATTACAATTAATGGAAAACCTGCGTCTGATCTTGCACTGTTTGACGTCTTTGTAGAGACAAAGTATAATCTTAGTTTATCTGTCTTCTCAAATTCCCTACAACATGAATAAACATGAAGTTGTTTCTAGTTTATATCCAGAAGCTAGTTGATACCAATGCTATAATAATTATGTATTATTAAATGAAGCCAACCTTCTCTTGTGTCAATGGATTCAGCGATCAATCTGATTCTCCTGTGCTCACACTACAGATGCCGCCACAAATTTTGGAGATACTGTTGCGTGTCAGTTAGCTTATATAGCTGCACTTTGTTTCCTGATGAGGTAATGTCTACCATTTACAGGAATTAGGCAGTGGTTTGAGGAGAATTTGACTACACTCTGGTATTTTAATGTCTTGGTTTATCAGTTTTACAAGAACCTGTTTAGCTCACATTGGTTGAATTCTTATTTTGTTTATCACAGGACTGTTTTTTTTTTTTGTTTTTTTTTCCACATCAGGTGAAAAACAATCTTTTGTTTATCGCAGATACAGATTTAATAGTGGTGTTGTTTAATTTTGCTTGAAAAGTTAGAACATCTATACCTCACTGTGTAGAACTGATAATCACTGTGTTAAATTTGTTAAACACAACCCACTTAACTATACACAACAATATGAAGAAAAATTTAAGTACATACAAAAATAAATAGTTTTTACAAAATAAATATACTATGTAAGTAAAAGGATAAAAATAGGGCAGCAGCAGGGCCCTAACTAGGGTCTGAGAACTTGTGGTATCCAGTGGCGTGTTAATAATTGAACTGCAATTATACATAAATTGCTAATCTGTACAACACATGTAAAAACAGACATGTGGTTGTTTACTAAAGATATTTACTTAATAATATGATCCACATTTTACAGATGAGGTACAAACTATTTATTTTCTACTTGCTAATATCATCCCATAGAATGCATCAGTGCCTGCCCACTATTTCAGCAGGCTTGGTTCTGTTTGACCCATTCATTTTTTCTAGTTACTTATTTTCTCCTGTTAATATGACTGTCCTGTGTATACTCTATATGTTTAGTAAAGCATCTGTTTTTGTAATTCTGTGTCATGCAACCACCATATACATAGAACAATTGCAAATTATATAATTCAATTAAAAATTATTCTCCAACTCCAACGAGACCACAACTTCCTTGAAGTGACCTTTGCATGTAACCTGACGGCTTTATGGAAGAGCACTTCATGAAGGAGTTACAGTAAGTTGCTCACTTTGCATGGCATCCTTCTTGCTCTGCTCGTCAAGGCCAGAAAAAAAGCCTTTTTGGAATTCACCGTGTGTGTGTTTGTAGTGATGTTGTAGTGTTTGTCTTGTTGCTAGGTCAAAGCTGTATTTTATTTATTATAAGTGAGCTAATATATTTCAAATCAGTGTTTTGTGTCCAATTATTATATATGTGGTAAGTAGCCATGTAATAAGAGGGATAAATGCACAGTCAGTCAGTTGTCATTTTTAAAAATAATAATAATAATGATAAACCTCTTTAAGGTGATAAAATATGCAATAACAACTGGCTGACTGTAAATTACATTACTTTACTTTGTAAGGGTATTAAATGGTTTTCCATTCTTTCTGACAAACTGAAGGGGACATCGCATGCATTTTCCCCCATGATACATGTCAATTCATTTAAAAATGACTGACTATAAGCATAATTACATACAAGTAACTCTAAGCCAAACCCTAATTCTAATCCTAACCATACCTAATTGATATTACTCAGTACTTAAAATGTACAATTACACTGTAACAAGGACACCTTAAAATAAAGTGTAACTAAAAAATCTGTGTTGTATAAAGCGCTACATAAATTAACGTGACTTGACTTAAATAATGGAGTAGGTTATAAAGGCACAATTACCTCACTAAAACTACTTTTCTAGCCTCAGCCCCTTGGTCACATGTTACTATAAAGATGAAATTCAAAATCTTTGCTTACAGAGAAAAAAAAAAACTGCAAATTCTAAAAATTTAATTTTAAACTAGTAACTCTCAATTTTTAGTTAAAATACCCCAGAATGCTTAAAACAAAACAGTTTTACATTACAAGCAAATCTAATGTTTATTTTCATTATCTTATAATATGTATATGCACATTGTCTTTTGGCACTGGCAAAAGCATAAACAAGTAAAAAACACCAACACTAGACTCTTATAAAGGTTCCAAATGAGGGTTTTCACAGTGATGCTATAGAAGCGATGCCTTTTGGAGGACTGTAGAAGTTTCCCTAAAAGAACTCTTTAGTAAACAGTTCTTTAAAGAAACATTTTTTAATGTGAAGAATTTTTTTAATAATCTAAAGAACCTTATGTTGTATGTACCATAAAGAATCTAAAGATTCAAGGTTCTTCATGGAACTACCCATACCAATAAAGAGCCTTTATTAGTTTCCAATGGGCCGTTCACACAGAATCTGTTTTTGCACCAAAAAATAAAAATAAATAAATAAATAACTAAAAAAAAAAAAAAAAAAAGTGACTTGGGCAGTAGAACTGGAGAAAAATGCAACATAACTGCAAAATGTATGAGAGGATGAAAAAGACACACAAACACGATGGAATATGTCATTTAAAAACAAAAGGAAACTTCTTATTTGTACTTGGTTCAAAACAACCATGGAAGAATGGGCATGCCAAGATGTTATCAGTTTACTACTTGTGATTGCTTTGTAGTGCTTTCACTTTTGTTTTTTTCTGTAGTCATCAGGTACATTGTTCCTAGATTTACAGATAACCATGCTTATTTTTTTTCACAAATAACTATTTGTTATGAGAAACCATCAAATTTGTCTATTGCAGAGGTAATTTGTCTCCCCATTGGCCCAGGATATAAAAGTATTTTAGGTCAAGTACTGTACTTTAAATAAAATAAAGTCAGGTTGAGGTGCTTCTACACCTCAGTTACTTAAGTGCTAGATGGTGTTAAAATAAAATAAAATAAAATTGGTTCCATTTGTTATTCACTGGAAGGCAATAATTACTGAGAAAATACTGATTATGCATGCAGTGTTGCCATTAAAATCAAGGCAAGATGGTTTAAGAACAAAATCAAAGACATAACATTCAGAGAAGAAATGATGCCTGGCAAAAATCAGTGTTAAGCTGGTGATGCTTTCATGCTGCATTAATGATAATGTAGTTAAAGTGATACATAATTCAAATGACATTTTCTTAGGTAATTTCCAGCAAGTTATCTAACTTATCACCCAGTTGAGGGAAGAACAGTGATATGAAGACCATGGCATGTGGACAAACGGGTCATAGGTGCACAAACAGAGACCAAAAAAAAATGTGATCAGTGTACTTGAAAATAAAGGGCACAGATTCTTCTAAATCATCTGCCTAAATTCCCTCTCCACCTACAGTATCAACTGTTGCCCTTACAGAATCAGGAAACAAAGCACAGCTATATAAGCTAACTGTCATGCAACAGTGTCTCCAAACATTGTGACGGCACCTGTAGAGTAAGCACAGGAGAATCACATTGAGTCACGCTGAATCCAAGAGAGAAGGTTGGCTTCATTTAATAATACTACAACATAATTGTAATGTTGGTGTTAGAACTGCCATCTCAGTTTTTACATATAAATTGTGTGGAATTTAAGAAGATTGATAAACTAAGATTATACACTTTTTGTCTTTTCCTGAGTTCATAGACATATTTCTTTTCTTTTCAGGAACAGGATCAGGCAAATACTCTGTCTTGAGGAACAATGAAAGTTTGTCAGTGCCTCCTGCTACTCTGCCTGCTCCATTATACTCTAGGTAAACTATGAATATGTTTTTGGGGATTACATATACTGTAGTAATAATATTTTGTAGAATAAAGTTTATTGTATTTTTCCTCATAGCTTTGGAGTGTGAAGTGGTTCCTGGTAACCTGAAGCAGATTGATGCTGGTGTTGGGGTAGTAGGTGGGGTGAACGATGACAATGAAGTCTTCCTGTTGCTGGGAAATGAATTTAGAAGGATAAATGTAACCATGAAGCACTTTACTGTCGGACCTGCTGGAGAACTAGCGGTGAATTTATCAAACAGTGTCTTTAAGTTTCAGAGTGGTCAGTTCAGCTCAATTCCAAGTAAGTAAGTCAGTCAATAGTTAAATATTAAAGATAAATGCTATTCTTTTTTCACTCATTCTCTATATTTTATTGTCAGTTACTTTTAAACAGGTGGATGCTGGCGGTGACCAGATTATTGCAGGTGTTACTCCGCTAGATGATATCTTCTGCTTAAATAAGGATGCTAACAACATTGGGCCATCCAGCAATTTTGCTTGGGTACAACTTGCAGGAAAGCTGAAGTACTACAGCTGTGGCCCGTACAGCTGTTGGGGAGTGAACGCCGCAGGAAATATCCTCATCAGAAGGGTAAGTGCACCACTAAGGTTTCAGGATCTTGTGAAATAGTTAACTTAGAGTTCTAAGCAGCTTTAAATCCTTATTTTTTACAGTAAAGGAATTGAAAACACATGCGGTCGTGCTCTGGATGAGTTTTCTGTATCTTGATGTGTTGTACAGTCTGTATGGGGTGGTTCCTGTGGAGGGTCGAATGCTTTTGATGTCATTTCTGGAAGTATGTCTATGGTTGAAGTTGCGACTGATGGCAGCGTCTTTGCTGTTGACACTCAGGGGTCTTTATTTCAGAGGTAAGCAAAAAAAAGTTCTAGCATTGAAAGCTTGTTTTGTTGAGGAAATATGAGACAAAATATGAGAACAATTTTCATTTGCATAAACATTTTTCTTGTGTATTTTATTTTAGAACTGGTGTCTCTGCATCAAATCCCCTTGGTACAGGTTGGTTAGGATATCTTGTCTGTCCCAATGGCCACAAGCATGTGACCTTCGATCTGGGGAGGCTGTATGTCATCTGCAGTGATGGATCCATCAGGAGATGTATTTAAATGTCCAACAGAGGAGCTCAACTATCATTATAAACAGAAAATTGAAAATGAAACTTGTTTTTCATTTCTTTCCTTTGTTACATTTTATTTGTTGTTGATCAAATAAAGCGTATTGAGTGTATGCCCTATTATTTTTAAAGTGTCAATAAAGAATTGCTACTGCACACACATGCAACATGTGTAACAAGGACAACTTCTGGCTACTTAATTATGCTTAATTTATTGTTATACATATAATGTGTCTAACAAGGACACTTTAAAATAAAGCATTACCAATTTTTTAAATGCAATGATAAACAGGAGAATTATGAGCAATGATTATAACTTCAAATATAGCTAATTTCAAATTTTGCTGAAAGTAGCACTAAAAAAGACAATGGTGTCATTATTCAGCTGAAGTTAGTTCAGTGTAGTTCCAGTCAAGTTCAATACCAGAGTAAAACTTAATCAGTCGTTCTCCATTACCTGGCACATGCACAGAACAAGATGTACAAATAGATAAGAAGATCAGATTAGAATCAGATAACGAAGATCTGTAATGTCAATCCTTCTGTCTGGCGTTGGACTTTAAGTAAATAATGTAAAAGCAGTACAAACAAAGGACATAACTAAACACATAATCATCAAGCAATAAGCATTGTTCATTGCAAACTGTTTTGATAAAGCAAAAAAAAAAAAGAGCTCTCATGTCTCATGCTTGGTTGGGGTTATCAGTTGGTTTATACAGTTTTCTACTTTGAATTTGGAAAACATTCAAATAGGCTAAATAGATGCAAATAAAAGCTTAAGGAAACAAAGAACAAATAATTAATTACTAATAAACTGTGCTTTTCTACAGTATATTTGGGTGCTACTGCAAAGCTGTTTGCAAAAAGCTGCCAGCTGTCAGCATCATGTTTCATATTTTCAGTCTTAATGTGGTGAACTCATGCCTCTACAGTCCAAAGATGTAATTGCATTCCCCAATTGTTCTTATTTTTGGGAGAATGACAGACAGTTTGACATAATAGATTTTTAAGAAAGGCATGAAGAAAAAAAAAACTTGGAATAAGAATTGGAATAAAATAATGAACCATTATTCTGTATATATAATCACTGTGAGATACAGTGAGAAGAGCTTGATAACTGAAATGTTAAAAACTTGATAATTCCAAAATGCCATAAATATTGAATCCAGTCTCTTCACTAGATCAGCCTAAGTGACAAACAGAGGTAGCAATGAAAAACAGAAAGCAGAAGAAGAAAGCACCCAAGCCCGCCGGCCGCTCCGAAGTCAAGTCTGCCGGCTGTGGCTCCCCCAAGCCCACCAGCCGTTCTGAAGTCAAGCTCACTCAAGTTCACCGGCCGCTCATCAGTCAAGTTTGCCGGCCGCTCCGCAGTCAAGCCCGCCGGCCGTTCTTCAGTCAAGCCTGCCAGCCGCTTCCAGGTCAAGCCACCCGGTCGCTGCTCCTAAGCCAGTGCCTGCTCCTCGAAAGCACCTTCCAGAGCCAACTCCTCCAGAGCGCCCTCCAGTGCCCGCTCCTCGAAAGCACCCTCCAGTGCCCACTCGTCCTGAGTTTCCTCCAGTGTCGGCTCCAGCTCCAGAGTTTGCTCCAGTGTCGGCTCCAGCCCCGGAGTCCGCTCCAGAAGTAGCCTCTGACCAGAGTCGAGAGATAGCTCTAGCCCCTGACCAGAGTCGTAAGAGGGCTGCTGTTTCCCTGTTAAGCCCACGGAGGGCTCCTGTTCCTGAGTTTAGCCCAAGGAGGGCTCTTGTTCCTGAGTTTAGCCCAAGGAGGGCTCTTGTTCCTGAGTTTAGCCCAAGGAGGGCTCCTGTTCCTGAGTTTAGCCCAAGGAGGGCTCCTGTTCCTGAGTTTAGCCCAAGGAGGGCTCCTGTTCCTGAGTTTAGCCCACGGTGGTCTCCTGTTCCTAAGTTTAACCCACGGAGGGCTCATGTTCCTGAGTTTAGCCCACGGAGGGCTCATGCTCCTGAGTTTAGCCCACGGAGGGCTCCTGTTCCTGAGTTTAGCCGAAGGAGGGCTCCTGTTCCTGAGTTTGGCCCACGGAGGGCTTCTGTTCCTGAGTTTGGCCCACGGAGGGCTCCTGTTCCTGAGTTTAGCCGAAGGAGGGCTCCTGTTCCTGAGTTTGGCCCACGGAGGGCTCCTGTTCCTGAGTTTGGCCCACGGAGGGCTCCTGTTCCTGAGTTTAGCCGAAGGAGGGCTTCTGTTCCTGAATTTAGCCCACGGAGGGCTCCAGTCCCCGAATCCAGCCCTGAGGGGGCATCATGTCAGACCTGTGTCCTCATGTCTTGTGTTTTGTTGTTGTTTTTGCTCCCCAGGTGCTCTCCATGCCTATATTTGGTTTTTCCTGTTCCTGTTCTCATTTAGTTCCATTAGTCTTCAGCTGTGTTTAATTAATTATCTAGTTTACTCCTGTGTTCTTAAGCCCTGTGTTTCCATGTCTCCAGCGTCCAGTATTGTACGTCTATCCCTCCTGCTACGTGTGTGTTCCTGCTTGTTCCTTGTAATTCTTTATTTGGATGAATAAAGACTGTTGATAGTTTATCTCCTTCGTCTCCGCGCTCCTTCATCTCCTCGCTCCTTCACAGTAGCAGCGACCATGACATTAAATTACATTAAATGATTATACAGAATAATTATAAATGATAAAAAAAACAGAAACAGCTTCAAGTATTTGAAGCTTTGACAGGTATGTTAAAGAAAATACAAAGAAAGTCAACAGGGTTAGGAAATGTACCAAATTTGACAATTTATACAAATAGATGAAAACAATAGAAATTTTTCATGGAAATAGATTAAAACATTTTATTTTTTCATTCTTTATTTTGTGTTAATCCACTTTCTTATAGGAATGTAAAACAAATATAAATGATTTTATAAAATCATCAGTATCAGTTTTCAGATACGTTAGATTGGGGATGTCAAACCCAATTCCTGCCTAAGGCCACATCAGGGTCAACGTCAGATGGGGGAAGATGCCCCCCTTAAAAACAATGCAGATTTAAACTACAACATATTTAGATACAAGTTTAGCATGTGAAGAATGAAGAAACAACTTTAAGGCTTACCAGACAAGAGATTATCCAGTGTAGTTGCATCAGTATAATATTTCCCAAATGCAGAAGGACACAAAGTTCTGCGCTGATGATTTGAGACTGAGTGAAACTGTGCTGTCTGAACATACAGTAACATACTGACTGACAGCTAGTGTACAACTTCCTGTATCAGCATCAACATTCTGTTCACATACAGTTGTATCATCCTAAGCTTGTTATTTTTTTTATAATAGTAAATATTCCCCTTCTTTTTTCAAACACTCCACAAAAGTGGAAGATCGTTTCAATAATTTAGTAAACTAATTATACTTCAAGCGATCTTTCAGACATATTCAGCTGCCAGCATTCCTAGTATTAAAACTCAATGTCAGCTTCCCGCTCAGCATTCATACATTAAGAGCTTTTCAAACTCTTTCTGTGAATAAACTTTTTTTAAACCAAAAGCATCTGATATGCCTTATCAGATATTTTTCTAGAAATTGCATATAAAAAATGGTATAGAAAAAAAAAATAGTATTGTCAGGGTTATGTTCTTAGTTACTTGTGTATTTAGAACTGCACACAAATCTTTTTTTCAGTTGCTTGTTTGTTTCAAACCAACATATTTTAGAACCCATCAAAAACATCCAGTTGTGACATGTGAGGAATAATGGGGCTCATTGTTAAAAATATCACTCGTTTAGATATATATCTGAACTATTTTTTTTAGGAGGAAACAAATAAAGGGATGGCTTTAGGTCTCTAAGAGTTACAACGTATAACCTTCGTGTAAAGCTGAGAGGAGTCTACGAACAACTCTTCCTCTGATTGCTTTGACTCTGTTTGTTTAGTAAGCACATCTGGACTTACAATCACCTGTGCTTCTCTTGCTCTTGAAGACTCTCCTATTGAGATTTTAGTCTTTGCCAGCCCTCCAGAACGATCCTGGACTACAGTGTAGACAGCATGAAGTGAAGAGACACTCCTGACCTCTTGTGGTTTAGAGTTTGTGAAGACAATGGAGGAATAAATGACGGAGTCTTGATTTGCTGTGGCAGCTCCAGCAGAAGACATCATGACAGAAACAGAGTTGCCTTGATTCTCCTGTGGAGCCATCTAAAGGATTGACAGAGATCAGTGCTGGAAAGCTCTAGTGTGTCTGTTTAATTTCTTCAGCAGTTTGTCTACTAGTTTAGCTGGTGAAAAGTGTATTTAAGTTTATTTAGAACTTTACGTTTTTGTGAATATGTGGTGTTCATGAATTAATAATGTATGATGTTTGTTGTAACTCACTTCATCTGCATTTTGATCACTTCTCTTTGCATCTTCTTGTGTAGTCTGTGGAAGTTTCCTATCGTCTTTTCTAAAAAAATAAATAAAAATAACTTAACTTGGCAAAATTAAGTCAAACAGTATTGGCACCAAAGGCACACAAAAAAATATAACTATATGAATTTACAGTGGTGTATAAAGTACCTGAAAGCCATATTCAAGTAAAAGTACATATATTTTACCAAAAAAGTTGAAGTCATCGTTTAGAAAATTACTTGAGTAAAAGTCTTAAAGTATGTGATATTTATTGTACTTAAGTACGAAAAGTATTTTTTTTAAATCTTAAACGTACTTAAGTATTGAAAGTAAAAGTACAAGTAAATGCAAAATGGAAAAGAAGCAAATAAATATATATAAAAAATATTCATACAGCTTGAGTAGCAAGATTGTGCTCAGTTTTAACTCTTTCTTCCATTTTGTATTTTTGGGTAAGAATAAGAAGCACTTCATCTGGTACTTCGTGTCTTTCATTCCAACATAAGAAAACATTTCTGGAATCTGCATCTGAAATAGCTTTTAGATGTATTTACACAGTTTATGTATCTCAGAGGGGACATGGATGCATTTAAACTGCAGTTACAGATGCATAAATAGGCCTAATGTTTTGTTTTTAACATAAAACGTTGAATACTGATATTTGAAATTATTTAAAACATGAAAAAAAAAAAAATAGTCGAAATGTGAAATTAAAACGGCCAGTAGATGACAGCAAGTGACTGTTAATGAGTGAGTCATTGAGATTCAACCGATTCATTCAAACAACTGATTCATTCAGAAACAAAGCATTTGACTGTGTTAATGAGTGAATCACTGAATCATTTATTCAACCGAAAGCTGATTCATTTAATAAGTAAACACCGTCCATTGCTCAGAGATGCAAAACAGTGCTGTGGTCTTTGTTTGGAACTATTTTCCAAACTATTTATTTTCGTTGGAAAAATTGGGCAAAAACAAGCAATAATATGTCTAAAATGTAAGTCACTTATTGCTTTACTGAACTTGTATAAAATGATTATTAAATGTGTTCATGCTGATATCTGCAGAAAAACTCAAGTAAAGTACAGTGCATAAGGTTGCATAAAGCACCTTAAGTGTAATTTTCCCTTAAGATCGCCCTTAAGTTTCCCTTACAATTAAGGGCGTTGCATAAAATATCCCTTAAATGACACTTAAGGGTTTCTTTAGGTGCAATGTCATAAACCTTTAGAATTTCTCTTAAGTATCCCTTAAAGCCCATTAAGTGTTGCATAAAGCCCCTTAACTGTCTTTTTCCTAAGTATAACATAAGGTATGGAAAATGTCACCTTAAGTGTTACACAGCGAGCAGATTCAATCCTAAAGTCTTCTACAAGACACAATCAGCCGCTTTATAACAGATTTTAATTTAGGCATTTATTCAAATTAATCGAATTACATACAGCTAATAGGTCAAACGTGAGTGCGTCATGCGAGAACACATTTACAGGTGCATCTCATTAAATTAGAATGTCGTGGAAAAGTTCATTTATTTCAGTAATTCAACTCTAATTGTGAAACTCGTGTATTAAATAAATTCATTGCACACAGACTGAAGTAGTTTAAGTCTTTGGTTCTTTTAATTGTGATGATTTTGGCTCACATTTAACAAAAACTCATCAATTTACAACAAATTAGAATATGGTGACATGCCAATCAGCTAATCAACTCAAAACACCTGCAAAGGTTTCCTGAGCCTTCAAAATGGTCTCTCGGTTTGGTTCACTAGGCTACACAATCATGGGGAAGACTGCTGATCTGACAGTTGTCCAGAAGACAATCATTGACACCCTTCACAAGGAGGGTAAGCCACAAACATTCATTGCCAAAGAAGCTGGTTGTTCACAGAGTGTTGTATCCAAGCATGTTAACAGAAAGTTGAGTGGAAGGAAAAAGTGTAGAAGAAAAAGATGCACAACCAACCGAGAGAACCGCAGCCTTATGAGGATTGTCAAGCAAAATCGATTCAAGAATTTGGGTGAACTTCACAAGGAATGGACTGAGGCTGGGGTCAAGGCATCAAGAGCCACCACACATAGACGTGTCAAGGAATTTGGCTACAGTTGTCATATTCCTGCTTGACTGGCCAGCAAACTCACCAGACCTGAACCCCATAGAGAATCTATGAGGTATTGTCAAGAGGAAAATGAGAAACAAGAGACCAAAAAATGTAGATGAGCTGAAAGCCGCTGTCAAAGAAACCTGGGCTTCCATACCACCTCAGCAGTGCCACAAACTGATCACCTCGATGCCACGCCGAATTGAGGCAGTAATTAAAGCAAAAGGAGCCCCTACCAAGTCTTGAGTACATATATACAGTAAATGAACATACTTTCCAGAAGGCCAACAATTCACTAAAAAAAATTTTTTTAATTTTTTTTATTTTATTGGTCTTATGAAGTATTCTAATTTGTTGAGATAGTGAATTGGTGGGTTTTTGTTAAATGTGAGCCAAAATCATCACAATTAAAAGAACCAAAGACTTAAACTACTTCAGTCTGTGTGCATTGAATTTATTTAATACATGAGTTTCACAATTTGAGTTGAATTACTGAAATAAATGAACTTTTCCACGACATTCTAATTTATTGAGATGCACCTGTAGTACTTAATGGTGGAGTTATACTGTTAAACAGTTTTTCACCATTTTCGTGATCAAGATGTTTTGGGCGGGGCTAAATCGGGACTCGATGACGCAATGAAGCCACCGAGCACGGCCACTCCCACAACACTATAAGAGCTGTGTTTGACTTGAAGCAGCACTGACTGCACAGACCGATCGCTGTGTGACATCAAAGTACAGTGAGAGCTATAGAGAGCAGACGCTCATTATGCTTTCGAATCGCTCTCGCGGTACTTTGATGTCAAACACTGATCGTTCTGCGTAGTGCTGCTTCAAGTTGAACACACATAATAACTAGAACGCATAAGCATCAGTGGTTTGTCCGCTCAATCGCGAGTTACTGTTATTACCGTTAGTTACTACAGCCTAGTTCGTTATCTAGCTTCGTCACGTTAATACGTGGTTGCGATAATTTACAAAACAACTGAGCTCGGTCCCCTTATTTAAATTAATCTGCTAGAGGAAGACAGTTGAGAGAGATGGCAGCTTTGCCGCGAGTGGGCGTGGTTTCAACGCCGCCAACGGACACGCCCCCAGCGTTTGAGAGCAGAGAATACGGCTTATTTTTTCATGATTTTGATAGCTTATTTTATTTACTTGGCGGATTTTTTAGCATTCAAATTTGGCTGGGTGGTTAATAACACATTTTTCTGTGATGCGACAAACTCAGAACACACAGTTAATATTGACTTTACATGGACTTTAACGGTTTCCCTTAACTAAGGGAATGGTTTAAGGGATTGTATGCAACACTCTTAAGCCATTCCCTTAGGTAAGGGGAAATCACGCCTTGAGTGTCATACAACTTAAGGGAAAAACCATGGGGGTGTGATAAAGAATTGTAGAATTGTGCTATAATAACCTCTACAAATGCAACTAAATATATACACTATAAATGCTTTAAAAGAAGTGTGAAAGATGTTTTCTCTGTTTTGGAGGGATGATCATCTTTAAATCATACCCTATTTATTGCATCAAAATTTGTTAAAACTTTACTATAGTTAGGGGTAGATAATTTTATCAGCTGTTTATTATTCATTCAACAATACACATTACTGTTACAGTTTTTATTAATAACCATTGCTATGTAGATGATAAGTTTAACACCTAATTTAAATTAACTAATTTACTGAATGACATAGCAAAGACTTATACATGGCTAGTGTTTGCATATTTCATTTCATTCTGGAACCTACTTGTTTTACAGATCTGTGTACTAGTGTCAAATGCTACTATTTTGACAACGTTGATAAGGTTTCTGACCGAATATGCTATCCTGTCAGCAATAACCTGTCCATGGGCTTTTTTGATTACTGTCAGTTTAAGTGCCGGCGATGCAGTGTTGCCAGATATTGCTACTGAAATAAACAAAAACCGAAAAATAAATAAAAATAAACCGAAATTATTTCAAATCTTTTGCAAATAAGATAATATGCAAATTATGAAAACAAATAGCATCTGCTGCTTATCTTCAATAGATTCTCAGGCTAACTTCTCTTTTCTATGTAAAGACTTTTAACCAAAAGGTGTCAAGCTGGTTATTAGTAGTGTGACGTGTGATAAGTCAGTTCCCAAAAATGCTGGGTTGTTTTAACCCAATTTTGGGCCAAATATGGACTAACCCAACTTAAGTGTGTTACATGATGCTAATTTTTACCCCCATTAATTATTTTTTTTAAAAGAACAATGACTTGAATACACCTCTGTTAAAATCCAAAATGATACATCAGCTCATGTTCAATACATTCATCAGATCAAATATACTGAATCTGTTTTTCTTACTAATTTAGTCACAGTGCTCTTCTGTGCATCATTCTTACTATCTCATGTGTGTTGTGCACCTACCGTACACATTTATATGTAACAGCACACAACAACATGACCACCAAAGTCACAACACCAACTCCAATCAGCACAGAGAAATGGTCCAAACCTAAAGAAGAACAAATGAATGTTTGGAAAAACCACAGATGATTGACTGATTGAGGAAGCATTAGAGAGTCATATTGTAACCTTTAAACAACAAAGTAAGGGGGCTCTATGGTATCGGGTTTATATATATATATATATATATATATATATATATATATATATATATATATATAATTTTGTTTTTGCAAATATGATTTAATCTGAAGCAATATTCTCATCAGTTTTCTATCAGCTGTGACATATAAATCTGCATGTTTTTATATTTAATCCAAGGGCATTATTTTTACCTTTATAGAGGGCATTTCCCCACTAATCTCATTAATACTCTCATTTCAAATTCTTATATTTGATCTATAAATTCAATTATTATAATGTGATTGTTATTATCTACACGTTATCAAAGTAAATCATTTACTCTGAAAAATACAACTGCATTAAATAATATTGCGAGATTATTTTAAATATTTTTTGAATATACCAACAAGAAATGATGGTGGAAATGATACTTTTCAACGAAATTAAAACGCCAGTAGGTGCCAGTAGTGAGCGTTTAATGAGTCATTGAGTCATTCATTCAAACGATTCGTTCAAACGGCAGATTCATCAGATGTTTATGCATGGGCTAACGAAAATTTGACTCAACCGATTCGTTCAAAACACTGAATCATTCAGCAATGAATCGGCTGGTTGCTGTGAGATGCGCTGTAGTTTGGTAAGATTTTTTATGTTTTTAAAAGTCTCTTATGAAGTCTCTAAACAGCAGTGTATAATTGATAATGATGGTGAAACAGATTTTGTTGTTCTGTAGTAGATCACAATTTACAATCATATTTAACAATCTTTAAGTCACTCACCGATCACATGAATTGAAACAGGTGTTTCTGTATATGTCCATTTCAGTCCACCTTCACCCTCAATCCTGAGCTCATAAAAGACAGCGGTACAGTTCTTGTCTTTTAATTTTCAAGTTATATGTCCTTTATTGAAGGAGTTCTGGCTTGATGTTCTTGAGTTAAACACTACATTGTTGTTCACATCAGTCCTATCTTTGTATCACACTCCATTATCATACTTGTCGTCAATCTCAAATCTGCAGTTTATGATCACACAGGATCCACAAAGAGCTTCAATCTTCTCTGGCAGACCGATGTTGAAAACTACACTACAGCAAACATCTAAAACACACACATGATGAAAAGCATTCAACCACAAGCCGAAACAATATAAACCATTTTTGTTTGTTTGTTTGTTTAAATTTAATTGCATTAAAAGATGATATTTATAAGGGGTGAACATAAGCAGAACAGCAGCATCAGTGAAATCTTTCTCAAAAAAAATATATATATAACTATTAATATATTTAATGATAACTGTAAAATTGTCTATTTTGAATGAGATTGAACATTTTGTGTAACAATCACTATTTGAATTAAAAGTTACCATGTAGTTTCATGTATGCAGTCTAAACAATGTTTAGCACTTAGCACTTAGTCAATTTCATACTTTCCAGAAATGAGAAAACAGTCAAACGAGTGTAAATTCTGCACTGCTGCTGATTTGAGACTGAGTGGAAGTGTGTGAATCACTAACGATACTGACTGAACTTCCTGTGTCAGCATCAACATGGACGCTTAACTTCTACATGCATAAGTGCTTCCTTAATCACTTGTACATTCATGAACGTTTAGCATTTTTAGCACTTATAACTAACTTTTAGCATGCTTTTTTGTTGCATTTTATGTTCTGAATCCCCTTCTTTCTCTTGTGGAATGATAGAAAAGATTGACATGGTTGAATTGGTCCTGGAAAGCTTTGTTGAAATTGTTCAGCAGTTTGTGTGCTTGTTTTGGTTAGTAAGAAGTCTAAGTTTGTTTAAAACTTAAGATTTTTGTGTTGTGAATTTTTTGTGTGATTTTGCGTATCAGTTATAACTCACTTCATCTGTTGAAATGTTTCTCGTAGCATGTCAGCTCTGTGGAAGTTTTGTATTTTGTTTTCTGAAACGCATGTGTTCATGTTCAAGTGTAGCTAAATATGAGCTTTACAGGAAGAGAAATCAATAGGTCAGACTCAGACAGGACTGGAATTTATAATCAAATGTATAATTCTCCAACCTTAGTCACACTTAAAACTATCTAAATGTTATTGCAATACAACTTCTCTATTCTGTGCCTTGTTTTTGCTATAGACTATCCTGGATTAGAGTGGTTTTAGTGGCTGTGAAGTCAGTTCCTTGGAATTGCAAAAACCCAGCAGAGTAAACATGATGAACACATCGCAGTGTCAAAATACTTTTTGTGTTCATTTTGAATTGTAGATCGTTTTTTTTTTTTTTAAATTTAAAAACTAATTTTGTCTCGTGAATTGATTTGCTTGAAAAGTTGGACCAACTTTATATTAAGTCTCATATAAGTTTTGCAATACAGCTTTAACACAATAAGTACACTGTACATAATTAACATTTTTTTATGTTAGTGGTTAAAGACACCTAATATAAAGTGGGACTGCAAAGTGTGCTCATGTTCTCACTTAATTTATGCACACTTTTTGTTCATTTACAGATTTTTTAATTTCAAAATGAAAATTTAATTTGATATTTTGGGGGTAAGATCATATTATGCTTCTATAAAATCAATTAATAAATCAATCTTTTTTGTTTTCTTTTTTTTTTTTTTTTGATTACCCTTGATGCTTTCTAGGGGAAATTGCTTCCTTCATCAAGTTTGATTTAAACTTGATTTTTAAATATGTTTGTAAAATATATAGGTTCATATGAGAAAATGTTAAAATGACATTTTTCTTTATATAGACAGCCAAAACATTTGATTTTAAAAAGCATTTGTTTATGGGTATCATATTTAATTAGCAGAAACCAAAAAGATGCATTTTGAGAAAGACAAGTAGTATGAATGTTTTATATGGAAAATGTGCATTTAAAATTTATAAAAAAATATTTCAGAAGACAACATGAAAAAATGCGTATTCATTATCAGTTTACATAACAGTCCATAAAATAAAAAAGTTGTTTTGTATTAAACAATAACTACAATGCATGCACATAAAAAAATGTCAGAACAACCCATTATCTTTTTTTTTTTTTTTTTTTCTTAAAAAAGCCAATAGCATATGTGTATGAATGTGAAAATAACGGTTTTATTCAAACATCTAAGTAGTTTTGAACGTTTGAGTCTAATCAAATTTTACACAGTTCATATTTTGCTACCAGTAATTCTTGGTCTTTAAGCTTTTATTTATCAGACATGAGATCCATGTGAAATGATGCCTTTCATATTGGAAATGTGCATTTTTAAAGTCCTAAAAGTACAGACTGAAGACAAAGGACGAGATCAGATGTGTGTTTGTTGTTTATTGTGTTTCACCTCTCTTAATGTTCAAAGTCTCATATTCAGAGGGTGGAGCAGAGAGCTGAAGAGAAGCATATGTGCCTGCTGCCTCATTCTGAGCCTAAAAACAAAAACGCTCTTCAACACCATCATTATCATGCTGCCTTACAATGTGAGTTTTTCTGCTTTGTAATGCCATTAAAAATCAACACAACATGCTACACACTGTCACGAGTGCCTACTGTGCTGGAGCGAGGAGACGTGGAGACGTAGGAGTTTCACAACTATAACAGTCTTTATTCATCCAAATCGAAAGGAACACACAGGGAAGCCAGGAGACACACACGTAGCACAGGTAATGCTGGGTACACACTAAAAGATTTTTAAAATCTTATAAGATCTTCAAAATGTGAGAGACCACAAACATGAGGACAAAAAATTCTAGATTTAACCGTTTTGCTCCTATAGTGTGTGGTGTCCTCTGGGTTCCCCCCACATATCAGGATTTCTGATCGTAAATATTCTACATGTTGGGGACTCAGGAGGCCATGGCGGAGCATGGGACTCAGGAGGCTATGGCGGGTCAGCCTCCGTGGCCTTGGCCTCGGCCTCGACCCTCGACCCAGCCACTCCGACCGGAACCCTACTACCCCCCCAAACAAAAAAAAAATCCTTGGGGAAATTTACAGGTTTCCTGGCTGGAACGGTCTCTTGAGGGAGCTCTGGAGGAGCGGGCACTGGAGCCCTCTCTGGGCAGGATCTGGGGACTGGAGCCCTCTCTGGGCTGGAATCGGGGATTGGAGCCTTCCGTGGGCTAAACTCAGGAACAGGAGCCCTCTTACGACTCTGGTCAGGGGCTAGAGCCATCTCTCGACTCTGGTCAGGGGCTAGAGCCGACACTGGAGCGAACTCTGGGGCTGGAGCCGACACTGGAGCGAACTCTGGGGCTGGAGCCGACACTGGAGCGAACTCTGGGGCTGGAGCCGACACTGGAGTGGACTCAGGGGCTGGAGCCGACACTGGAGCGGACTCGGGCTGGAGCCGACACTGGAGCGGACTCGGGCAGGAGCCGACACTGGAGCGGACTCAGAGGTGAGGATGAGGGCTGTGCACAGTCTTTTCCTCCTCATTCTCCTCCTTTGGTTAGGGGTTAATGGGACGGCTGACAAACTTGACTTCGGAGAGGCCGGCGGGCTTGTGGGAGCCATGGCCTGCAGGCTTGGCGTCGGAACGGCCGGCAAACTTGACTTCAGAGCTGCCGGCGGGCTGGTGAGAGCCGCGGCCGTTGGGCTTGATCACGGAGAGGCTGGCAAACTTGTCTTATGAGCGGCCGGCGGGCTTGGGGGAGCCACAGGTGGTGGACTTAACTTTGGAGCGGCCGGTAAGCTTGACTTTCGGCGTGGCCGGCGAGCTTTACTGATGAACGGCTGGCAGACTTGACTGAGGATCGGCCGGTAGGTTCGACGCCGGGTTGGTTCTGGCTCAGGGCAGGACACTCTCCAGATACCAGAGGATCCCTTCCCTCTAGCTTAGTCCTGTGGTGTCTGGGAGGTCCACGGGGCGATGGTAGTTGGCCCCGTGCCAGAACAGCGAGTTGACGGTGGCGTTGTCTAATGCCATTGCCGCGGCAAGCCTGCAGAACTCCCAGGCATACTCGACGAAGGGGAGACCTTGGCGGGCAAGGGCGGAGAACCAAGCGGCTATTTCCATCACGGCGGGGGGGTTAAAAACAAGGGAAACAAAAAACTTTTCAAAAAACGGGGAAAAAAACACAGGGGAGAAGGGGCGCCGCTTACTTTCTGTTTCTGTCCGGTATTCTGTCACGAGTGCCTACTGTGCTGGAGTGCGGAGACGTAGGAGTTTTACAACTATAACAGTCTTTATTCATCCAAATTGAAAGGAACACACAGGGAAGCCAGGAGACACACACATAGCACAGGTAAGACGAACAATACCGGACGTTGGAGACATGGACACACAGGGCTTAAGAACACTAGGTAATTACACAACTCAATCAGGGAAAGACGAGACACACCTGGAATCAAATAGAACACAATCAGGGAACAGGAACAGGAAGACCAAACATGGGCATAAACACAGGAGAAACTAAATCATGGGGAGCACGTGGAGACAGAAAACACACACAGAACAGTCCTTGGACGTGACACACACACATTTATTTGCTTATTTTTAAAGTGTCAAAAGACTAAACTTAAAAACCTTGCAGTAAAGAAATTTTCTCAGCCATATCCCATTCTTATTTTAAAGTCCAATTCACACTGCACAGATGCCGACAATCACCAGATCAGATCATGTCACTTCTCAGACCCAACAAACAAAGAATGAGCATGTTCAATCAGCAAAAATGAGCTCTGAAAAACTCCAACAGACACTAACAGAGGTAACACGCTGATCCGACAACACCCAACAAACTGTAAGCATTTGTCAGCATCTGTCTGTGCAGAGTGACTGGCCTTCAGGGAAAATACAAAGCAATCAAATGTAAATATGTACAAAAATAACTGGACCAAGTAAACTAGCATTCGTAAACAAGCATTTAAAGTTTAAAAAAAAAGAGAGTCAATTTAAGAATAGCTTACCAGAAATGAGATAACAGTCTGTCCTGTGTAGTTACAGTTGCTGAATGAGTTACACAACAGAAAAGGAAACATATATTGCAACTTTCCGTTCCTTGATATTAATCCTGTATTTTCTGTTGACACTATATAGACTTTAATGTTTACAGCTGTTCACACTAAGGAAATTTACCATGTAAATATTATTTTAAAAAACTATTAAAAAAGCTTTTTTAAAAAGAGATTCTCACATAATTAAAATAAATTTAAAATAACAATAATAATAATAATAAAACCATGGTTACAGTGTGGTACTTACACTCAAAGTAAATGGGGCAAATACTTAAACATTAAAATGCTCACTGTTTGAAGAGTATAGCCACAAAATGTAAACAATATGCATTTTTGCATGATTTGTGTATTTTGTAAGATTTTATCCCATTTTATTGAAAAATGTCACCACTTTTTGTTTTTAAAGAAAACAAGCGAGGAACTTGGAATATTCCTTAAACGACTATTAAATTAATTAATTTGTGTCCACACAAAAATGCTATTGTATGACTATATTCTGTATATATATATAACCCATAAATTGTATGACTTTTTTACTTTCATGGTTTTTTAGCTTCTGTTTCAGGCTTGAAAGCTCCAGTCAACATTCTTTGTAATTACATTAGAAAACACTGATTATGTGGGCAATTCTAGCTCAGATGTTGATACTTTCATATGTTGTATCTTCTGATGGCTGGGAGAACACATCTCTGATATTTGCCTCCTGATCTAGTATGATTTGATTTTCCTCAGACTTCATTACAGCTGAGATGCTGCTGTTGGGCTGATCACCTCCTATTGAGCTCTCTGCCTCTGATACTCCACCAGGATAATGTCGGACCACAGTGTAGTCAGTTGTCAGCGAGGAGATGCCTCTGATCTCTTCTGACTCTGGTTGGATGTTTGTGAAGTCAATGGAGGCATAATGGAGTTCTTTACAATTCTGGGTGGCAGCTCCATTTGGTGACAGCATGGCGCTGTTGGCATAAATAGGACCACTCTCATCCTCCTGTTGAACAGCATAATAGATTAACAAAGCAGCAGTGGAGAGCTGTGGTATATTCTGCTTTTAAAACAATGAAATGAGTGTTTTGATATTTATTTGACAGAAGTTGTATTATTTCAAATTGAATAATGTACTTTGAGGGAACTCACCCAGTCAGTCAGAATGAGTCCAGGGCCACCGTTTCGTTTTGTGTTGCTGTCTTTTCTAAAAAAATATTTCCATGTGCCCATGATTAAAAAATACTGACATAAACATCACCCATGTATGGATTTGAATTTTGACAAACATAGGGCGGTTGACTGGGGCAAAGAATTTGTAGAGTTGACATTAATTGATTATTGCTTAAGTCAGGGGTCGGGAACCTTTTATTCAAAAAAACAAAAAAAACAAAGGTTGAGTTACCACCTGATGGGCATAAATCCTCTTCAGAGTTCTGTGTGTATGAGCTAGTGAATGAGTAAAGAAAAATGCACAGTGCTTATATAGATTTCGTTTAAGACTACTCTTCACAGCAGGCCTTTTGTCACATTCCTTTCACACAGTGAATCTCTTATTTACATTGTGTCTGTGCTTTGGTTGTTATAATTAATGGATTCGCATATACTGGACAAAAAACCCAGCCTTTTGTGCAGTGAGTAGAAACATGCTGCAAAATTAATTAATTTAAATTGTATTATCTAAATCAATCTTGTATTGGTGATCTGTTTTAAATATAGAAATTGGTCTATTTCAGTTATAATACCGGTTGTTATTGTTTTGGTGAATGCCTGTATGTCAGATTATAAAAAGTGTGACTCCCTACGAATTACGAAATGCTCCCTCCACCCTCCCATTTCTACAGTATATGTTGTGTTTAGTTGAACTTATCTTTCCATCCTGCAGTTACAGACTCACTGAGCTCGAGAAAGAATTCAACTGATATGTGAGACTGAAGGTGCGAATCTTTAGAACGTGTGTCACTGTGACATCACTGCGCACGGCCGAAGACTTGGCTTGTCTTGTAAGTCACTTTTTCTCAATTCCAGACGTGGGAACCCCCTGCTCATTTATTTATCACATCTGATTCAGATAATCAGCTTGTTAGAAGAGAGATCCATGAACTGAACTGAGTGTGTCAGATAAGAGAGACATACAAAATGTGCAGAGCAGGGGGTCCCCAGGACTGGAATTGACTGTTGTAAGAGTTTGCACAGAGAAATCATGTTGTCAGAAGATTCTCTTCTGCGACTTATTGCACTTTTAATATTTCCTTTTAATGTCAAGCACATCCCACTCTTTACTTTATCTATTCATGTTTCTTAATTAATAATTTCAAAATGCCCCACCCACTGAAAGCTTCGCGGATTATCATACAGAAAAAAAGCTGCGTTCACGCCATGTTGTAATTACCGTAATTCCAAATGAAAACACGTGACATTCCACTCGGAGCTGAATTATGTGTTTCTATGGCTAACACTATCAATGCCAAAGCCTTCACATGCTCCAGAACTCATAATTACAATTTGTAAGCTCGGAATGTTCTGAGAGTTACGACTTGGACCAGTGACAGCTGTAACACCTGACTGCAGCTAGGTTCATTTAGGCGCTACTTGGTCACCAACTCAGAGTTGGAGGACATGGAAAGCTATGAGTAAAATGTCACGTGTTGTCATCTCAGAATTACTGTAATTACGACATGGCGTGAGCACAGTATAAGACACATTTATAGAGCATCAAAGGTCTGTGCAGCAAAAGCCAAAGCAGGTGGTGAATAAAAGGATATGTTTCAGTCGAGTCACTTTTTTATATACTTATGCACTCACCTCTGTTCTAAAAATATTTATTTTAGTCATTACCACAAACAAGCTAAGCTTGAATTTGAGTTCAAGAGCTCTAGTCTAGGTTACCATAGCGTAAGTGGTTTGCAGATGATTGCTGTCACGCACTTGACCAGTAAAACTGCAAATATATTATTATTCTAAACTTTTTTATTAACTTCGATAGGCTGTACAGCAAAGGAGTTGTAATTGAAAAAAAGGTTTTTTTTTTTTTGGTTTTTTTTCTGTAGAAAGCTGAACTCTAGTGATGTGTCAAATTTTTTATTGATTATTCTTTGGTAAAGGGTGAGAGACCTGGCGAAAGGTCCCCGACCTAGCCATAGGTTCCCGACCACTGGCTTAAGGAATCAACCTGTCTAAACAGCTGGACAGTTTATAACATGATAAAATCTGCCCTAGAGAGCTTATGTATTCTGCAGGCAATGTGAACATACCTTGCACAGATAAGTAAAATGCCACATAAGATCATCATCACAGTAGCCCCACCAGCAGCTCCAACCAAAAAAGAGAAACGATGGAAACCTAATAATAATTAACAGGAAAAAAGTTTTTGGATAACCACTATGAGAATTAAAAATAAAAAGCATCTAATTCTAATAAAGCTAGTGATTCCACTTCCTCCTTCTCTTTAGAAGAATGAACTGAGCAGACAGTTTGAATTGTGGTTAGTAACAAAAGTGGTTTGCGTTGTAAGAAAAAAAGCACATCTTTAAACAAAAGAAGGCTCTTTTACAGCTTTTCATACAGGCATTTACATAAAAGTGTGTAATGTGTGAGGTAATGGAGAATTAAGCATTTATCCTTTGCCCTTTCTCTAATGTAACAACTGGAAATAAACAACACCCATGAAACTGTAATAAAAAATAATGCAAACAGAAATATAAAATAGAAATAATGGTATTTAAGATGATACTTTACACATTAAAAATCAGTAAATGCCTATAAAATTTACCTGACTCCTGAACATGAAGCAAATGAAACAGTTGACTTGCAGTGCCACGAGTGTTTCTGCTGACACACTGCAGAGTGGATGTGTGTGTGAGAGACTGATGTCGAGTGATGGAGCTCCTCAAGCCTGTGCTGCTCAATCGCTCTTCACTGATGAACGTGTTTGAAGAGTTAGTGACAGGACGTCCAGACAGATGCCACTCCAGTTCAGGAGAGGGATTCCCATCAGCCTCACAGAAACACACAGTTACATCAGTTCTGCTACAGCTGGAGGATGGAGAGATTTTAGGGGCATCTGAAAGTATTAAAATGAGAAAAACAGAATAACTGTAATGATTCTGCTCCTGTCAGTGATAAATGTTGCAGTTCAGCACTGCTGGATTTGCATCACTGCTGCTAACTGGGTTACTGGGGAAGGTTGAGTAGCTAATACTTCTGTCAGTTACGTATACAGTTGCCCAAATATTTGGACATAAGCTTGACTTAAAGTTATATGAATGCATTTGCATTAGCTAACCAAATATCAAAACAAGTGGCATTTATTTTAAAGCAGATGCTATTTGGTTTGATATTTTGTTATTTAATGTGATAATACTCAGACATGTTGTATGGCTGAAGTGTCCACTGTATATATACATTCATTAAGAGACAGTGTCCCCAAAACTGAAAATTGGCATCATTTACTGACTCTCATGACAATCCAAACTGTGTGCATGTCATTCTTTTGTGCTCCAAAAATATTTAATTTGTCCATACAGTGAAAGTCAAATGGATGTGATGTTGCTTTGAACCTCATTGGCTTTAACTGTCATCATTATCTTGAATACTTGTGATCTCTGTTTTTACACTTGCTCTGTCCAGTTGCATTTGCAAAACACTCTAGTCTTACTGACTAGAATCCAGATATACTGATCTGAAGGTCTGAAGCTACAAAATAAGGGACTCAAAAATCAAAGAGTTTTTGAACTTAAAGCACTAAATTTGTCCCTGCATTAAAAAAAAAAAAAAACAGAAATTAACAGCAATGCGGTAAGGTTAACTGAACAAATTAGAGGCTTTTTAATTATTATTTGGCCTTAAACTTAATCTATTTTATGACAATATTATTGTGTCATAACACAACAACAGTGTCATAACTGTTAATTTTATAATTGCCTTTAAGGTGCTAATGAACGTGACAAGGTAATATTTTCTGTTATGTAATACTCACACTGAATGTCCAGCATCACTGATGAGTTTTGGCTTCCATGTTGGTTCTGAGCTGTACAGTGGTACCAGCCTCTGTGTTTCAGGTCAGTCCTATTGAAGGTAAGTGTGTCTCCAGTCTGCAGCTGCTCCAACTGTCCTTCACTCTCTCTGGACCAGGTGTAGTTCAGCACTGCTGGATTTGCATCACCGGTGCAGGTCAGAGTCACTGAACTGCCCTCCAACACAGAGCTGGAGGGAATCACTGAAACTGACATGTTTTGGGGGCCGTCTAAAAAACAAAAAGATAAATGATTGATTTAGGAAAGAATAACCAAAGACTGTGGATACACAAAGACGGTGCACTCCTATTACTTATGATTGGGAGAAAGTGCAATGTGGAATATGGCAGAATAGGCCCACCTTCTACATAAAAGAGACTGCGAAAGCCATCGCGTCACTGCAGCTGCCAATAGAAGCACCGATTGATACAGAAATAGCAGAAACAAAACTTATGATACAGTTGTAGTCAGATTTCACTGGTGATTTCAAATATGATAATCATTAGCTTGGTGAACAGCTTTAAAGAATTTGATGTTTTCCCACTCAGACAGATAGGAGCTATACTTGCATGATCGATATAGCTGCCCGAGAGACATTTCAAAGATGGCCGCCAAATGAAATGGCTTCCCTCAAAGTACCTTTGGAATAACTGTTTGAATAAGGGATTTAGGAAGATAATAATTTGGGCAGTTACATATACAGTGGCACCAAAAAGTATTTGGATGTAAGCATCACTTAATGTGTTTGCATTAGGTAACAAAATATCAAAACAAGCGGCATTTTAAAGCAGATGCCATATGGTTTGATATTTTATCTCAGCGGTTCTCAAATCCAGTCTTTGTGCTCCCCCGCCCCACTCTGCACATTTTGTATGTATCTCTTATCACTTCAGACCTTTGTTCTATTCAACCGCAAGTGCCCTGCGAAGTGGATTTCACAGGATATTCTGCCATGACTCCAGTTTGAAGAAAGTGTAGTGAATTTTGCTTTCGCTAACCTAAGGAGGCGAAATAGTGTAGTGATGGGTACTCATGTCACAGGTGACGTTATGATTTTTGGATCACGTGTCACTTAAGGTGTGGTTAGGAGTACATCACATAAGAAAGATTGGTGGGATACCTAACTTGTAGAACCTTACTGCATTATCAACACAAGGAAGACACAAGTGTAATAAAATAAATTTTATTAACAAAAGATAGACAAGAATAATTAACAACTACTAAATGAATCCCATGAATGGAAATAAGAAAGGAATAAAGTGCATAAGATGCATAAAATGCAAGTGATTATGTTGGATGTTGCTATGTCAGAGCTATGTTATCTGGAAAGATAAACTGTCACTACCCTAAAACAAGTAAGGTGAAGTAGCTTATTATGCATCAAACAAATACCTGAAAGATTAGTTGTTATCAACTGCAATCAGCTATATAACATCTAATGTCAATTAGAAAACTCATATACTGATAATACACAACAATGCCAAGGTCTCTGGAAGAGGTTTGGATAGGTGATAGTTACGTTCTCTGTGGGTGAGTGAGCAGGCTGGTTGTGCTGGTAACACTGCAGTGGGGAAAGGAGCAGGAATCTGTTTCGACAGCCTTGAACACGAAGCGCTGGAGGATGCTGATCTCCTGGAGCACCAAAGGGTCTTAAAATCTGGAACATGCAGATGTGACCCTGAAGTAGGTGCAGAAGGTCCTTAGCCTGGAACACGCAAGCGAAGGTACCTTGGAGTGAAGGTTTGCTCGCCGGAGCTTAACCTTGTTGCAAATGTCTGTGTCTTCTGCCTCTCTGGGCTAGAGACCCAGAATTTGGTCGATCCGCTTTGTCTCTCTAGGATGGAGACTCAGGACGTGCTGCATCTGTTGTTGTCTGCTGGACGAAGACTCTGAAGTCTGAACGTAGATTATCTCTTTCCTCGCAGGCTGGAGGTTCAGAATGTGATCGTATCTGTTGCTGCCTCAAAGCTGAAGACTCAGGACTTGGTATCTGTTATTGCCTCTTCCCTCATGGGCCAGAGGTTCAGAACGTGTTGTTCTGTTAGTGTCCCCTGGACGTTCCGGAGACTCAGAAATTCGGTGTTTCTGTTAGTGTCTCTCCCTTTCGGGACTCAGACACAGAACGGGTCGTTTCTGTTGCTGCCTTCCTAGTAACAGGACTCAGACTCAGAACGAATGTGTCCATTACTGTCCCTTCCCTTATGGGCTGGAGACTCAGAACAAGGAGTGTCTTTTGGAAAGGTACCTTTATCTCTTTCCGATGAGGAGGAGATTGCAATCTGGTGCTTCTCCATTTCCAGGCTGTGATTGGCTATTTCCATCAGAGTCGGAGGACACGGTGTGGCCCACCCTTCTTTCCTCCTGTGGAACTTATTTGCATAGTCCAAACACACATTTAGAAAAGTGTCACTAAAGTTTTACCAATGCATCATTCATTTACCAAACCACAACCAGAATACCTTTGGCAATGTTACGAACACATTAAGTCCAAAAATGATGGAAGAAGACTGAACTGTCATGCATGCATTCATTTGTCCATTAACAGCTGAGATTGTGTAAGATGTTGCACTACACATCACTGTCAATGAGAATACTTATTTCTCTGAATGAGTATGAGATGAGTGTGTTGTAGTGTGCCTCAGTTTTAAGGTTTGAAAACATAGTTATGAATGGATTTGGATGGATCTCTGTGATCTCTCTTTGTTTCACCCACTGCTGCTGCATCCAGAGGTCGTAAAGAATTTTTATGGCGGTCACAGGCCAAAACCTTAGGAATCAGTCTGTTGGTGGGTGAAGGGCAGAAACTGCATTTTGACCAATGAGAAGTCCTGTCCTTCCCGGGCTTTGTTCCAAAGGTCTTCTTCTTGCCCTCTCAGAGGTGTCTGGCCATTGTCCTGGCATCTTTATCTGATGGCGTTGGACAGTTTGCTTATGTTAGTCCACCAAGATCCAATCAAAATGTAGCAAACCTTTGTCCACTATAGTGGTCAGAGAGGGGCCCTGCCATAAACTGGGCCCTGGAATGTGCTGTCCACTACATTCCCCCGATCGGCTTGATCGAGGACCTGAAGTCGTTGATCTGGGCGATGCACTAAAAGGAACAGCAGGAACAAAACACACACACCTCACCTCCTCCTTCTGACCATTGGCATTAAAGTAGAGTTTGGCTCAATATTGTCACAGTTATGATCTGTTTTCAATTAGTTTTCTATGTCTACATCATCCTGCCTAGTTTGTGTGTTTCCATGGTAATTAGTTAATTAGCTCCACACCTGTTTCTGTTTCCCCTTGATTGTTTCTAGTATTTAAAGCCTGTGTTCTCCCCTGGTCTTTTGTCTGCTATTAGTTCTACGTTTGGATTTGTGTTTGGTTGTGCCTTTTGCCCCTGAGTATTATTAAAAAGAACTCTTTGTTTGTACTCCTTCGTCGTGCGCTATTTTATACACCAGACACGTAACAGAATAGCAGACCTTAAAGTGAGTAATTGAGCGGCGTTTTTCTTTCTGTTTATTTTTATTTTTATCGTTCCTCTCCTGGAATGGACTTGCCCGCCGTCCAACTCCTGTGCCTGGAGCAACAGGACCATTCGCTGGAAGACCATACCAGGGACTTTCTTGATCTGGTGTGCCTTACACACTTCCCGGATCGCTCGCTCTGCGTATTCTACATCACCAGCCTGAGCAAGCGGTGTAAGGCACGCCTGCCAGCGAACGGTCCAAAGGAGGATTTCGCCGCTGTCGTGGAGTGGGTGTTGGAGAGCAATGGACTGTGTTTCTCCGTCTGCCCCGCCGAGGAAGACATCTCCAGCCCCACTCCCGAACCAGAGACCAGTCAGCCGTCATCCTGCTGCACGGAGCTAATGCCTGAGCCCACCGCAGACGGAGAGCCTGAGCCTGCCGCGACACGTGAGCCAGCGCGCAAACCTGCGACTGAGTCAATCGTCGCCCCAGGGCCTGAGCCTGAAGACAGTTCTGACCAAGTGCGTGAGCCAGCAACATCGCCCGTCCCCGAGGGAGTTTTGGTGGTGTTCGAGGGCTTGGAGGGATTCCCCGCCCACACTCCCGCAACTGAGGGTGAGCTGCAACTGGTTTCTGGGAGTTATGAGGAACTAATGGACATCTTTGAAATGGACCTAATAGACTGGTTTGGAGAAGTATTACCCTGTGCTCCTGAATCTCCTATGTCTCCGCTAGTTTCGTCCAGCCCTGAATCTCCTGTGTCTCCGCTGGTTCTGTCCAGCCCTGAATCTCCTGCTATAACAACTACAACTCTTTACAAAAGGGTTGAATTATTATCACAGGGAGAGCTTGATTAAATTGTTCCCTTTTACTTGTTTGTTGGTCAGTAATACCAAATACAACCAAAACTGTTAACACTTAAAGATTCAAACAAAATTGTCCCAAGCAAGAAAGTTCATAAATAGGCTCGTTGGCTGCAACACACCAGTCCATTAGTCCATAGGGAAGGAAAAAGAAAAGGAAAATAATGATAGTACTTATCAGTCTGTCGTCTCAGTCCTTTTCTTTTTTAGGGTGGACAGCAAACCGATAATCCAGATGAGAATGAAAAAATCAAATGTCCCCAAAAAGAGAAAAGGTATAATCCACTGGTTCAAGGCCCCATAAAAACAGGTTATCCTCCAGCTGAAAAAAGGTCCTCAGAATATAGTCCAAATCTGTATATCCCAGACCAGAGCGAGCACTTAAAACCCGCTCATAAGTCTAATACACCATGTCTTTTTTATATGAGATCACCTTGGACCATTACTCTGAAGTTAAGGTAACAAAAACATGCCACCTCACAAAACATACCTCTCCTCAAAATGGCCGCCCTTCCTCCCTTATAGGCAGGCCCATCATAATAAGAGTCCTTAGCAGCCCACAAAAGTCTCCATTATTTCCCCTCACCCAGAATGCCTATGAGAATGTTCAAAAACCAACGTATCTTGCTCATGAAAAAGAATTAACAAACATTTTGGCATGGTAGACATTCATATATAATGTCCTTTTTACATCTTTACCCATAGTGAGTAACTATCCTGCAGGCTTTACTGTGTCAGTGTCACAGAGTCCCCCCCCCCCCCCGCCGGAGGCTACTCTGAAGAGCCCCCCCCAAAGTATCGCTTAAGGTTCACGACATTTACATTGTCCACCTTTTCCCCAGAACCCCATTCAACAAGATAGTTCACTGGCCCCAACTTCTTCTTTATCTTCACAGGGCCCTCCCATTTAGGGGCTAGTTTAGATGAAAAGTAGGCATCGGCCTTTGACACAGGATGAGCACGGACCCAAACCAGGTCTCCCACTTGGAACTGTACAAACTTCCGTCTGGCATTATAATACCTGGCCTGTTTGGTGTGCGCGCTTCTCATTGCCTTTAGAACATCCTGCTTAAGTTGCTGTTGTCGTTCTATGAGGGAATATCCCGATTGTTCTGGATTTGGCGGGTGAGCAACAAGTCGTTCAAGGGGTCCTTTCAACTGCCTGCCCAGTGCTAATTCAGCAGGTGAGTGTCCTGTGGTTTCACTGAAGGCAGTGTTAATAGCAAAACGAAATTCAGCCAGCCACCTGTCCCAGTCACGATGGCTTTCACCTACAAAGGATGCAATCATCGTCTTAACGGTTCTGTTGACTCGCTCCGAGAGATTTGTTTGAGGGTGGTAACTGGTGGTGAGCTTCCTCGTTATTCCCCATCTCTTACACAGATCCTCCATCAGCTGGCTTAGAAACTGAGGTCCGCGATCTGACAGTAAGAACTTTGGAACTCCCCACCTTGTTAACACCTCTTCTTGCAAAATTTTGCAGATTCGGTGAGTCTTGCTGTCTCTGATAGGGAAGAGCTCTACCCATTTGGTGAAATAGTCAACTACTACCAGAAGATACACATTCCCCTTTTTACTTTTTGGAAGGGGCCCCATAAGGTCCACCCCTAACATGTACCCAGGCTCCTCTATTTCTGTGGATTGGAGGAAACCAAAGGGCTTGGTGTTACCAGGTTTATATTTTTGGCAGACCGTGCATTCCTTCACGTACTTCCATACGTCTTTGCGCACCTCGGGCCACCAAGCGACTTCTAAGATTTTCTGAAGAGTCTTCATTCGCCCCAAATGTGCCCCCAGCGGGCTGTTGTGAAAATAATTGATAAAGGTTATGGTTAGACTCTTGGGCACTATAAGCTGGTACTTTGTGCCTGCAGCACAGGGCGACACTCTGTACAACACCCCTTGCTGGACTTCCCATCTAATGCGGTTGACCTCATCCGTGATTCCGATCCTCCCCTTTAACTCACTCACCCCAACATCCACACTCTGGGCTTTTAATATTTCTGCCATGGTTGATGGAATATCCAAATTCCAATGGGAGGATTTGTTGTCAACATACATTGCCAAGGAGACATTGCAACTTTGAGCTCTCGACAAGGCATCAGGCACTACATTCATTCTTCCCTTTCGGTACTGTACCTGGAAGTGAAAACGCTGGAGCCTTAAGGTCCATCTCGTCAGCCGAGACGTAGTTTTGGGAGAGTTAAAAGCCCAGGTCAAAGCAGCATGGTCCGTACACACCACAAATGGAACTCCTTCCAGATAGTGATGCCACTTTTCGACAGCCCATATCACTGCAAGACATTCTTTTTCTGAGGTTGAATAATTCACCTCTGCTCCCCTCAGACCCCTCGAGGCATATGCAATCACCTTTTCCTCTCCTCCAATGTTCTGAGTTAGAACCGCCCCCAGGCCAATTGAGCTAGCATCTGTCTGGACCAGGAAGGGTTGCGACAGATCAGGTTGAGCTAGTACAGGGGCATGTTGCAACGCATGTTTGAGATTCTCAAAGCTTAACTGGGTTTCTTCGGTCCATGCCCACTCCACACCTTTCCTCTTGAGGTGGTTCAATGGGACAGCCATTTCTGCAAAGTGGGGAATAAATTTGTGGTACCACCCAACTAACCCCAGGAATCTCTGAAGTTCCAACAAGTTTTGCGGGATTGGGTACTCACTGATGGCAGCGACCTTATCAGAGTCCACTTTTACTCCCTGCTTGGACACCACATGTCCCAAAAACTTAAGCTCTGCTTTCATGAAGTGGCATTTCTTAAGATTTAGAGTAAGATTAGCTTCCTTCAGTTTTTGGAAGACAGCTTCAAGATCTTTTAAGTGTTGCTGTTGACTTGGGGAATAGACAATTATGTCATCTATGTAGACAAAGCACACATTTCCTCTTAGCTTACCTAACACTCTCTCCATCAACCTCTGGAATGTAGCCCCTGCATTTTTCAGCCCGAAGGGCATGGTCAAGAAATTAAACAACCCAAATGGGGTTATGAAAGCTGTCTTCTCCCTGCTGCTTTCTTCCATTTCGACCTGCCAATATCCCGATTTTAAGTCAAGGGTACTGAAATAACTGGCACCCTGTAATGACTCCAGTATTTCATGGATGAGCGGCATCGGGTAGGCATCTTGGGGAGTTTTGGAATTAAGACGGCGATAATCCACACAGAACCTTAGACTTCCATCTCTCTTTGGAACTAATACCACCGGAGATGCCCAAGGGGACTGAGAAGGCTCGATAATACCTTCTCGCATCATCCTATCGATCTCGCTTTCCATCACCTCTTTCTTTAAGGGAGAAGCTCTATACGCTTTCGACCGTATAGGTATGTCATCCGTTGTTATAATCTGATGGGTAGCTTGATTAGTTCTCCCTAGACTTCCAGAACAGACCGTAGCCCATTTATTTAAGAGGGGTTGTATTTCTGGTGGATATCTTGTAATGAGGTCCTTTATGCTTGTTGCTGATGCCATTATCTCCAGCTCTCCACCCTTCTCCGTTGGTACCGCCATGAACAAAGAGGTAACTTGTTCCCTCTTCAGAATACATGGCTGCTCCCACTGAGGCTGCTGGAGAAAAGGGTATACTCTAACTTGCCCTTTAACAATCAACTCATAGCTCATAGTGGCAACGTTCAACTGTACCCTCGTTTGTCTCAGGAAGTCTAGTCCAAGGATCAGAGGAAATGCCAGGTGTTCATCTGACATTATATAGGTGTCAATGGACCAGACCATTCCATGCCAATCATAATCCACAGGGGTTCTACCCTCTGACGCATGAGCCTTTCCATCGGCCACCATGAACGTCCTAGTTGAACCCAGCAACAGACGTTCTTCTGGTTTTTTTACAGTCTCCCATAACTGTTTCTGCATTAAGGAATAGGTCGAACCAGTGTCGACAACAGCTTCGATGTGGTAGTCCCCCACACCTATAGCAATTTTCAGCAGAGGAGGTGTGGTGGTTTGAATCAATGAGACATGTTGAACTGAGGTACTTGGTGACTTGGGTAGTTGATCACGTCGGGAGGAGGCACTCTTTTTTCCTTCGTTAGTTCCTTTGAGCTGGTTGACTCGAGCCCAGTAATCCTTCTTTGAATTCAAGTCCCTCTCCACCAAAGATCCCACTTTAACCAGCTGCTCCACAGTGTACACAGCACCTCTTAGACTACTCGCCAAGGAAGGGTTACAATTATTAAGAATTCGTCTTACCACCTCCTCTTCTGGCAAGTCATCCTTCCATCTCAGGCACAGGGCCCTATAATCATAGGCAAAGTCGCGGAGGCTCTGGTTTGGGGCTTGAACCATAGCCTTGAGCTGGTCTTCCAACTCAGCCAGGTAATCAGTAGAAAGGAAAGCAGTCATAAAGGAGTGTTTGAACTCATCCCAGCTGTGTATCTTTAACTTTTCAGCCACCCACCAACTCCTCGCAGGACCTGTTAGCACTGCATTGATTGTAGCTAGCAGTTCCACATCCGTGAGTGGTCTAAGGGACAGAAAGTTTTCGCACTTCTCGATGAACTCTAAAATATCGCAAGTTTCGCGATGTTGCCCAAAGGTGGGAAATTCTAGGTTGATTGGTGGCTTTGGAGTTGTTGGAGTAGGAATTTCAGAGGAAAGGGGCCCTGCATCTGAAAGACTATGGCTGAAAGGGTGGAGCGAAACTGGGGTACTAACTATCTTTATGCGTGCCATTTCTTTCTTCCAGTGCTCATCTCGACGCTTGAAACAATTCACCATCTCAGCCTCCAAATGGGACAATGATCTGTTCACTCCAGCTTTAAACGCCTCTATCCTTTGGTCAATGGCGTCCCTGAAACAGGCTTCTCGGTTAACCATGCTATCGTTGCAGGCTATGAAATCACTTTTAAGTGTTTGCACCTCAGTCTGCAGAGTCTGAAGGGATGAAGAGAGTAGGATTATTTTAGTTTCAATTTGTTCCAGCATTTCCCCTCTAGGTTTTGACACAGAAGGTTCATCCTCTTCACTTCCTCCAACCTGGCTATGGCTGTCAATATACATGTCACTCATCATGGAGCTTAATTCAATAACTGGCAATGGTTCTCTGTACGAAACACCAGGGGGAAGTTGATAAGGACGGGACTCTGAACACTCGTCATGACCAGCCACAGCCTGCTCACAAATGTTACCAGATGAGACATCCATACTTTACAGACAAAAAATTTCTCAGATGTAAAAGGTACAATATCAAACTTAAAACAGTTTCTTAAAATGTTTGTTCCCCGTACGGGCCACCATCTATAACAACTACAACTCTTTACAAAAGGGTTGAATTATTATCACAGGGAGAGCTTGATTAAATTGTTCCCTTTTACTTGTTTGTTGGTCAGTAATACCAAATACAACCAAAACTGTTAACACTTAAAGATTCAAACAAAATTGTCCCAAGCAAGAAAGTTCATAAATAGGCTCGTTGGCTGCAACACACCAGTCCATTAGTCCATAGGGAAGGAAAAAGAAAAGGAAAATAATGATAGTACTTATCAGTCTGTCGTCTCAGTCCTTTTCTTTTTTAGGGTGGACAGCAAACCGATAATCCAGATGAGAATGAAAAAATCAAATGTCCCCAAAAAGAGAAAAGGTATAATCCACTGGTTCAAGGCCCCATAAAAACAGGTTATCCTCCAGCTGAAAAAAGGTCCTCAGAATATAGTCCAAATCTGTATATCCCAGACCAGAGCGAGCACTTAAAACCCGCTCATAAGTCTAATACACCATGTCTTTTTTATATGAGATCACCTTGGACCATTACTCTGAAGTTAAGGTAACAAAAACATGCCACCTCACAAAACATACCTCTCCTCAAAATGGCCGCCCTTCCTCCCTTATAGGCAGGCCCATCATAATAAGAGTCCTTAGCAGCCCACAAAAGTCTCCATTATTTCCCCTCACCCAGAATGCCTATGAGAATGTTCAAAAACCAACGTATCTTGCTCATGAAAAAGAATTAACAAACATTTTGGCATGGTAGACATTCATATATAATGTCCTTTTTACATCTTTACCCATAGTGAGTAACTATCCTGCAGGCTTTACTGTGTCAGTGTCACACTGCATCTCCGCTGGTTCCGCCCAGCTCATGTCATCCTGTGTTCCCTCCCAGCCTCCCTCTCCCGCCGCCTCTCAAACCAGTCAGTTCCTCAGCTCCATCTCCGCTGGTTCCGTCCAGCCCTGAATCTCCTGTGTCTCCGCTGGTTCCGTCCAGCCCTGAATCTCCTGTGTCTCCGCTGGTTCCGTCCAGCCCTGAATCTCCTGTGTCTCCGCTGGTTCCGTTCAGCCCTGAATCTCCTGCATCTCCGCTGGTTCCGCCCAGCTCATGTCATCCTGTGTTCCCTCCCAGCCTCCCTCTCCCGCCTCCTCTCAAACCAGCCAGTTCCTCAGCTCCATCTCCGCTGGTGCCTGTCAGTCCCTCAGCTCACCCTCAGTCAGCGCCAGCTGGGCGCTCTGATCTGCCACCTCGGGACTTCCAGCCTCCAGCTCCGCCCAGGCGTGAGGATCCCCTGTCTCCACCTCCAGCCTCCAAGCCTTGGACTCCACCTCGGTCCTTCGACCCATCAGCTCCGCCTGGGCTCCTAGCTCCCTCGTCTCCACCGTGGCACGTCATCCCACTGGCTACACCAGGCTCCCTCGTCCCTCCGGCTCCGCCTTGGCCAGTCGTCGACCATCCGCCGCCTCGGGACTCCACTCCTCTGGCTTCGCCTCGTCACTCTGTCCCTCCGGCTCTGTCAGGCTCCTCCTTCCCTTCGGCTCCACCTTCATCCTCAGTCGCACCGGCTCCACCACGGTCTTCCGGACCCTTGCCTCCGCCTTGGTCGCTTGAGCCTTCAGCTCCACCTAGGCCCTCCGGAGCCTCAGTGTCACCCTGGCTCTCCGTCTGCTCGGCTACATCCTGGGCTCCTCGTCCATCGGCTCAGTCTCCGTCAGTAGGCCCCCTGGTGTCGACGGTCCCTTCTCCACCATGGCTCCTTCCGCCGTCGACTCCACTGTGGGCCACCATCCTGGCTGGCCTCTGGATTTCCACCTGGCTCCTCCTGCTCCGGGCTCCTTCCTGGCTTCTCCCTCCATCTACTCCCCCTTGGACTTATTTTTTGGACTCTTTTTGCCCCTTGCCTATTGCCTGCCCTTCACCTGCTCCACGCCCACCTCCTGAATCCCCACCCTCCCTCCTCTGTTGGACTATGTTTTTCGGTGCGAGGACGCACCGTTCCAGGAGGGGGCGAACTGTCACAGTTATGATCTGTTTTCAGTTAGTTTTCTATGTCTACATCATCCTGCCTAGTTTGTGTGTTTCCATGGTAATTAGTTAATTAGCTCCACACCTGTTTCTGTTTCCCCTTGATTGTTTCTAGTATTTAAAGCCTGTGTTCTCCCCTGGTCTTTTGTCTGCTATTAGTTCTACGTTTGGATTTGTGTTTGGTTGTGCCTTTTGCCCCTGAGGATTATTAAAAAGAACTCTTTGTTTGTACTCCTTCGTTGTGCGCTATTTTATACACCAGACACGTAACAAATATGTTCTATATAGAGCTAAATTAACTAAATGTAAGGGTCATTAGAATAATTTATAAACAGGTTAGAAGCATTCTGGAGAAGATAGGTGTAAGGAAAAGTTGTCCTAAAAGTAACAAAGTCTATTGTTTAAGATCTCTGAAGAGAGTATCAAGGTAAGAGTAAACATTAAAAATGTTTGAGCAGATTTAGCAGAAAACCAATTTCTTAAATGTCTGGATTGACATAATCTGGTTTGGCACTCTTCAAGCTGTAGGCTATGTGCACCTGCGAGGTTTAGATAGTTCCTTGCAATGCCTGATTACAGAATCCTCAACTGGTTCACTTGGTATCACATATGACAAGACTGTTTCTATTGTCTAATTATCAGGAGCAAAGCTCACTTAAATCATAAGTAAATACTGCATTAATATACAGACCAATTAATGAGAGTGGTCATGTTGAATGACATCTATCATCTTGGCTGCACTGTGGTGTAGTTCAAGGGGCTGTATACTGACCAGCAGTGGAGGTTGTAAATTTGAGTGTTCCATCTAAAGTCTGCAGCTTCCTCTAGAGGACTGCATCACAGGTCCAATCAAACTCTTCCTTTCTTTGGAAGGATGACTTTTAAGGGAGATTGGATGGCTAGAACTGACAACAACAAATTAGAACAACACTAACTGTGATCTGCAATGTTTTACTTTACATATGGCAAGTAAACAAGTTGGTCAGTAGTATCATATGGGCCCCGACCTGGTTATGCTGAGAAGACCAGGTCTCTGTCATTGGAGGTCTTCTCCTCTGACTTGAAGTCTTTGAGGGCTTTATGAAGTAGGTGCTGGATCTCTGCTAAGTTCTCCGCATCCTTACTTTCAGTTCCTCTAGATTTTCTACTTCTGTAATGACTACACTGTTTATGGCCATTCTCATTGCCATCTCTACCCTTCTTCTGTTTTTGCTCTCTGTCATTCCACTGCCTGCTCTCCTTTCTGGGGCATGCCTGTGACTGTTATGTCCCCTGTAACCTGAGAACCTAGGGCTCTGAGTGCTATGCTGGAGATTGCTGAGATAGACAAACCTGTTCTGGGGATGTTCTGACACTTCCATTTGAAAGGGAGTCTTACTGTCATTTTCAGATTCAAGCACAGATGTATCTGGCTCTCTGTCTTTCCTGTTTGTGCCTACCCTCTCGCTGTCCCAGGCTCGCACTGCAAGCTGCCTCAGTTCTCCTGCAGACATACGGTCAATGTCTACCAGAAGTATGAGTGGTTTCCTAACAGTGGGGTATAGATTACTCACAAACAAACTCTTAAACATGACATCCACCTCTGCGCTAGGGTCATCTCTACCAGCAAAATACATTTTCCTTAAGCGCTCATAGTACTCTCTGGGAGATTCATGCTGGCCTTGCTTAATTTGGAAAGCTGAGAGACGAGAGGCAGATGGGTTCTGGTACAGAGTGTATTCTGACAGAAGGGCTTTACACAATTCGTCGCAATTGTTAGCGATAGCTGTGCTCTGTCTATCTATGAAACCACAGACGGTTCGTGCAGTGGTCTTTCTCAGAAGAAAGACTTTGTCAGCCATACTAGCCTGAGGAAAGTATGTCAAGGCTGCATTTACATCCTTCAAATACAACTCCATGTTGTTATCAGGAGTCTCAGGGTTAAACACATCTGTGTCACGTGGTAATTCTCTAAGAATATGCAGGTGGCTGTCTCTAGATGGCTGGGAGCTAGGAGATTCAGGTAAGGAGCAGCCAGTCTTTCTACCTATGGTGGGGTAAGAGGCTGCATTATAGGAATGAGTGAAGCCAGCACTCATGCTAAGACCGGCAGAGACTGTAAAATTGCCATTTTTCTGGTAACACTGTCCCTGTGAAAGATTATTCACCAGGGGGTCCCTTACAGCTGAACCAGTGGAATGGGTGTGCACTCTCTGTGGTTCAGGTTGCTTATGGGGTAGTTTCCTGCCTTTCTCCAATACACTCATCCTTTTTCCTATTACTTCACATCTCTGTTCTGCTCTGCCATCTTTGTCTGCCAACACAGATGTTCTAGCTGTAGCCTCAGCTCGTACTCTAATCAATGGTTCCCTATTCTGGATTTGGGTAACGTTTGAGTTAGAAGGCTTTAGCTTGAGCAGATCACAAGTCTTGCGTTCTATTTCTTGTTGTCTTTTCAGCTCAGAAATTTCAAGCACAGCTGACCTTAACTCAGCATTGGTCTTATTCAGATTAGCACTTACTGCACTTAATCTCTCTGTCTGTACTGACACGTCTTTATGGGAATGGGTCAACTCTGTTTGCAGAGTGGCCACGTCAGTTTTCAGCTTTTTCAGCTCTACTTCCTGACTGTCAGCGATGGACTGTAAGCATTTAGTATCTGAAGACAATCTGCATATTTTTGCTCTTAACTTCAAATTGTCCTTACACAAATCAGCCAACTCATTTTTGAGTTCCTGAAACATTAAATCCCTATCTTTGTCTTGGTCATGGGCAAGGGATAATTTGTCTATGGCCTGGTTTGGTTGGATAGGCCAGTTTAGTGAAGCGCCCTTTAAAGGGTTACTCCACCCCAAAATAAAATATTTGTCATTAATCACTTACCCCCATGTCGATCCAAACCCGAAAAAGCTTCATTCGTCTTCGGAACACAATTTAAGATATTTTAGATGAAAACCGGGAGGCTTGTGACTGTCCCATTGACTGCCAAGTAATTACCACTGTCGAGGCCCAGAAAAGTATGAAAAGCATCGTCAGGATAGTCCATCTGCCATCAGTGGTTCAAACTGAATTTTATGAAGCGACGAGAATACTTTTTGTACGTAAAGAAAATAAAAATAACGACTTTATTCAACAATTTGTCTCCTCTCTGTCTCTCTGTGTCAGCGTAGCACCATTTTGGATATTATCCACTGAACGCAAGGATGCGCTATTTTTGTTCAAATCAAAGCGTAAATACACGTAGAATACGTATCCTTGTGTTGCGCTGATACAGAAGAGCGTACACTGCTTGCGTTCAGTGGATAATGGTTGACCCTACCATTATCTTTAAGGCCTTGCTCACTGCTTCAGCCTTCATATCAGCCATATTTATTTTATATATATATATATATATATATATATACATACACACTTGTGTGTATATACTGTATATATATATATAATAAATAAATACACCACTTATATTAGTTAGCTCTTGAAGTTTGCCACGAATGTGAGCAGCTCTGAACTACTAAGACCATGAATGTCACACACAGACAAGGGGTGTGAATTCTAGCACTCGTCTATAATTTGTCAGAGGGCGTTACCCTTTCCTGACAGGTTCTCATAAAAATTCAAGAACGTTATGATAGACTTACAAGTTGGGAACCAAAAGCTATATTTCTAGAAGCAATTAGTTATAATCAACAATTACAACTTGTGCAAACAAAAATTTTGGACAAAATATTTGCAAGCTCTATGCCGCAATAAAATCACAATTCTATACACTTTGCAACCAATCCTATTCATAAACAATACCAAAGAGTTGAGCAGGGAAACTATCAGTCAGGCCTAGAAGGAACCACTGTTGCTATGCAATTGGTTTCTGACTCAGTGAAAGACTTAGTTTCCTGCTAAAGTTACTTCTATTGTTATCATTTAGTGTATTGACTTGTGCTGATAAATCAGAAGGCTCATTTCAGTCTAAGTTAGCCCACCCATGGACGTCAATTAATGTAGTGAATTTTGCTTTCCCCTAACCTAAGGAGGCGAAATAGTGTAGTGATGGGTACTCACATCACAGGTGACGTTATGATTTTTGGATCACGTGTCACTTAAGGTGTGGTTAGGAGTACATCACATAAGAAAGATTGGTGGGATATCTAACTTGTAGAACCTTACTGCATTATCAACACAAGGAAGACACAAATGTAATAAAATAAATTTTATTAACAAAAGATAGACAAGAGTAATTAACAGCTACTAAATGAATCCCATGAATGAAAAAGGAATAAAGTGCATAAGTGATTATGTTGGATGTTGCTATGTCAGAGCTACGTTATCTGGAAAGATAAACTGTCACTACTCTGAAACAAGTAAGGTGAAGTACCTTATTATGCATCAAACAAATACCTGAAAGATTATTTGTTATCAACTATCTATCTATGAAACCACAGACGGTTCGTGCAGTGGTCTTTCTCAGAAGAAAGACTTTGTCAGCCATACTAGCCTGAGGAAAGTATGTCAAGGCTGCATTTACATCCTTCAAATACAACTCCATGTTGTTATCAGGAGTCTCAGGGTTAAACACATCTGTGTCACGTGCTAATTCTCTAAGAATATGCAGGTGGCTGTCTCTAGATGGCTGGGAGCTAGGAGATTCAAGTAAGGAGCAGCTAGTCTTTCTACCTATGGTGGGGTAAGAGGCTGCATTATAGGAATGAGTGAAGCCAGCACTCATGCTAAGACCGGCAGAGACTGTAAAATTACCATTTTTCTGGTAACACTGTCCCTGTGAAAGATTATTCACCAGGGGGTCCCTTACAGCTGAACCAGTGGAATGGGTGTGCACTCTCTGTGGTTCAGGTTGCTTATGGGGGAGTTTCCTGCCTTTCTCCAATACACTCATCCTTTTTCCTATTACTTCACATCTCTGTTCTGCTCTGCCATCTTTGTCTGCCAACACAGATGTTCTAGCTGTAGCCTCAGATCGTACTCTAATCAATGGTTCCCTATTCTGGATTTGGGTAACGTTTGAGTTAGAAGGCTTTAGCTTGAGCAGATCACAAGTCTTGCGTTCTATTTCTTGTTGCCTTTTCAGCTCAGAAATTTCAAGCACAGCTGACCTTAACTCAGCATTGGTCTTATTCAGATTAGCACTTACTGCACTTAATCTCTCTGTCTGTACTGACATGTCTTTATGGGAATGGGTCAACTCTGTTTGCAGAGTGGCCACGTCAGTTTTCAGCTTTTTCAGCTCTACTTCCTGACTGTCAGCGATGGACTGTAAGCATTTAGTATCTGAAGACAATCTGCATATTTTTGCTCTTAACTTCAAATTGTCCACGCAAATCAGCCAACTCGTTTTTGAGTTCCTGAAACATTAAATCCCTATCTTTGTCTTGGTCATGGGCAAGGGATAATTTGTCTATGGCCTGGTTTGGTTGGATAGGCCAGTTTAGTGAAGCGCCCTTTAAAGGGTTACTCCACCCCAAAATAAAATTTTTGTCATTAATCACTTACCCCCATGTCGTTCCAAACCCATAAAAGCTTCATTCGTCTTCGGAACACAATTTAAGATATTTTAGATGAAAACCGGGAGGCTTGTGACTGTCCCATTGACTGCCAAGTAATTACCACTGTCGAGACCCAGAAAAGTATGAAAAGCATCGTCAGGATAGTCCATCTGCCATCAGTGGTTCAAACTGAATTTTATGAAGCGACCAGAATACTTTTTGTACGCAAAGAAAATAAAAATAACGACTTTATTCAACAATTTGTCTCCTCTCTGTCTCTCTGTGTCAGCGTAGCACCATTTTGGATATTATACACTGAACGCAAGGATGTGCTATTTTTGTTCAAATCAAAGTGTAAATACACGTAGAATACGTTTCCTTGTGTTGCGCTGATACAGAAGAGCGTACGCTGCTTGCGTTCAGTGGATAATGGTTGACCCTACCATTATCTTTAAGGCCTTGCTCACTGCTTCAGCGGTCATATCAGCCATATTTATTTAATATATATATATATATATATATATATATATATATACACTTGTGTGTATATACTGTATATATATATATATATATATATATATATATATATATATAAAATAAATAAATACACCACTTATATTAGTTAGCTCTTGAAGTTTGCCACGAATGTGAGCAGCTCTGAACTACTAAGACCATGAATGTCACACACAGACAAGGGGTGTGAATTCTAGCACTCGTCTATAATTTGTCAGAGGGCGTTACCCTTTCCTGACAGGTTCACATAAAAATTCAAAAACGTTAAGATAGACTTACAAGTTGGGAACCAAAAGCTATTTTTCTAGAAGCAATTAGTTATAATCAACAATTACAACTTGTGCAAACAAAAATTTTGGACAAAATATTTGCAAGCTCTATGCTGCAATAAAATCACAATTCTATACACTTTGCAACCAATCCTATTCATAAACAATACCAAAGAGTTGAGCAGGGAAACTATCAGTCAGGCCTAGAAGGAACCACTGTTGCTATGCAATTGGTTTCTGACTCAGTGAAAGACTTATTTTCCTGCTAAAGTTACTTCTATTGTTATCATTTAGTGTATTGACTTGTGCTGATAAAACAGAAGGCTCATTTCAGTCTAAGTTAGCCCACCCAGGGACGCCAATTAATGTAGTGAATTTTGCTTTCCCCTAACCTAAGGAGGCGAAATAGTGTAGTGATGGGTACTCACATCACAGGTGACGTTATGATTTTTGGATCACGTGTCACTTAAGGTGTGGTTAGGAGTACATCACATAAGAAAGATTGGTGGGATATCTAACTTGTAGAACCTTACTGCATTATCAACACAAGGAAGACACAAGTGTAATAAAATAAATTTTATTAACAAAAGATAGACAAGAGTAATTAACAGCTACTAAATGAATCCCATGAATGGAAAAGGAATAAAGTGCATAAGTGATTATGTTGGATGTTGCTATGTCAGAGCTATGTTATCTGGAAAGATAAACTGTCACTACTCTGAAACAAGTAAGGTGAAGTAGCTTATTATGCATCAAACAAATACCTGAAAGATTATTTGTAATCAACTGCAATCAGCTATATAACATCTAATTTCAATTAGAAAAATCATATAATGATAACACACAACAATGCCAAGGTCTCTGGCGGAGGTTTGGATAGGTGATAGTTACGTTCTCTGTGGATAAGTGAGCAGGCCGGTGGCGGTGACTTCATCCACTGGTTGTGCTGGTAACAGTGCAGTGGGGAAAGGAGCAGGAATCCGTTTCGACAGCCATGAACACGAAGCGCTGGAGGATGCTGATCTCCTGGAGCACCAAAGAGTCCTAAAATCTGGAACATGCAGATGTGACCCTGAAGTAGGTGCAGAAGGTCCTTAGCCTGGAACACGCAAGCGAAGGTACCTTGGAGTGAAGGTTTGATCGCCGGAGCTTAACCTTGTTGCAAATATCTGTGTGTCTTCTGCCTCTCTGGGCTAGAGACCCAGAATTTGGTAGATCCGCTTTGTCTCTCTAGGATGGAGACTCAGGACGTGCTGCATCTGTTGTTGTCTGCTGGATGAAGACTCTGAAGTCTGAATGTAGATTATCTCTTTCCTCGCAGGCTGGAGGTTCAGAACGTGGTCGTATCTGTTGCTGCCTCAAAGCTGAAGACTCAGGACTTGGTATCTGTTATTGCCTCTTCCCTCATGGGCCAGAGGTTCAGAACGTGTTGATCTTTCAGTGTCCCCTGGACGTGCCGGAGACTCAGAACTTCAGTGTTTCTGTTAGTGTCTCTCCCTTTCGGGACTCAGTCTCAGAACGGGTCGTTTCTGTTGCTGCCTTCCCAGTAACAGGACTCAGACTCAGAACGGGTTGTTTCTGTTAACGTCTTTTCCATTGCAGTACTCAGACTCAGAACGAATGTGTCCGTTACTGTCCCTTCCCTTATGGGCTGGAGACTCAGAACAAGGAGTGTCTTTTGGAAAGGTACCTTTATCTCTTTCCGATGAAGAGGAGATTGCAATCTGGTGCTTCTCCATTTCCAGGCTGTGATTGGCTATTTCCATCAGAGAGGGGGGACACGGTGTGGCCCACCCTTCTTTCCTCCTGTGGAACTTATTTGCATAGTCCAAACACACATTTAGAAAAGCGTCACTAAAGCTTTACCAATGCATCATTCACTTATCAAACCACAACCAGAATACCTTTGCCAATGTTACTAACACATTAAGTCCAAAAATGATGGAAGAAGACTGAACTGTCATGCATGCATTCATTCGTCCATTAACAGCAGAGTTTGTGTAAGATGTTGCACTAAAAATTGCTGTCACTGAGAATACTTATTTCTCTGAATGAGTATGAGATGAGTGTGTTGTAGTGTGCACCAGTTTTAAGGTTTGAAAACATAGTTATGAACGGATTTGGATGGATCTCTGTGATCTCTCTTTGTTTCACCCACTGCTGCTGCATCCAGAGGTCCTAAAGAATTTTTATTGCGGTCACAGGCCAAAACCTTAGGAATCAGTCTGTTGGTGGGTGAAGGGCAGAAACTGCATTTTGACCAATGAGAAGTCCTGTCCTTCCCGGGCTTTGTTACAAAGTACTTCTTCTTGCCCTCTCAGAGCTGTCTGGCCATTGTCCTGGCATCTTTATCTGATGGTGTTGGACAGTTTGCTTATGTTAGTCCACCAAGATCCAATAAAAATGTAGCAAACATTTGTCCACTATAGTGGTCAGAGAGGGGACCTGCCATAAACTGGGCCCTGGAATGTGCTGTCCACTACAAAAGCGTGTAAATTTTCCATTTAAAGAGCATTAAACTGTGTGAGACGTGAATTTAAATAGTATTTATTTACAGAGGTATATTATGTCACTTCACACTTCTCTAGTAATTTCATCTGTGTGTGAAGACACTGCAGTCACGGGCGTATAGTGCAAATCCATGAATGAATGTTCCGAAGTGAAGTAAACTTCAACGTATTTCCCCTGCTCAGGTAGTAGAGAGCAATGAACACTGTGTACACTCTCAGAAAAAAGTGGCCGTCACTGGGGTGGCCTACAATCAGCATCCAGCACTGAAACAATCTATTTTATAATTGCCTTTAAGGTACTAATCAATGTGGCAAGGTAAAACTGGCTGTTATGTAATACTCACACTGAATGTCCAGCATCACTGATGAGTTGTGGCTGCCATGTTGGTTCTGAGCTGTACAGTGGTACCAGCCTCTGTGTTTCAGGTCAGTCCTATTGAAGGTAAGAGTGTCTCCAGTCTGCAGCTGCTCCAACTGTCCTTCACTCTCTCTGGACCAGGTGTAGTTCAACACTGCTGGATTTGCATCACTGCTGCAGATCAGAGTCACTGAACTGCCCTCCAACACAGAGCTGGAGGGAATCGCTGAAACTGATATGTTTTTAGGGGCATCTGAGGAGAAAAGATAAAAGATTGAAAGAGGAAGGAATAACTGTATGAATGAGGGATAGCTAAAATTTCAGGCAGTGGCACCAAAAAGTACTTGGATGCAAGTTTCATTTAATGCATTTGCATTAGGTTACAATCAAACTGAAATCAAAGTAGATGCCGTTTTGCTTGAGAAATTATGTTGCTGAAGTGTCCAAAAGTGTTCAAATATTTTGGGGTCACTGTACTGTATACAGGTGCATCTCAATAAATTAGAATGTTGTGGAAAAGTTCATTTCAGTAATTCAACTCAAATTGTGAAACTCGTGTATTAAATAAATTCAATGCACACAGACTGAAGTAGTTTAAGTCTTTGGTTCTTTTAATTGTGATGATTTTGGCTCACATTTAACAAAAACCCACCAATTCACTATCTCAACAAATTAGAAGATGGTGACATGCCAATCAGCTAATCAACTCAAAACACCTGCAAAGGTTTCCTGAGCCTTCAAAATGGTCTCTCAGTTTGGTTCACTAGGCTACACAATCATGGGGAAGACTGCTGATCTGACAGTTGTCCAGAAGACAATCATTGACACCCTTCACAAGGAGGGTAAGCCACAAACATTCATTGCCAAAGAACCTGGCTGTTCACAGAGTGCTGTATCCAAGCATGTTAACAGAAAGTTGAGTGGAAGGAAAAAATGTGTGGAAGAAAAAGATGCACAACCAACCGAGAGAACCGCAGCCTTATGAGGATTGTCAAGCAAAATCGATTCAAGAATTTGGGTGAACTTCACAAGGAATGGACTGAGGCTGGGGTCAAGGCATCAAGAGCCACCACACACAGACGTGTCAAGGAATTTGGCTACAGTTGTCGTATTCCTCTTGTTAAGCCACTCCTGAACCACAGACAACGTCAGAGGCGTCTTACCTGGGCTAAGGAGAAGAAGAACTGGACTGTTGCCCAGTGGTCCAAAGTCCTCTTTTCAGATGAGAGCAAGTTTTGTATTTCATTTGGAAACCAAGGTCCTAGAGTCTGGAGGAAGGGTGGAGAAGCTCATAGCCCAAGTTGCTTGAAGTCCAGTGTTAAGTTTCCACAGTCTGTGATGATTTGGGGTGCAATGTCATCTGCTGGTGTTGGTCCATTGTGTTTTTTGAAAACCAAAGTCACTGTACCCGTTTACCATGAAATTTTGGAGCACTTCATGCTTCCTTCTGCTGACCAGCTTTTTAAAGATGCTGATTTCATTTTCCAGCAGGATTTGGCACCTGCCAACACTGCCAAAAGCACCAAAAGTTGGTTAAATGACCATGGTGTTGGTGTGCTTGACTGGCCAGCAAACTCACCAGACCTGAACCTCACAGAGAATCTATGGGTTATTTTCAAGAGGAAAATGAGAAACAAGAGACCAAAAAATGCAGATGAGCTGAAGGCCACTGTCAAAGAAACCTGGGCTTCCATACCACCTCAGCAGTGCCACAAACTGATCACCTCCATGCCACGCCGAATTGAGGCAGTAATTAAAGCAAAAGGAGCCCCTACCAAGTATTGAGTACATATACAGTAAATGAACATACTTTCCAGAAGGCCAACAATTCACTAAAAATGTTTTTTTTTTATTTTTTTTATTGGTCTTATCAAGTATTCTAATTTGTTGAGATAGTGAATTGGTGGGTTTTTGTTAAATGTGAGCCAAAATCATCACAATTAAAAGAACCAAAGACTTAAACTACTTCAGTCTGTGTGCATTGAATTTATTTAATACACGAGTTTCACAATTTGAGTTGAATTACTGAAATAAATGAACTTTTCCACGACATTCTAATTTATTGAGATGCACCTGTATATATTGAGCTCTGTTTTCCTACTGGGTCTGTTCTCTTCATACTGGTTAGAAAAGTGTGACTGTAACTGTGACAAAAAACACATTTTGTCACAAACGAATGTGTGAATAATGTTGAACTGAGCAATTGTGCTGATGTATCAGCAGGCCTTTCAATGTGCATTTGCAAAACACATTAGTGTCCAGATACACTATATTGCCAAAAGTATTGGATCACCCCCTTCTAATGAACAGGTTTGACTACTTTAGCAATTATCCATGAGTACAAATCTTAATGTTTAAGCATATAATCATATTCTAGGGAATTGTGTGCTTAATCTTATAGCAAAAGTTTGGACAGTACCCTTTTCTATTCTAACATGACAATGCCTCTGTGTATAAGGTAAGGTCCAAAAAGAAATGATTGATTCACTCAGTGTGGAAGAACTTGACTATCTGCAGAAAGCCAAGTCTTAATCCCAGATGAACACCTCTGGTGTGACTTTAAATGCAGACCTTGAGCCAGAAACTCATCACCAAACACCAGGGACTTGTACATACACTATATGGACAAAAGTATTGGGACACCCCCTTCTTTAGAACAGAAAAAGGCACTTCCAAAACTGTGGCAACAAAGATGGAAACATAATTCATGTATTTAAAAATTGTATTTCCATCTCTGTTGCAACAGTTTTGGAAGTGTCTAAAATGATTGTACCCATATGCACAAGTCATTGGTGTTTGGTGATGAGTTTTTGGCTCAAGGTCTGCATTTAAAGTCACACCAGAGGTGTTCAGCTTGGATTAGGACTTGTCTTCATGCAGACCAGTCAAGTTCTTCCACACTGACTAAATCAGTCATTTATTTTTAAACCTTGCCTTATACACAGAGACATTGTCATGTTAGAATAGAAAAGGGTCCTGCCCAAACTGTTGCTATAAAATTAGAAGCACACAATTAAAAAACTAAAGTAGTCAAACCTGTTCATTAGAAGGGGGTGTCCCAATACTTTTGGCAATATAGTGTGTACTGGTCTGAAGTTCTGAAGCTACAATGTCTGGAACTCAACAGCAAATGACTGAAGCACTAATGAGAATAAATTATGAGTTTGTGAACTTAAAGCTCCAAATGTGTCCCAATATTTAAATGAAACTGAAATAAACAGCAATGTGGTATGGTTAACGGAACAACTTAGAGGCTTGTTAATTATTATTTGGGATTAAATTTAATCAAGATAAACACTTTTTATAGTAGCTATTATTGTGTCATAACTGTTCATATTATAATTGTCTTTAAGGTACTAATGAAAGTGACAAGGTAAAACTGGTTGTTATGTAATACTCACACTGAATGTCCAGCATCACTGATGAGTTTTGGCTGCCATGTTGGTTCTGAGCTGTACAGTGGTACCAGCCTCTGTGTTTCAGGTCAGTCTTATTGAAGATAAGAGTGTCTCCAGTCTGCAGCTGCTCCAACTGTCCTTCACTCTCTCTGGACCAGGTGTAGTTCAGCACTGCTGGATTTGCATCACCGCTGCAGGTCAGAGTCACTGAACTGCCCTCCAAAACAGAGCTGGAGGGAATCACAGACACTGATGTGTTTTTAGGCGAATCTGAAGGGAAACAAATTCAGGGCCTCACAATGAAAATCACAATAGTATAATTCACAAGTCAAAACTAAAAAGTATCACAAAACATCACTTACACTGAACATGTACTGTGATGTTGTTCTGTGCTGTTTTGTTGTTGTCCTGTAGCTGGTAGGTTATAGTGCAGGTGAAAGTGACTCTGTGCTGACGGTGAGTAGCAGTGAAGTTGAGATCAGAGATGAGCTCCTGTAGTCTGCTGCTCTCACTGAGGGGGATTCTGGGAGTGGAGCTCCATGTGAGAGTTGGTGGAGGAGAGGAGCAGAGAGTCTCAGCAGAGCAGCGCAGACTCACAGAGCTCCCCTCCAACACCTCCTCCTGATCCTGCACCTCCTTCTGCTCCACATACAGCTGCACTCTGGGTTTGGGAGGAGACTCTGAAATACACACAGATTTATCTTTTATATATATGACATATGATTCAAATGTCTATACTGTCAAATCAAATAAAAAAAGACAAAATTATGCATAATGATTAAATTTGGTAGGAAACAGTCATACTTCTTTCAAGAATATAATAATTCTGATATACACTCAAATAACTTAGGTTGTTCATCATTTCAGATAATGGTGATACAGATTTCATTGTATTGTACTAGATCACAATTTGTCATAATATTTCCAGTCATGAACTCACTCACCGATCACATTCATTGAAACAGAGGTTTCAACATAATTCCATTTCAGTCCATCTTTACCCTCAATCCTGAAGTAATATTGACCTTTATGATTTAAATTAATATTGTAAAAGACAGTGGTGCAGTTCTTCTCATGTAATTTTCCAATCACTTCCCCTTCAAAGTGATTAGAGTCACGCTTTCTGGAGTGAAACACTAGATTGTTGTTCCCATCAGTTCCATCTTTGAGCCACAATCCTGTAGCATCACTCTCAGTGAGGTCTTTGTCATATTGTTGCTGAATCTCAAATGTGCAGTTTATGATCACACAGGATCCACTGAAAGCATCAATCTTCTGTGGCAGACTGACACTGAAATCTCTACAGCAAACACCTACAACACACATATAATACAAGCATGTAATTCAAAAATGATTATAAACATCAAGAAAAGAAGTCTGGATTTTTTTTTTTTTTTTTGGTTAATTTAGTTTATAAACAGAAATATACTCAAACCTTTCAACAGAAAACCGAGAAGAACTATTTTCTCTGCTGTCCAGATGTCCATCTTTTCATTCAGTGATGGACATCAACCTATAGATGAAAAGCAAATTGACCAAAAAAAAAAAAAAAAAAGGAAGAAAGGAAAGAAATAAAAATGCAACACTGGGAAAACTGAGCCACCCCCCCTTACACCTCATTTATCCACAAATTCTGTTATATCATATATTAAGGAATGATTCATTTCTGACTTTCTGTGATTAAGAGACATTTCTTTGAGTTTGCAATAGCAATGACAACATGCAATTAAGATGAATACATACTGCAATGAATTTGGAATTGGATATTTAAACAATATGAGGTAATTTTGCTTTATCCATTTAAAAATAAGCATAATTGCAATTAATGATTAATAATAAATAATTTAGTTTGTGTTTTTTATATTTATGATAATGTTTATCATTAATTAAATAAAGACAAATCTACCACAGACATTTAAAATTGTCCATATAATATCCTTTTTAAAAATAATTTAATATATTGGATATGACAGCATCTGTTAATGTTCAATGAGTCTATTAATTTTAGTTTAATGTAATGGAAGTAAAACAGCAAACAAACAAACAAAAAAAGACTATCAAAATCTGACAAAGGGAATCTGTAAAAGAAAATGAATCTGACCTTCCTGAGGGAGAGAAAGTGTGGGAATCACCTGTTTAGATCCCAAGTTTCCAGCTGTAACACCTGCTGCTGATTAGAGACGGAGTGAAGCTGTGCTGCAGGAACAGAATCTGAAGTATAATCTACTCACTGGCATCAGATCTATTATAACTTCCCTTTTTCATCACATCACACCAGTACTTCCTGGATCAGCATGAACATGCCTTCTGCACACAGACAGAGCCTTGAATTGTTCCCCCCATTGTTGTCTGTGCAGTCTATTATTGTAAAAAAAACTATACAACCTACATAAACCTGTGCAATAACTACATAATATACAGGTACATCTCAATAAATTAGAATGCCGTGGAAAAGTTCATTTATTTCAGTAATTCAACTCAAATTGTGAAACTCATGTATTAAATAAATTCAATGCACACAGACTGAAGTAGTTTAAGTCTTTGATTCTTTTAATTGTGATGATTTTGGCTCACATTTAACAAAAAACCTAAATTTCAGTCTTTTCCTCACACAAAGCTATAGAAAGCTTCCGATAACTGAGATGACCGAGAGTAAACAAGTGCACTAGTTTTATACATGTATAAACAAGAAGAGGAAAAAAAGTCAGTTGATAATGCAATAAACAAACAATCAATAAACGAAAAATTCTCTCTTACAGGATGTTATTATAGTACAATGACCTCTTATATGTCAAAAGATCAAAGGATTTTGATTTCTCAGCTCATGACCCCTTTAAAATTCAACTACGATGTTACATGAGCAGCTCTGTTAGAGTATCTCCCTGCAGTATCAGTGGGGATCATGTGCTCATAATGCTGCTCTCTGCTGGTCAGATGATGAAGCAACAGATGAAGTTTTGTTCATTAGTACTATCAAAGTTATGTAAGTTTTTTATCTTTATTTTAATGTTCATTCAGAGAGAGAGAGAAAAAGCAGAATTAGAAGACACCATCAAGATGTTAAAAAGTATGAAAATGTGCTTCAACTGAAAAAATCATCAAATAAAGGCCAAATGAAGCCTTTCACAAATAAATTTTAAGAATAATTTTAAAGCTAACTTATTTTAATATTTTTGTTGAAATTATTTTTGTAATAATATATTCCTTTTTAAAACTCCTAAAATAAGTCTCTGATTGGTATTTTTTTTTTTTTTTTTTTTAAATGAAGAAATTTAGGGAATCATCATGACAAAAAAGCTTCATGTATCTATATCAGTTTTGTTTGACCATGCTTGCTTTGTAACCATGACTGCACTCATGACAAACTTGGTTTGTGGGAACAGCTTGGATGATGCTTTCAAATGTGCCTTCTGATACCTCGAAGGACTCTTCTGAGATACTTGACCCCCTTTCTGCTATGGTTTGATTTTTCTGGCATTTCATCATAGCTGTGATGTTGCTGTTGGGCTGATCACCTCTCACAGAACTTTTTGTCTCCGCTACTCCACCAGAGTAATGGACAACAGCATAATTAGTGGTCAGTGAGGAGATGCCCCTGATTTCTTCTGACCCTGGTTTGATGTTTTCGAAGTCAATGGAGGCATAATGAATGGATTCTTGACAATTCAGTGTGGTGGCTTCAGGAGGTGACAGCACGTTATTGGCATGAACAGACTGACTCTCACCTCCCTGTTGAGCAGTCTAAAGGATGAAAGCAGTATAAAAGTTGTGATTTATTCCATAGTTCCATTGATACAACATTCCATAATTATTTTGATGGTTCTTGTTATTTTGGAGTTCGACAGCCACAGTCCTCGTTCACTTACACATTATGTAAAAGAGTGACACAGAAGAAAGAAATGGGCATGAAACAGCATGAAAAATATGGTCGTAAAACGACATGATTTTGAGTTATGACAAAGCTGTAGCTTGAGTGAACGACACTGTATTTGTAAGAAATATTTACCAGCATTGATTTCTGCGAGGTTGCCATATTTGAATGAAGAGTGTTTTGTTGGTACTCACCCTATCAGTCATAATGATTCCAATAGCAGCATCTCCTTGTTTTATCTGTGAGGATCTTCTGTTTGCTCTTCTGAAAAAGCAGGTCACATTTATGACTTAGAGTACATTATACAAACGTATAATATATATATATATATATATATATATATATATATATATATATATATATATATATATAGGTGATTTAAACTGGCATGGGAGCTTTAATTCTTATAATAAAATAATAAAATTTATAATAAAATAAATATAGGCTAATATAATAAAACTTATAATAAAATTATTATAATAAAATATCCCTGAAGATGTGTTATTGTATGTTTCCTAAACACACTTACACACACACGTACAGTATATACTCACTTGTAATGAATATTAAGGTTTTGCAAAGAGAAACAGTTCCAAGACGAATGAACAAGAAATGAACACTGAAATGTTTAGTTTTCACTATACATGTTGAAATGAATATTAAAGCCTTCCATGTTTACTCAAGATGGCGATAAATAGCTATTTTAGTGTGTTTGTAAGAAAATAAAATACAGAAACAAGACATTGTTATAATTTCAAATAAATAATTATAATTTTAAATTTCATAATTATCATAAAACAATATTCTTCCATTTAATAAAAAAATATTTAAAACATCCAAATGGGATCAAATATTGTAACGGGGCTAACAAGACGTGAGACGTGCGGATCCATGTGCAAGCCTTTATTCAAGGACAGAGACGAGGTCATAACAGGCAGGATCAAACAACGGCAAACAGGTATGGCATGGGCAAGACACAGAGTAATCCTAGAACAAGCGTGGGTCGATGATCAGCGAACAGTATCCAACAGGGCAAGGCAGAGAGAGTAAATCCAGGTACACAGCAATAATCCAGGCAAGGGAATAAACAGAGTCCGAACAGTGAGACAGGGGTAAATACTGGGAACACAGACTAGAAAATAACAAACGTTCCGTAAAGCAGCTAACACTAGGGGAGTGATAAACGCAGGACAATACAGGAACTGAACAGAAACACGGAATGGCACGGTAAGGCAGCTAGCGCTTGAAGAGAGCTATGTGCAGATCAATACACGGACAAGAGGGAGAGGAAGTCCACCGTATATGTAGGGTGTGTGATCAGTGCAATCAGCTGTGTGATCAGTGCAATCAGCTGTGTGTGCGTGTGTGTCGTCAGTGCAATGGATGATGGGTAATGTAGTCCGTGGGTGCCGTGCAACAATAGTGTAGTGCAACAGTCATTGTGGTGAGCGAGTGACCTCTGGTGGTGGGTGAACGGAAGTTCATAGGCCGGATTCGTTACAAATATACATTATAAAATGATGGAAAGAGCAAATTAAGTTCAGTCACATGGGTTAACTCTAAACCAAATCTATAAATTTATAAAGACTGAAATGTATATTTTTCACACAAAAGTACATTAAAGAATTTTATTATTGTTTTTTTAATGGAAATGTATATATAGAAAGTGCATATTTATAAAGAAAAAGAGGTCCTCTTCTCTTTCAGTTTTTCCTCCACTTGTTTAGAGTGGGCAAAAAAACCTCATCTTGGGTTAATCCAGGTTATCTGGGACATTTTTTCTTGTCACGTCAATGGAAAAAAAATGCCCTAATTTACCTAAATACACCTGATGCATTTCTGATGAGATCTCTGAGAGAAATGTATAAATATACTCTTTCTTATGCACTACTTTTCAAGTGCACAGGCGCTCTTCACTCTTCTGATGAGCAATATTCTTCCTCATCATCAGAAGCTGCAGCAGATCTCTGGTCTTCACCAGTCTCAGATGGCCCAGCCTCACTGTCTTCAAATACCTGGCATACGACTGCATGTAAATCGATCATCACAAGCTTCACTAAATGTATTTCAGTTGTGCGGCTCTGGATCATGTAGTTTTCAGGTTCATCTGGTTTTTCGAGAAGCAGACTTCTTATAGGCCACTTCTTCGGTATATCCAAATACAAGACCCGGTATTCACGTGGAGGTACTTTTTGAGGTAACGTCCCACCACTCCCACTTCTTTTGGAATAAGCCTTTAAAGTTATTCCATTTAAATATGCTCTTTTCCCCATGCAATGTGACTCAAGTCTTGGATTTATCCCTAATCTCTTCCCTCCAGTCAGGTTGGTAGCCTGGCATTATTATAAACTCTCTTTGAAGGAAGTTCCATACCTTCCATACCATTCCTCAAACTCCTCACGCTTTTCTTTTAGCAGTTTTTTCCACATTTTGCGTTTTGCTATGTTCACTCTATCAGAAGTAATCACAGTAGAGGAACTCCAGAACTCCAGAACTCGCCACAAGGTAGGGATGGGGAGTCGACTCCAAAAGAGTCGATTCCTCGACTCTGAATAGCTTAATGCTGCATCCGAAAACTGAAAAATGCTGCCTTCGGAGGCAGCATTCCAAGGCAGGAAGGCATCAAGGCACGTCCAAATTCAAAGTTAGCTTCACTTCCTGTCTCCTGAGATGCCTTCATCTGATCGATTTTTGAAGGCAGCATAGATGTATCCTTCGCTGCCTTTGATATCCCACAATCCTGTGCGTTCCATTCCGAGACGGTTGAGCTAAAAAATAAAGATGGCGGCTGGAAGTTGCCTTTGGTGGTTAGTTTGTGTGTAAATGTATATTTCTGATTAACTTTTTGCACTTTTGATGTTATTTCTAGTGAGAAATGCATATTATAGTAATTAAATATTCGTTTACTTATCACCAAAACTCGTTCTATTTTGTTGTAGATCATTAAACTGTTACGCTGCCTCAGAAGCCTGTCCGAAATCAGTTTCGTGAGGTGCCTTCGTGCAAAAACGCTGCCTGCAAAGTCATTGCCTCATGAGGCAGCAAGGCAGCTGCCTAAGTTTTCGGATGCAGCCCTAGGAGTCGACTCCAGCACTGGAATGCTGAACAAGTTTTGGTGATAAGTAAACGAATATTTAATTACTATAATACTCATTTCTCACTAGAAATAACCCAGCAGACACCAGACGTCTATGTAACGTCAGGTTGACGTTGGACATGACGTCGGACAGACGTTGCATTTTGGTTGAAAATGAAAATGGGGTTGACGTCAATATTTGACGTCAATTTGACGTTGAATTTTGGTCACCCGATGTCGCAACCGAAATTTAACCAAATATCAACCTCTTATGACGTTGTGTGCCTGTTTTGTGCCTGCTGGGTAACATCAAAAGTGCAAAAAGTTAATCAGAAATATACATTTACAAACAAACTAACCACCAAACGCAACATGAGCTGATGATCTGAATCAGGAGTGTAAATTAGGGAGACATGCAAAATGTGCAGAGCTGTGGGTCCCCAGATGAAGAGTGATGGAGCTCCTCAAGCCTGTGCTGCTCAATCGCTCTTCACTGATGAACGTGTTTGAAGAGTTAGTGACAGGACGTCCAGACAGATGCCACTCCAGTTCAGGAGAGGCATTCCCATCAACCTCACAGAAACACACAGTTACGTCAGTGCTGGTACAGCTGGAGGATGGAGAGATTTTAGGGGCATCTGAAAGTATTAAAATGAGAAAAACAGGATAACTGTAGCGTCAACATTGATTCCATCCATTCGGAGGACATCAAACATATTTGATTTTTAAGTTTATTCTAGAACATATATCGCAGTGTGTATGACGCGCCTTAAAATGCCTTAAGACTTACTGCCACTCACCTCCAGCTCCAATCTGTAGAGTCACTACAGCAATTTTCCACAATCACTTATACACTCATGAACTTTAAACTTTTATCTCTTTTGCAGTATTTTTTATTTTCTAATAAGCGTGATTCATTGTCTGGTGAAATGATCTAGAAGACTGACATGGTTGAATCAGTGCTTGAAAGCTCTAGTGTGTGTCTGTTGAAATTGTTCAGCAGTTTGTGTGCTTGTTTTAGTTAAAAAAGGTTTTTTTTAAAAAAAGTGTAACATTGTTTAAAACTTAAGGTTTTTGTGTTGTGTTGTGTTGTGTTGTGTTGTGAAAAAATCTTGTGTGATTTTGTTTATCAGTTATAACTCCATTGATCAAAATGTTTTTGATAGCACGCCTATGAAATTTTCTATTTTTCTAGTTTCTAGTTTTCTATGCACACACACACACACACACACACGCACGCACATAGCTGCCTAATATGCTGATGGTCCTCCTGTCTTGTGGTCTTTGGCATCAAGACATTTAAGTTCCATAGGTTGCAAGATAGAGGACACTGTGGATCAAACTTATTGGTCCAGCCCATTTCAACTGGATTGAGATCTGGGGAATTTGGAGACCGTGGCAACACTGCATGATTTGTCATGTTCCTCAAACCATCTTGCTGAAAGAGGCCACTTCCACCAGGGAGCACCATTGCCATGAAGGGGTGTATTTGGTCTGCAGTTGAATTTAGGTTGTTTTTGCGTGTGAAACTTACATCCACATGAATGGCCAGACCCAGGGTTTCCCAGCAGAACACTGGCCAGGGCATCACATTCGCTCCACCGGTTAGTCGTTGTCCCACAGTCCATCTTGGTGCTATTGCAATTCCTTTTAGATTTTAAATATAGATTGGCACTGTTTTGTTTGCTTACGAATAAAATGTACTGTAATAAGTGTAGAATTGCACTGTCTGTTTTCTCACTTGCATCAATCAGAGTGAGAGAAACAGTGAGAGATGTTGAGACAGGTGAAAAGCGTTTAGGTAATAGTAAATTTTGACCTATTGTGCTTACTGTTTGTGGCTCTGTTATCAGGGGATAATCGCTGTATTTGGGGTAAATAAGGACAGAATTATGTATTGTGCCAAGAAGGTTGCAAGATTGGCAGCTGTCTTTAGCGGAGGCTTTATTGATTACCTCCATTGATCAAAGGTTTTTTTTTTTTGAGTGTCTTTTTTTTTTCCAATGCTTTATTTATTCAATGCCACAAGAACAAGAGGTATTACATATACACATGATCAAATAAACATTAGCTGCTAGAGAAAAAAGGAGAAAAAAAAAGGAAGAGAATTACAGAAATTTCAATGTTTTCAGAGCATTACATCTTTTCAGTGCTTTTTTGTTTTTTGTTTGTTCCAAGAGATTTACATATAATTTTAAGCCATTTATAAAATGTGCAAAGTTTGGTTTACATTGAGCCCACTTCTTCTTATGTATATGGAATTTTCGTAGCAAAATAAACAAGTTTATAATATGTTGTTCTTTATAATTCAAATTTTCGTTTTCTGTATAAAAAAGTACATCAGATATACAAATTTCTATCATACACTCCAATTTTCTGTTAATATAGAATTCAAAATCCTTCCAAAATAATCTTGAGTAAATACAATGAAAAAAAAAGATGCAAAATAGTTTCTTTTTCTCGACCACAAAATTCACAGGTATACAAAATGTTAAGCTTAAATCTTTCCAAAACATGCTTAGCAGGATAAATTCTATGAAGTATTTTGTAAGACACTTCCTTAATTTTGTTATTGATACAAAACTTATTTGGCAGTTTCCATGCTTTAACCCAAGAGATATTACCAAATAAAGAAGACCAAAAAAACCTTGCTGCAGGTAAAGACACAAAACAAAGAGCATTCCTTATAATCTTATTACTACATTGTTGTCTTAAAACATCAACATTTTCAATGAAAATGTGTCCACAAGGATTAACCATGCTGACTTCTTCTGAGATACAGTTTTTTAAAAGTAACATCACACTCTTTGGAATTGCGTCAAAAACAATAGCAAATTTTGTCAACAGAGAATTTTGTCAACAGAAGGAATTTTGTCAACAGAAAAATTACATTTCAACAAAAAGTCTATGCCTCCAAGCGTATTAAATATATAATTAGGAAATGCATTCCAAGGACTTTCTCTATTCTTCATAAACTCTATCAACCATTTAATTTTAAAAGTGTCATTAAGAGTATTATAATCTAAGACCTCCAGTCCCCCTTGCTCTTTAGGATTACAAATGATCTCTTTTTTTAAATAATGTGTTTTTTTTTCTCCAAATAAAGTTATAAAGAATCTGATCTAAATCTTTAATAATCTTGGGAGGCACATCTAACGATAATGACGTGTAAACAGATCTAGATATACCTTCCGCTTTTGACAATAATACCCTCCCAAATATTGAGATGTCCCTCATTAACCACAAATTACATTTCTTTTTAGTTTTCTCAATAATTGGTTCAAAATTTAACTGACTCCTTTGTTTTTCATTTTTACAAATTATTACAGCTAAATATGTTAATTTATGTTTAACTGAAATATTCTCCATTTCTGAAGAGGAGCAATCTTTGAGAGGAAATAATACAGATTTATCTAAATTCATTTTAAGGCCTGAAACACCAGTGAATTCCTCAATGTATCTAATTATTTTCGGTACTTCAAATTTATTTTTTTTAAAAAAACTGCAGTGTCATCAGCAAACTGGCTAAGTTTAAATTGTACACCTACAGCTGTGATACCATTAAATTGATTCCTTTTCATATGCGATGTTAAAACTTGAGTGACTAACAAAAATAAAAAAGGAGAGAGAGGGCAACCTTGCCTAATGCCATGATGAATATCAAATCTTTGTGAGGTACCATGAGCAAGTTTGACAGAACTATTACACCCACTATATAATGTTTTAACTGCTTTCAAAAACATATCTCCAAAACCAAATAATTTAATAACTTTGAAAATAAAGCTATGAATCACCGTATCAAATGCTTTATAGAAATCAATAAATAAAATAAAACTATCATCCTCAATAAAATGATTATAATCAATCATATCTAAGACTAGTCTAATATTATTCCTGATATGACGGCCTTGCATAAACCTAGATTGTTCTATATCAATTATTTTGTCTAAACCTTGCTTCAGTCTTTGTAAGGCTCCAGCCTGTAATAACTCTCCCAAACACTAGGTGGCCCCAGCTTTTGTAAGATTCATTGTATTTCTACTCATTTAGCACTTGATTTCGTCCACCTGTGGGTCATTATCTCGTTTGAGTTTCCCTATTTAAGCATGCTGCTTGCTTTCAGCTGTGTTCAGTCTTGAGCCTACTATGTATGTATTACCCTCACCAAGAAAGCTAAGTCTGTTGTTTTTTTGTATTTTTCTCTGTGGAAGCACGGCTTCCTTTTTTGTTGTATTTTTGAACTTGAAATCCAGTAAAGCACTCTCTATTCAGTCATCTATCTGCCCTTGGGTCCATCTGTTATTTGTCATCCACCATAGCTCAGTGGTAAAGAGGCTGTTCAGTCTACTAGAAGACCTGAGTTCAATTCCAGCCTCAGACACCCGTCACAGCAAGACTGAACCATGGAAGTGGACCCAGCAGTAGATGCCACACCTGCCTCCAATGATGATCGTATCCTAGCTATTCTGTCTGGCCAAGCTTCCACCATTCACAGACATGAGCAGATCCTAACTGAAATCCTACAACGCTTAAGTGAGCAGACTATGTCTCAAGCTTCTTCAGTTTTAACCACCCCACCCATTCTAGCTGAAAGGTCCGCACCTCCATTTCCTGGGCCTCTACCTGAGCCAAGACTGCCTGCACCAGAGAGGTATGATGGGAACCCTGAGAGATGTCGAGGTTTTATCACTCCGTGTACTCTGGCATTTGGATTACAACCTAACAGCTTTCCAACAGAGAACAGCAAGGTTGCATATATCATCACTCTGCTCACTGGAAAAGCGCTGGACTGGGCTACGGCTTTGTGGGAACAACATTCCCCATTGGCTGACAATTGTGACCTATTTGTTGCAGAGATGAGGAGGGTTTTTCATCACCCTACCAGTGGGGGAGAGGTTGACCACAGGCTACTCCAGATTTCTCAAGGGACAAGGAGTGTGGCAGAGTTTGCTATTGAGTTCCGCACCTTAGCCACAGAGAGCAGTTGGGACCAACGAGCCCTGAGAGCGACGTTTCACCATGCCCTGTCTCCTGATCTCAAAGATGAACTGGCCTTTCGAGATCCGGCTCCTGACCTAGAGTCCCTTATTGACATTGCTATCAGGGTGGACAACCGCATTCGAGAGCGCAGATGGGAACGCCGTGGGGAGGTCCGGCTGTCTGAGCCCCAAGCTTCTAGCAGGGCCCTTGATTCACCTCCACTTCCCATGAATTTCGAGGAACCCATGCAGTTGGGTAGGGCCAGACTGTCACAAGCCGAGAGGGAACGACGCATGAGGGAGAAATGCTGTTTGTACTGTGGAAAGCCAGATCACTTTAGATCCAACTGTCCAGAGTTGACGGGAAAAGACAACTCTCGTCCAAGAAGAGGGGGGCTGGGACGAGAGTAATCACCTTCCCCCAACCAGCAGCTTCTGGGGTTTCACTCAATGTATCACTGGATTGGGGTAACCAACATCACAAGCTTCAGGCCTTCCTAGATTCAGGGGCTGCTGGAAATTTTATGGACTTTACCTTGGCCAGACACCTGAGAATTCAGCCCATCACTCTTCGAGAACCCCTGACCATAACTGCATTGGATGGGAGACCCCTGGGCTCTGGTCAGGTAAGACAGTGCACCACACCCCTCCATCTCCAAATTGGTTGTCATAAGGAGAGGATACAGTTTTTCTTGATTCATTCACCAGAGTTCCCTTTAATTCTTGGTTTCCCATGGTTATCCCTTCATAATCCACATATAGATTGGACAGCCAGGGAAGTGATTGGTTGGGGTACTAATTGTGGTAATTTGGGTCTCTCTCTCTGTTATTTTTCCGAGTTGCTGGTGACATCTCCTGACTCACAACCAACCACTTCCAAGCTGCTGCCCATTCCTTTCAAGCCATCAGCCCAATCCACAAAGGTGCTAACTATCCCCAAGTTTAAACCTGTATCCTCCGGAGTCCCAGTGCTTCCTCCTGAGTTGTCTCGAGTCCCCTCAGAATATGCAGACCTCTGTGAAGTTTTCAGCAAGACCCGCGCAGCCTCTCTGCCGCCCCACAGACCATATGACTGTGCAATCGATCTGCTACCAGGTACCTGCCCCTCTCGAGGGAGACTTTATTCCCTCTCGGGCCCAGAAAGAGCTGCCATGGAGGAATATATCAAGGACTCTCTTAACAGTGGGTTCATCCGTCCATCTACGTCACCGGCAGGGGCTGGCTTCTTCTTTGTGGGGAAGAAGGATGGCGGTCTTCGGCCGTGCATTGACTACCGAGGCCTTAATCGCATTACGGTAAAGAACCGCTACCCACTGCCACTAATGACAACGGCCTTTGAACTCCTTCAAGGGGCAACCATTTTCACTAAGTTAGACCTTCGGAATGCCTATCACCTTGTTAGGATACGAGAGGGAGATGAGTGGAAGACGGCTTTTAACACTCCTAAGGGACACTATGAGTATCAGGTAATGCCCTTTGGGTTAGTCAATGCTCCAGCCGTTTTTCAGGCACTTATTAATGATGTGCTACGAGATATGCTAGACAAGTTTGTATTTGTATATCTTGATGATATTCTCATCTTCTCTCGCTGCTATCAAGAACATGTCCAACATGTCCGAATCGTTCTATCTCATCTGTTGAAGAATGGACTCTTTGTCAAGCTGGAGAAGAGCGAATTTCATGTCCCCACGGTCTCTTTTCTTGGATTCATTGTCTCTAGTGGCAACGTCCAGATGGATCCTGGCAAGATTCAGGCGGTTCTAAATTGGCCTCAACCATGCTCCGTCAAAGAGGTCCAACGCTTTCTGGGATTCGCCAACTTTTATAGGAGGTTCATTAGGAACTTTAGTGCTATAGCAGAACCCCTGACCGCTCTTACCAAGAAGGCATCAAGCCCATTTAAGTGGACTGAGAGGGCTGGTCATGCATTTGACCGACTCAAGCAGCTCTTCACGTCTGCACCCATTCTGACTCTCCCAGATCCCGAGTTGCCCTTTGTAGTCGAGGTGGATGCTTCGGGTGTTGGGGTAGGAGCAGTCTTATCACAGAGAGCAAGAGGTGACCACAAGCTTCATCCTTGCGCTTACTTCTCACGTCGACTTTCCCCAGCTGAGAGGAATTATGATATTGGTAACCGGGAGCTGTTGGCAGTGAAGTTGGCCCTTGAGGAGTGGAGACAATGGCTGGAGGGGGCCAAACACCCATTCCTTATCTGAACAGACCACAGGAACCTCACCTACATCCGTGAGGCCAAGAGATTGAGCTCACGTCAGGCTCGTTGGGCCCTCTTCTTTAACCGCTTTGACTTTACTCTCTCATACCGGCCAGGTTCTAAGAACTCAAAGCCTGATGCCCTCTCAAGGCAGTTTGATCCACCAGAAGTGGAGGGCAAACCTGAATCAATCTTACCCAGCTCCAGAGTGGTGGCATCAATCCAGTGGGGAATCGAAACTGCAGTGAAGAGGGCCCAACAGCAACATCCCGACCCAGGTAACGGCCCTCCGGGTCGCCTTTTTGTGCCTAACTCCATGCGTTCTGATGTGTTACAGTGGGGCCATGCTTCTCTTTCTTCGGGCCATCCTGGGAGCACTAGAACCTTGAAACTCATCCAGAGAAGGTTTTGGTGGCCCAACATGAATCGAGACGTTCGGGGTTTTGTGGCTGCCTGCGCGGTGTGTGCCCAGAACAAGGAACCCAGAACCCACCCTCATGGCCTACTGCACTCACTACCCATCCCTACATGCCCCTGGTCCCACATATCTTTGGACTTTGTAACGGGTCTACCAAGATCTCAAGGTAACACTGTAATTCTGGTGGTGGTAGACCGGTTTTCAAAGGCTTGTCATCTTATACCATTACCCAAGATTCCCACAGCAGGTCAGACAGCGGACTTGATGATGCAACATGTCTTCAGAATTCATGGCTTTCCCCAAGATATGGTGTCCGACCGGGGATCACAATTCACCTCCCGGTTCTGGAAGTCGTTCGGACGACTAATTGGGGCATCCATTAGCCTGTCCTCTGGATTTCACCCTCAATCAAATGGACAGACAGAGAGAGTTAACCAGGAGATTGAGAAGACTCTCAGATGCCTGGTCTCTAACAATCAGACTGCTTGGAGCTCTCAGTTGGTCTGGGCTGAATTTGCACACAACACTCTACACCACTCTTCTTTAGGCATGTCCCCCTTTGAATGCCAGTTTGGTTTCCCCCCCCCCCTCTGTTCCCTGAACAGGATCCCGAGGTCCGTGTACCAGCTGCTGCTCAACTTGTTCAGAGGTGTCGACGGGCGTGGCGGAGAGCACGACTAGCCCTACTAAGGGCCACTCAACAACAGCAGAGGCATGCAAACCAGCACCGTAGAATTGGGCCGTCACTTAGACCAGGTCAGAGAGTGTGGCTGTCTACTAGGGACCTCCCCCTGCACGTTGAGTCACGGAAACTAGCACCCCGCTTCATCGGCCCTTTCAAAGTCCTCAAAAGGATCAACCCAGTATCCTACCGACTTCTTTTACCCAGGTCCATGCGCATCCATCCCACCTTTCACATCTCCCGTTTGAAACCCGTTGTCTATTCTCCTTTGTCCCCAGCCAGGAAACCCCCTCCAGTTCCTCGCATCATTGGTGGTCAGCCAGCCTACACCGTGCGCCGACTGCTGGACTCTCGCCAGGTCCGTGGCAGAACCCAGTATCTTGTGGATTGGGAGGGGTACGGCCCAGAGGAGCGGTCTTGGGTACCAGCTCGAGATATTCTAGACCCAGATCTCATCAGGGAGTTCCACCACCGCGGACAACAACACAGTTAGGGGAACGTCAGGAGCCGTTCCTGGGGGAGGGGCTCCTGTAAGGCTCCAGCCTGTAATAACTCTCCCAAACACTAGGTGGCCCCAGCTTTTGTAAGATTCATTGTATTTCTACTCATTTAGCACTTGATTTCGTCCACCTGTGGGTCATTATCTCGTTTGAGTTTCCCTATTTAAGCATGCTGCTTGCTTTCAGTTGTGTTCAGTCTTGAGCCTACTATGTATGTATTACCCTCACCAAGAAAGCGAAGTCTGTTGTTTTTTTGTATTTTTCTCTGTGGAAGCACGGCTTCCTTTTTTGTTGTATTTTTGAACTTGAAATCCAGTAAAGCACTCTCTATTCAGTCATCTATCTGCCCTTGGGTCCATCTGTTATTTGTCATCCACCATAGCTCAGTGGTAAAGAGGCTGTTCAGTCTACTAGAAGACCTGAGTTCAATTCCAGCCTCAGACACCCGTCACAGCCTTCTAGCAAAAATCATTGCAAACAATTTACTGTCATTATTTAGCAAACTAATAGGCCTCCAATTTTCAATGAATAACTTGTCTTTATTAGGTTTAGGAATCAGTGTTATAACTCCTTGTTTTAATGAAACAGGCAATTCACCATTTTGTATAGCTTCTACAAACACTAATAATAAAAAGGGAGAAAGTTCTTTGGAAAAAGTCTTATAAAAATCGCCGGTTAGCCCGTCATTGCCTGGAGATTTGTTATTCTTTAATAAGTTAATGCACTCTCTCAACTCTTCAATGTCTATTTCTTTATCACAAATATTCTGAAAGTTCTGGTCTATTTTTTTGGTATCACTGATCAAGCTATTTAAAAAAGTATCAATGTCGGAAGAAGCTGATATGGGAGAATACAAATTACTAAAAAACTGAGCAACATATTTTGAAATAACTGAGGAATTGTCTACTAAATTATTGTTAATCATTAATTTTGAGATTGAGTCAAAATCACGGTTTCTTTTTTCAAGGCCAAAAAAATATTTTGTATTTTTTTCCCCTTTTTCTAACCATTTAAGTCTAGTTCTGATAAATGCTCCTCTTGCTTTATCCTCATAGATCTTATCTAATTCAATTTGCAATAAATTAAATTTTTGTAACTCACAATCAGTCAAAGCTTCCTTTTACTTTTTACGCAAATTAAAAATATCCTCAATTTTTTCTTTAATTTTTTTAGTTTTTGTTTCCAATTTTCCTTGTTTAATAAATGCTGTCCTAATATCAAACTTCATTAATTCCCAATATTTTCCATATGATTTTTCTAAATCTACAATTATTCTATATTTTACAATAATACCTTTAATTTCTTCCTTTAAACATTCATTTTCAAGCAATTTGTTATTTAATTTCCAATAGTTATGTTTTTTGATTGATTTATCTTGTACCATATTTATTTTTATAAATATTCCTTTATGATCTGTCATTATGCAAGGTTCTACCAATACAGAGGTCACATGTTGTCTCAGAAGGGCTGCTTAAAAATCTAAGATTTGTTTTTTTGTTACCATTTATTCAGAAGTGCCTCTATTTTAGACTATTTTTGTTTTTATTAATACCTTGCTGCAGAATTATAGATATACTTCAGAACGTATCACAATCCTTTTTCCATTGGAACTCCAAGACACTTCAACATGGTTTTAACATCCCAAAATATAATAGAAAATTTAGGGAGAATACTTATATAATACATGAAGGCTAAAATACTGTAAAAGCAAACCAAATTAGTTATGTGTGTATAAGAACTGCACATAAATCTTTTTTAAGTTGCTTGTTTCTTTTAAACCAACATATTTTAGAACCCATCAGCAACATCTAAAGTTGTGACATGTCAGGAATAATGGGGCTCATTGTTAAAAATATCACTTGTTTAGATATATCTGAACTATTTTTTTTAGGAGAAAACAAATAAAGGGATGGCTTCAGGTCTCTAAGAGTTACGACGTTTAACTTTCGCGTAAAGCTGAGAGGAGTCTGCAAACAGCTCTTCCTCTGATTGCTTTGACTCTGTTTGTTTCACCTGTGCTTCTCTTGCTCTTGAAGACTCTGCTATTGAGCTCTCAGTCTTTGCCAGACCTCCAGAACGATCCTGGACCACAGCATAGACAGCATGAAGTGAAGAGACACTCCTGACCTCTCGTGGTTTAGAGTTTGTGAAGTCAATGGAGGAATAAATGATGGAGTCTTGATTTGCTGTGGCGGCTCCAGCAGAAGACATCATGACATAAACAGATTCGTCTTCATTCTCCTGTGGATCGACCTAAAGAGTCGACAGAGATCAGTGCTGGAAAGCTCTAGTGTGTCTCTTTAATTTCTTCAGCAGTTTGTCTACTAGTTTAGCTGGTAAAAATTGTATTTAAGTTTATTTAGAACTTTACATTTGTGTGAATGTGTAGTGTTCATTAATTAATCATTTGTGGTGTCTGTTGTAACTCACTTCATCTGTATTTTGATCACTTCTCTTAGCAAATTCTTGTGTAGTCTGTGGAAGTTTCCCATTGTATTTTCTTAAAAAAAAAAAAAAAAGTGGCAAACTTGGCAAAATTAGTAAGTCAAACTGGATTGGCACCAAAGACACACATAAAAAAACTGAATATATAAATATATAACATTGCATTTGATGCAAATTATGAAAACAAGTAGCATCTGCTGCTTATGCTCAAGAGATTCTAAGACTAACTTCTCTTTTCTATGTAAAGACGTTTAACCAAAAGAATGTGTCAAGCTGGTTATTAGCAGTGTGAAATGTGATAAGTCAGTTCACATACCATCTTTCCTAAAAAATTTACTCTCTTGGTGTAATATTAAGTTATATATTGCAACAACACTGATACATTTTTAAATGTAACTTAAGGGTCTGTACAATGATGATAATTTCTATCCCCATTAAGTATTTTAAAAAAGTACAATGACTTGTATGCATCTCTGTTAAAATTCAAAATGATACATCAGCTCATATACAATACATTCATCAGATCAAATATACTGAATCTGTTTTTCTTACTAATTTAGTCACAGTGCTCTTCTGTGCATCATTCTTACTATCTCATGTGTGTTGTGCACCTACCGTACACATTTATATGTAACAGCACACAACAACATGATCACCAAAGTCACAACACCAACTCCAATCAGCACAGAGAAAAGATTCAAACCTAAAGAAGAACAAATGAGTGTTTAGAAAAACCACAGATAATTGGCTGATTGAGCAAGTGTTAGAGTCATAGTGTAATCTTTAAACAACAAAGTAACCATGATTGCAAGTGTAGAGGAACAATCTGAAAAGTAAGATATTAACATTAGCATTCCCACTGAAGCCATTGACTGTCACTAAGCCAATTAACATGTTTTTCATTTACATATTATAGACAGATTTCTTCTATTAGATGAATCACTGAACTGAAACTCACATTCAACAGATGAAGGCAGTTGAAGCAGTTGACTTGCAGTGCCATGAGTGTTTCTGCTGACACACTGCAGAGTGCATGTGTTTGTGAGAGACTGATGTAGAGTGATGGAGCTCCTCAAGCCTGTGCTGCTCAATCGCTCTTCACTGATGAACGTGTTTGAAGAGTTAGTGACAGGACGTCCAGACAGATGCCACTCCAGTTCAGGAGAGGGATTCCCATCAGCCTCACAGAAACACACAGTTACATTAGTTCTGCTACAGCTGGAGGATGGAGAGATTTTAGGGGCATCTGAAAAAGAAGAGAGAATGACATGATACACATTAAGCACATGGTTTTTACGCAGCATATAGAGGAGAAAAGTACTGATGCCACAAAAATCTTACACTGAACATGTACTGTGATGCTGTTCTGTGCTGTTTTGTTGTTGTCCTGTAGCTGGTAGGTTATAGTGCAGGTGAAAGTGACTCTGTGCTGACGGTGAGTAGCAGTGAAGCTGAGATCAGAGATGAGCTCCTGTAGTCTGCTGCTCTCACTGAGGGGGATTCTGGGAGTGGAGCTCCATGTGAGAGTTGGTGGAGGAGAGGAGCAGAGAGTCTCAGCAGAGCAGCGCAGACTCACAGAGCTCCCCTCCAACACCTCCTCCTGATCCTGCACCTCCTTCTGCTCCACATACAGCTGCACTCTGGGTTTGGGAGGAGACTCTGAAACAGAGAAAGTAAAATAACAATGATGGCAACTTTTAAAACACTCATTTAACACATTCATTAATACATAAAAGGCTCTAATCACGCACCAATGACATTTATAGTCGAGGTGTTTGTTTTGTAGGTGTATTTCAGACCTTCACCACTCATAATCCTGAAGTAATATTCACCATTGTGCTTTGAACTAACATTATAAAAGACAGTGGTGCAGTTATTCTCATGTAGTTTTCCAGTTATTTTCCCATTAAAGTGATTATATTTGGGATTTCTGGAGTTAAACACTTGATGGTCATTCACATTATGTCCATCTTTGAGCCACAGTCCTGTAGCAGCACTCTCATTGAGGTATTGGTCATATTGTTGCTGAATCTCAAAAGTGCAGTTTATGATCACACAGGATCCACTGAGAGCTTCAATCTTCTGTGGCAGACTGACACTAAAATCTCTACAGCAAACACCTACAATACACACATAATAGAAACGTAAGAAATAATTCAAAAATGATTATAAATATCACGAAAAGAGGTCTGGAAATTTAGTTTATAAACAGAAATGTACTCAAACCTTTGAACAGAAAAACGAGGAGAATTATTTTCTCTGCTGTCCAGATATCCATCCTTTTATTCAGTGATGAACATCAACCTATGAAAAGATGAAAAGTAAATGTACCACTGGGTAAACTGAGTCATCTATGCACAAGCTCTGTTAGGTGATTGTATATTTAGGAATGACTCACTTCTCACTTGAGACAGTATGTGAGAACACTGACAACATGAAACTCGCTTTTGATTTTGCACAAATCTATATGCCAAAGATAGTGCCTCAGGAAGGAGGAAGTAACATTTCATATTTTACATCAACATTAATGGTTGATTGAAAACATTGCCTTATTTTTTGGTTATTTTCCTACCAGGAATTGAAATATTTTCTGAAAATAACACTTAGTGTGACAGTACATTCACATTCATTTAAATGTTCTTTCTTTTCTCTGTGAATTCTTATTTTAGACCCTTGAAACTTGGCCCGTTACCCATAAATTTTAATAATTACTATCACATCAATATTCCAGTATACTTAATCCATTTATTTAATCACTTAAAACATAAAATATTCTCTGCATGATATTTTGATTAGTTGTTTCGTGAAATTGGTTGTTTCATGCAATCGAGAATAATAAACACTGCAATGAATTTGGAATTGGATATTTAATATGCGGTAAATTTGGTTTATCCGTTTAAAAATAATAATTACAGATTAATGATTAATAATAAATAATTTAATTTTTTCAAATAACGTATTTGTAATAATGATTATCATTAATTGGATAAAACATAATATATGCTTTATTTGAAAAATATGTTGGATACGTAAGATATGACAGCATGTCAATGTTCAAGAAATCTACTAATATTGGTTTAATATAATGGAAGTAAAACAGCAAAATGAATCTGACCTTCCTGAGGGAGAGAAAGTGTGGGAATCTCCTGTTCAGATCCCAAGTTTCCAGATGTAACACCTGCTGCTGATTAGAGACGGAGTGAAGCTGTGCTGCAGGAACAGAATCTGAAGCATAATCTACTCACTGGCATCAGATCTATTATAACTTCCCTTTTTCATCACATCACACCAGTACTTCCTGGATCAGCATGAACATGCGTTCTGCACACAGACAAAGTCTTTAATTTAATTTCTGTAAAGTCTTTTGCTACAAAAACTATACAACTTACATAAACCTGTACATTCCATCTAATTTCAGTCTGTTCCTCACATAAAGCTATTGTATGGCTTCAGAAAACTTGAGATGTTATGCACAGGTTTTATTGATGTATGAGCAGGAAGAGGGAAAAAAGTTAGGTGATAATGTAGTAAATAATGAACAACATTATCAATCAATGAAAAAACCTATGTCACTTAAAATCTGACTACAGTGTTACATGAGCAGTGGTCTACAGTGTCTCTGTGGATTATTGCTCATAATGCTGCCCTCTAGTCAAAAGATGAAGCACCAGTACAGTTCATTACCACTATGAAAGCAATGTTTGTAACTTTTTCATTTTTATTTTAATGAAATATTCAACCAGAGAGAAAAAGATCAGAATCAGAAGAATTATGCAAGATGCAAAAATAACTAAGCCTACGTTTACATCACCCAAGAAAAAACAGAATCAAAAGCCACCAGATTGGGCCAAAAGGAAGCATTTACAAAAGATTTTTTTTCAAAATAATAATCAACTTTCAGGTTGATTATCTGTAGAGGGGGGCCAGATAGGAAAGTCCTCTATGGAAGCATTATGCTGTAAAACTTTTTTATACAGCAAATCGCTCCCATAAAGCAAATACCCCCATAAAAAACAAGGCTCAAGCCTAAATTCATGACTTTCATGCACGTACATTATATTTACCTAGGAACAAGGGAAGGAATAAATAAAGAGAAAGATTTTTTTTTTTTTTTTTTTTAAGTTTAGGATGAAGTCAAGTAGTGCTGAAAGAGATGAGTTTTCAGTTGTTGCTTGAAGATTGATAGGGATCCAGCATTCCGGATAGGGGTGGGAAGATCATTCCACCAGCCAGGAATGGTGAACGAGAGTGTTCTAGTGAGTGATTTTGAGCCTCTCTGTGATGGTACCACGAGGCGTCGCTCACTAGCAGATCTCAGACTTCTGGAGGGGGTGTAAATTTGTAATAGTGAGTGGAAGTAGGCGGGTGCTGAGCCTGTGGTTGTTCTATATGCAAGCATCAGTGTCTTGAACTGGTAGCCAGTGCAAGGAGATAAAGAGAGGTGTAACATGGGCTCTTTTGGACTCACTGAAGACCAGTCGTGCCGCTGCATTCTGAATCATTTGTAGAGGTTTGATTGTGTCTGATGGAAGTCCAGCCAGAAGAGCATTCCAGTAGTCCAGCCTAGAAATGACAAGGGCCTGGATAAGAAGTTGTGCAGCATGCTCTGTCAGAAAGGGCCTGATCTTTCCGATGTTGTGTAGTGCAAACCTGCAAGATCGAGCAGTCTTTGCAATGTGCTCTTTGAAGGTCAACTGCTCATCAAAGATTACACCAAGATTTCTGACCGAAGTTGATGGGGTAATTGTTGATGAACCTAATTGAATCGTGAAGTCATGCTGTAGAGTTGGAGTGGCAGGGAAGACAAGAAGCTCGGTCTTTGCCAGGTTGAGCTGTAGGTGATGTTCTTTCATCCATGCTGAGATGTCCGCCAGGCAGCCTGAGATCCGTGCAGCTACCGTTGGATCATCTGGTTGAAAAGAGAGATAGAGCTGTGTGTCATCAGCGTAGCAATGGTAGGAGAAGCCATGTGCCTGTATGATGGGACCCAGTGATGTAGTGTATGTGGAGAAGAGGAGGGGTCCAAGAACCATGAGAGCAAAGACTGATACCTACTCAGGTCCGACGGATTGTTTGATTTGTGTAATTTTCTCTCTGCCGCTCTGAGTTTGGTCTGATGCTCACGAAGAACATCAGATAACCAGGGTTTAGAAGGGGCAGCCCATGCTGGCCTGGAGGAGAGAGGACAAATGTCGTCTAGACAAGATGTTAAGGTAGAGCATAGAATGTCAGTAGCTTTTTCACTAGGGACCGCACTGAGCTAAGAGATTATTCTGAACTGGTTTGGAATCTACACACCTTCTGCAAATCGTCATTGCTCCACTGCCTTGCCTCTTCTTTATGATGAACTTGGGACAATGCTTATAAAACCTATCCCTAGTGAAAAAAAAGAAAGTACAGGTGCATCTCAATAATTTAGAATGTCGTGGAAAAGTTCATTTATTTCAGTAATTCAACTCAAATTGTGAAACTCGTGTATTAAATAAATTCAATACACACAGACTGAAGTAGTTTAAGTCTTTGGTTCTTTTAATTGTGATGATTTTGGCTCACATTTAACAAAAACACACCAATTCACTATCTCAACAAATTAGAATACTTCATAAGACCAATAAAAAAAAAAAAACCTTTTTAGTGAATTGTTGGCCTTCTGGAAAGTATGTTCATTTACTGTATATGTACTCAATACTTGTTAGGGACTCCTTTTGCTTTAATTACTGTCTCAATTCGGCGTGGCATGGAGGTGATCAGTTCGTGGCACTGCTGAGGTGGTATGGAAGCCCAGGTTTCTTTGACAGTGGCCTTCAGCTCATCTGCATTTTTTGGTCTCTTGTTTCTCATTTTCCTCTTGACAATACCCCATAGATTTTCTGTGGGGTTCAGGTCTGGTGAGTTTGCTGGCCAGTCAAGCACACCAACACCATGCTCATTTAACCAACTTTTGATACTTTTGGCAGTGTGGGCAGGTGCCAAATCCTGCTGGAAAATGAAATCAGCATCTTTAAAAAGCTGGTCAGCAGAAGGAAGCATGAAATGCTCCAAAATGTCTTGGTAAACGGGTGCAGTGACTTTGGTTTTCAAAAAACACAATGGACCAACACCAGCAGATGACATTGCACCCCAAATCATCACAGACTGTGGAAACTTAACACTGGACTTCAAGAAACTTGGGCTATGAGCTTCTCCACCCTTCCTCCAGACTCTAGGACCTTGGTTTCCAAATGAAATACAAAACTTGCTCTCATCTGAAAAGAGGACTTTGGACCACTGGGCAACAGTCCAGTTCTTCTTCTCCTTAGCCCAGGTAAGACGCCTCTGACGTTGTCTGTGGTTCAGGAGTGGCTTAACAAGAGGAATACGACAACTGTAGCCAAATTCCTTGACACGTCTGTGTGTGGTGGCTCTTGATGCCTTGACCCCAGCCTCAGTCCATTCCTTGTGAAGTTCACCCAAATTCTTGAATGGATTTTGCTTGACAATCCTCATAAGGCTGCGGTTCTCTCGGTTGGTTGTGCATCTTTTCCTTCCACACTTTTTCCTTCCACTCAACTTTCTGTTAACATGCTTGGATACAGCACTCTGTGAACAGCCAGCTTCTTTGGCAATGAATGTTTGTGGCTTACCCTCCTTGTGAAGGGTGTCAATGATTGTCTTCTGGACAACTGTCAGATCAGCAGTCTTCCCCATGATTGTGTAGCCTAGTGAACCAAACTGAGAGACCATTTTGAAGGCTCAGGAAACCTTTGCAGGTGTTTTGAGTTGATTAGCTGATTGGCATGTCACCATATTCTAATATGTTGAGATAGTGAATTGGTGGGTTTTTGTTAAATGTGAGCCAAAATCATCACAATTAAAAGAACTAAAGACTTAAAATACTTCAGTCTGTGTGCACTGAATTTATTTAATACACGAGTTTCACAATTTGAGTTAAATTACTGAAATAAATGAACTTTTCCACGACATTCTAATTTATTGAGATGCACCTGTATACTTTATTGTATTTGTAATATGTAATATATTCCCTGTTTTAATAGTACATTGCAAATATACTAACAAAAAATGTACTATCTTTAAATATATAAAAAGTATATTAGCATCATGCTTTTGCGTATTTTCACAATACAACTTTTAATACACTAAAATAATTGTAATTTAGTATATTTTCTAAAAATCTATTTTACAAAAATATACTTGAATTGAAAGTTCTGTTTATTTTTTGTAAGTTTTTTTTTTTTTTTTTTTTTTGCACTTTACTATAAATATATTTTATGAATATGTTTTAATGGTGTGCTGAAAATGGTCATTGTAACAATGCATTGAACATATACTTTCAAAGTACATTATTAAATAACCTGAAGTTGTAGTATGTTTTAAGTCACATTTTTGAGTAATTTTTAAGTTTATTTCTTCATTCTTGGAATTCACTTCATTAGTTGGACATGCATTGCTTTCAGAAAGTAATAAAACAAATAAATAAAGTAAATAAATAAAGCGAATGTATTGTAAAGTGAACAGTCAAGTAAACACTGTCTATATTGCATGGCCAAAATCTGAAGTTCACTCACTCTGCATAATATTATATCATTGCATTATTATAACATATCATTATAAATTTTATGGAGAATTAAATCTGAAAAACAATTGGCATTGATATCTGTATAAAGCTGTAGAAGTAGTTCCCCAGGAATTAGTTTTTAGCCTCTTTCAATATTGTTTGGAAGTGGAATGACATACAGTTTGTCCTTAGACCTAATAATTACACATTTACATTTGAGTGATTGAGGATGGACAGCAAATACATTATGAGAAATATTGAGGATATATTTAGCTGAACATCTCTAAAAAAAAAATTCCTCCACACACGCTCTTTAGCTAAAACACAGAATCTGTTTGTGGTGGATGCAGAAGATGCTCCATCCTCACACCTGAAAGCCACCAGGGTCATAATTTCTCAGAATGTTCCATCATTTAACTGTACAACAGATTTGTTTTCTTTTTGTTATGTGTTATTACAGGAATGATAACAAACACTGCTCACTGAAAAAAAAAATATTTTTGATGCTGTTCACTTTATTTAAACAATTCCTTTTGATTTAACACCACATATCAGGTTTCCCGTTCAAACACGACTGCATCATGTTGAACAGACTTGAAACAACTTTTTTCTTTTACTTACTTTTTTTATATAGGACTGTAAGTTATTACAACTAATTAAAAGCTAATCAAATAAATAAATAAACAATATTAAATATATTTACTATTTATATATATTTACTAATATTTACTATATTTCACTGGAAAAAATGATTCATTGAATTTACTACATTTTTTAAGGAAAGTGGTTGCAATCAATTTATTTTAGCTACATTTAAATAAACAAATTTAGTTGACTAACTTTCAACATTTTTTTTTTTTATTTAAATGTAGCTAAAATAAATCGTTTGCAACCACTTAACGTTACCTTAAAAACTACATTTTTTTCAGTGTACATAAACAGGTAAGACAAACTCACCCATTCACTATATTACAATAACTTTTAACTTTGTGTTAATTTGTTAATCAGAATGAAAAACCTATTAAATTTCAGTTTGCCTTTGATTCAGAGTCATTATGCTTCAGAAGAATACGAGTTTGGTCTTGAAAGTTCTAGTTATAGTAGGCTTTCTTAATATGGATTATAAAAAATGTCTTGTGTGTTATATTTCCACTTGAACCTATCTTAAAGTTGCTTTGGGTTTGTATAAAGGTGTGTTGATTTATTATTTATGTTTATTAATTTATGTGTATTTGGTTGTTTTATTAATAAAAATTCTATTTAATTCCAACTCAAGAACATTCAACTGATACACCCCTGAAAGTTTTTCCCTAATAAATCCAATTGACAGACCGCTCTGAAAGACATGTTGTGAAAATTACAAATTTTTGAAAAGTGCTACAGGGTTTTAAATGAGCACACGCCATACTGAATAAGCACTACGCTGATCCTTCACAGCGTTATTTTTATTTATGAAAATTTAAATATGACTTTCCACACAAAGGTTAATTTTATGATTTGTTGTGACATATACTAACACTTTTTGAATGCATTTAGAAAAAGGAGCCTGACCAGGTGCAGAAGGCAGCAGTCCCCATCATTGCTGTTGAGGAGGAAGAGGAAATATCACGAGGGAACCCACTGGATGTTTTGATCGTCTTTGAAGACGAAGTGGTGATATCAACCAAGTCTAGGGTCAGTGCACTGCTGCTGTTTTTGCACTTTATGCCCTTATTTAGAGTACACTAACTTCTCAAAGAAGCTTTACAGAAAATGCATGTCTCTACATTACAATTTAGCCTGATCTGTACTATATAGTGTTGTATCATGTGATTTATAGTGATGCTACATGAGTTGTACTCACTTCTGTTGTATACTGTATGTTTGACTAATACACTGGAAGCAATATTGACATGACATACTTATAAAATTCCTCACTACTAATCATGATGCTCATTCTATTAAGTAGTATGGGTTTAATACAGGATATTTACAGTCTGATGTAGTAAAAAGAATAAATTGTATGACCATGCCATACACAAGAACAACTGATGTGCGAGCGGCCATCAGGCCCAAGTGTAACAAGGAGCAATTCTTTGCAGAATTGCAATATTTTTTGTACATGTATAATTTAAAATTGTTTTGTATTGTTTTATTGTATTTATTTTACATGTTCGAAATAAAGTCTCAAAAAACTTCACAGAAAAGTGAAGTTTGTGTGTTGCTGCTGTTACAAAATTTTATTTTTATTTTTATGTTCGTTTCTTTCAGCGTTCTTTTTATTAAAACCATTTGAAGTTTAAATAAACACTGTTTGAATTGTTAATAATGTGTCTGTCTGTCATTGAAGTTATATATTTATTGTAATGACCTTGAAAAGTGGATTCAGCATTGGGGGAAAAATAGCATATTTTTACTCAAAAATAGTACATTTATAGTATATTGCTTGTGTGTTGCAAAGACACTCAATTAATTTGTAATGTACTCGTGATACAAAAAAAGTACACTAATATCACTAATCAAGCATGTAAATAGGCATATACTTAAAGTGTACTAAGTATACTTGAAGTTGTTCCAATTTAGCATCAAAAAGTACACTAAATACACTTAAAGTTATACTTTAGTATAATTTAATTACAACTAAAATACACTTAGTACAAAAATAGTTGTTCCAAAATAGCACATTTTAAGTTAACTAATCATTAACACACTTGAAGTAAACTGACAATTAGTCTGGCTGCAAGTATACTTAGTATACTTTTTTTCACTAGGGTACTTTTTTTTCACTAGGGTATAGGTTGTTCCACTCTGGGCTGTTGATGAATTGGACCTAGTCTTCCTCACCATGTGCATTCTATGCAATCAAAAAAAAAGTACATAAAGGGTAAAATTAGAGACAAATATATATCAAATAACAATAAGTATTCGTACATCAAAACAGCCAACATTGAGAAACTATATGAAACACAAATAAAAGGCCTACTTGAAAACATATTGTCAGAAATAATACATAAAATGAAAGAAATTATAATACACAAATAACTAGAGTCTATGTGCTCATAAAATGTTTTGTAATGCATCAGGCTTAAAAATGTAAAGAATCCACGTGCAGTTTGCTGTTTTCTATTAGATTATGAATCCAAATGTAAACTCTTATTAACAGGTCAAATATCATGTCAAGTCTTTCATGTGGAAATATATGCATTATAAAAATCTTTCAAATACAGCTGACTATGGAGGAGAAAGGAGGAGATAAAATGTCTGTGTTTGTTGTTTATTGTGTGTCACCTCTCTTAATGTTCAAAGTCTCATATTCAGAGGGTGGAGCAGAGAGCTGAAGAGAAGCATATGTGTCGACTGCCTCATTCTGAGCCTAAAAACAAAAACACTCTTCAACACCATCATCATCATCATCATGGTGCCTTACTATATCTACTATTTACTACTAAGAAGACTCACCTTGAGCTTGGTGGACAATCTGGAAAAATAATAGATTAGTTATTAAAAATAGCTCAAGCTGAGCACATCAGTACAATTTATCTCTCAATACAGAAATGTGTTGTTACTGTTTAAATGACTCACTGTCTAATTTTGTAGAGTCCAAGTCCAACAGTCAGAGCGTAAAGAACCAGAAGCAGTGTTAATATGATCAAAAGTGAAACTGTAGCCTGTTGACAATCTAAAAACACACAATATGCACATGAAACAGAAAAATATAGGACACAGCAGAAAGAGAGAGGAGAAAGTCCCAATACTTGTCAGAGTAGTATTTAATGGAGCGCAGTATCTTGACTTTGTTGTAACATGGGAGTTGAAGGTTTTTTCTTGCTGTTTGATAAGTACAGTGATTTTTGGAGGAAATTACAGTCTGACAGCTTTACAATTCAGAAAGACTTTAGAAAAAAAGAGACTGGCATATGAATGGTATGATTTGAAGCAATAAGGCACGAGAGGCCATGCTATGTTGTGAAAGCTGCTGTGACAATTTTCACAATATAGCAGTTTTAAGTGCCTTATTATGTATTGTATAAAACAGTTTATACATTGTAATACTATTAAGGATTTTACATAAAACATTATTTTACAAAGAAAATTCTTTGACGGACATCATTTCACTAGAATATATAGTTCCTGACATGACACAATGTTGTGATGTACCTGTAATGATTTACCTGCAAACTGCAGATGAGAGACAGGCGGTTGAAGCAGTTGACTTGCAGTGCCATGAGTGTTTCTGCTGACACACTGCAGAGTGGATGTGTGTGTGAGAGACTGATGTAGAGTGATGGAGCTCCTCAAACCTGTGCTGCTCAATCGCTCTTCACTGATGAACGTGTTTGAAGAGTTAGTGACAGGACGTCCAGACAGATGCCACTCCAGTTCAGGAGAGGGATTCCCATCAGCCTCACAGAAACACACAGTTACATCAGTTCTGCTACAGCTGGAGGATGGAGAGATTTTAGGGGCATCTGAAAGTATTAAAATGAGAAAAACAGAATAACTGTAATGATTCTGCTCCTGTTAATGATAAATGATGCAGTTCAGCACTGCTGGGTTTGGGTTGGCAATTGCTGAAGCTGATGTGTTTTAAGGGCATCTGAGAAGAAAAGATAAAAGACTGACATAGGAAGGACTAACTGGCTAACTGGGGAAGGTAGAGTAGTTACATATACAGTGGCACGATTATTTGGACATAAGATTCACTTAAAAATATAATTAAATATAAATAATATGTATGCATGTGCATTAGGTAACAAAATATTAAAACAAGTGGCATTTATTTTAAAGCATTTTGACATTTGATTTGTTCAGATATGAGGTTGGGCCACTGTTTGGGTGAACAATGTCTTTTATTAACACACTTATGATCTTTGTTTTATCACGGCTCTGTCCTCTTCACACTTAGAAAAGTGTGACTAACTGCAGCAAAAAAACACATTTGGTCATGTGTGAATAAAGTTGAACAGAGCGATTGTGCTGACACATCAGCAGCCATTTCCATAATGTGTTTTTCAAATGCGCACTGAGACTGCTTTCCTGTCTACAGTCCAGATATACTGGTCTGAAGGTCTGAAGCTACAATGTCTGGAACAGCCAATGATTGAATCACTGAGAAAGAATTATGAGTTTTGTGAACTTAAAGCTCTAAATGTGGAAAAAAGCTCTAAACATTTAAATGAATCTGAAATAAACAACGTGGTAGGGTTAAATGGTTAACTGAACAACTTAAAGGGTTTTTAATTATTACTTGGCCTTAAATTTTAAAAAGATAACATTTTATAATTGACAGAAAGGCCTCCAACACAGAGCCAGAGGGAAGCACAGACACTGATGTGTTTTAGGTGAATCTGAGGGAAAACAAATTCAGTACCTCACAATAAAACACAAACAAAATCACAATAATATGATTCACAAGTCAAAACTAAAAAGTCTCACTTACACTGAACATGTACTGTGATGTTGTTCTGTGCTGTTTTGTTGTTGTCCTGTAGCTGGTAGGTTATAGTGCAGGTGAAAGTGACTCTGTGCTGACGGTGAGTAGCAGTGAAGTTGAGATCAGAGATGAGCTCCTGTAGTCTGCTGCTCTCACTGAGGGGGATTCTGGGAGTGGAGCTCCATGTGAGAGTTGGTGGAGGAGAGGAGCAGAGAGTCTCAGCAGAGCAGCGCAGACTCACAGAGCTCCCCTCCAACACCTCCTCCTGATCCTGCACCTCCTTCTGCTCCACATACAGCTGCACTCTGGGTTTGGGAGGAGACTCTGAAACAGAGAAAGTAAAATGACAATGACGGCAACTTTTAAAACACTCATTTAACACATTTATTTATACATAAAAGGCTCTAATCACGCACCAATGACATTTATAGTCGAGGTGTTTGTTTTGTAGGTGAGTTTCAGACCTTCACCACTCATAATCCTGAAGTAATATTCACCATTGTGCTTTGAATTAACATTATAAAAGACAGTGGTGCAGTTCTTCTCATGTAGTTTTCCAGTTATTTTCCCATTAAAGTGATTAGATTCGGGATTTCTGGAGTTAAACACTTGATGGTCATTCACATTATATCCATCTTTGAGCCACAGTCCTGTAGCAGCACTCTCAGTGAGGTATTGGTCATATTGTTCCTGAATCTCAAAAGTGCAGTTTATGATCACACAGGATCCACTGAGAGCTTCAATCTTCTGTGGCAGACTGACACTGAAATCTCTACAGCAAACACCTACAACACACACATAATAGAAACATGTAAGAAATAATTCAAAAATGATTATAAATATCAAGAAAAGAGGTCTGGAAATTTAGTTTATAAACAGAAATGTACTCAAACCTTTGAACAGAAAAACGAGGAGAATTATTTTCTCTGCTGTCCAGATGTCCATCCTTTTATTCAGTGATGAACATCAACCTATGAAAAGATGAAAAGTAAATGTACCACTGGGTAAACTGAGTCACCTCTGTACATCTCATCTATGCACAAGCTCTGTTAGGTGATTGTTTATTTAGGAATGACTCATTTCTCACTTGCGAAAGTATGCGAGAACACTGACAACATGAAACTCGCCTTTGATTTTGCACAAATCTATATGCCAAAGATAGTGCCTCAGGAAGTAACATTTCATATTTTACATCAACATTAATGGTTGATTGAAAACATTGCCTTATTTTTTGGTTATTTTCCTACCAGGAATTGAAATACTTTCTGAAAATAACACTTAGTTTGACAGTACATTCACATTCATTTAAATGTTCTTTCTTTTCTCTGTGAATTCTTATTTTAGACCCTTGAAACTTGGCCCATTACCCATAAATTTGAATAATTACTATCACATTAATATTCCAGTATATTTAATCCCTTTGTTTAACCAATTAAAACATAAAATATTCTCTGCATGATATTTTGATTAGTTTTTTCATGTAATTTGTTGTTTCACGCCATCAAGATTATTGGATATTTGGAACTGGACATTTAAACAATATGTGGTAATTTTGTTTTATCCGTTAAAAAAAAAAGAAGCATAATTAGAGATTAATGATTAATAATAAATAATTTCATTTTTTTTAAATAACGTATTTGTAATAAGGATTATCATTAATTGGATAAAGCATAACATATCTTTTATTTGAAAAATATGTAAGATATGTATAAGATATGTACAGTACATGTAAGATATGACAGCGTCTGTCAATGTTCAATAAGTCCACTAATTTTGGTTTAAGTAAAACAGCAAAATGAATCTGACCTTCCTGAGTGAAAGAAAGTGTGGGAATCTCCTGTTTAGATCCCAAGTTTCCAGATGTAACACCTGCTGCTGATTAGAGACGGAGTGAAGCTGTGCTGCAGGAACAGAATCTGAAGCATAATCTACTCACTGGCGTCAGATCTATTATAACTTCCCTTTTTCATCACATCACACCAGTACTTCCTGGATCAGCATGAACATGCGTTCTGCACACAGACAAAGTCTTTAATTTAATTTCTGTAAAGTCTTTTGCTACAAAAACTATACAACTTACATAAACCTGTACATTCCATCTAATTTCAGTCTGTTCCTCACATAAAGCTATTGTATGGCTTCAGAAAACTTGAGATGTTGTGCACAGGTTTTATAGATGTATGAGCAGGGAGAGGTGAAAAAAGTCAGGCGATAATGTAGTAAACAATAATCAATATTATCAATATATGAAAAAAAAAAACTGAATCATTTCAAATTCAACTACAGTGTTACATGAGCAGCGGCCTACAGTATCTCTGTGGATATTGCTCATAATGCTGCTCTCTGCTGGTCAAAAGACAAAGCACCAGTACAGTTCATTACCATTAAGTTATGTGGGTAAAGTTTTCATTTTTATTTTATTGAAATATTCAACTAGAGAGAAAAAGATCAGAATCAGAAGAATCATGCAAGATGTAAAAATAACTTACATTTACATCATTCCAGCCTACATTTACATCACCCAAGAAAAGCCACCAGAAATACCCCCCAAAAAACAAGGCTCAAACCTAAAATTTTCATGCACATACATTATATTTACCTAGGTACACCACTCCTATTATAAATTGACCTTAAAAGTGGAACTCTGACCAACTCTCTGAATGCAAATGAAAACCCTTATTAACAGGTCAAATATCATGTCAAGTCTTTCATGTGGAAATATATGCATTATAAAAATCTTTCAAATACAGCTGACTATGGAAGAGAAAGAAGGAGATAAAATGTCTGTGTTTGTTGTTTATTGTGTGTCACCTCTCTTAATGTTCAAAGTCTCATATTCAGAGGGTGGAGCAGAGAGCTGAAGAGAAGCATATGTGTCGACTGCCTCATTCTGAGCCTGAAAACAAAAACACTCTTCAACACCATCATCATCATCATCATCATGATGCTTTATTATATCTTCTATTTACTAAGGAGACTCACCTTCAGCTTGGTGGACAATCTGGAAAAATAGTATATTAGTTATTAAAAAGAGCTCAAGCTGAGCACATCAGTACAATTTATCTCTCAATACAGAAATGTGTTGTTACTGTTTAAATGACTCACTGTCTAATTTTGTAGAGTCCAAGTCCAACAGTCAGAGCGTAAAGAACCAGAAGCAGTGTTAATATGATCAAAAGTGAAACTGTAGCCTGTTGACAATCTAAAAACACACAATATGCACATGAAACAGAAAAATATAGGACACAGTAGAAAGAGAGAGTAGAGAGTCCCAATACTTGTCAGAGTAGTATTTAATGGAGCGCAGTATCTTGACTTTGTTGTAACATGGGAGTTGAAGGTTTTTTCTTGCTGTTTGATAAGTACAGTGATTTTTTACAGTCTGACAGCTTTACAATTCAGAAAGACTTTAGAAAAAAAGAGACTGGCATATGAATGGTATGATTTGAAGCAATAAGGCACGAGAGGCCATGCTATGTTGTGAAAGCTGCTGTGACAATTTTCACAATATAGCAGTTTTAAGTGCCTTATTATGTATTGTATAAAACAGTTTATACATTGTAATACTATTAAGGATTTTACATAAAATATTATTTTACCAAGCAAATTCTTTGACAGACATCATTTCACTAGAATATATAGTTCCTGACATGACACAATGTTGTGATGTACCTGTAATGATTTACCTACAAACTGCAGATGAGAGACAGGCGGTTGAAGCAGTTGACTTGCAGTGCCATGAGTGTTTCTGCTGACACACAGCAGAGTGGATGTGTGTGTGAGAGACTGATGTAGAGTGATGGAGCTCCTCAAGCCTGTGCTGCTCAATCGCTCTTCACTGATGAACGTGTTTGAAGAGTTAGTGACAGGACGTCCAGACAGATGCCACTCCAGTTCAGGAGAGGGATTCCCATCAGCCTCACAGAAACACGCAGTTACATTAGTTCTGCTACAGCTGGAGGATGGAGAGATTTTAGGGGCATCTGAAAGTATTAAAATGAGAAAAACAGAATAACTATAATGATTCTGCTCCTGTTAATGATAAATGATGCAGTTCAGCACTGCTGGGTTTGGGTTGGCAATTGCTGAAGCTGATGTGTTTTAAGGGCATCTGAGAAGAAAATATAAAAGACTGACATAGGAAGGACTAACTGGCTTACTGGGGAAGGTAGAGTAGTTACATATACAGTGGCACGATTATTTGGACATAAGATTCACTTAAAAATATAATTACATATAAATAATATGTATGAATGTGCATTAGGTAACAAAATATTAAAACAAGTGGCATTTATTTTAAAGTATTTTGACGTTTGGTTTGATATTTTATCTAATGGGATAATACTCAGACATGTTGTGTGGCCATAAAGTGTTCAGATATGTTGTTGGGCCACTATAGATATACAGTGCCCTCCATAAGTATTGGAACAGTAAAGACAAAATTGCTCTGTTGGCTGTGGAGTCAAGACATTTGCAAATATGATTAAAAGATGAATATGAGACAAAACTACAGGATGTCACATTTTATTATTAGCCGTTTCAACACATACATGTTTTACCAAATAAAAAGAACAGCACTTTTAGAATTCATCCCACTCATTGATGTGAGCATAAGTATTGGGACAGTTGAACATAAGGCAGATATAAAAGATTAAAAGCTATTATTTAGTTGCAGATCCCTTTGAGCACAATCACAGCAGTGAGTCTGTGACCCATCGACATCACCAGACTCTTGGTCTCATCCTTTGAAATACTTTTCCCAGCCTTTAATGCAGCCAATTCCAACTGTTGCTTGTTTTGGGGAGTTTCTGCCTTTACTCTCCTCTTCAGCTGGTGAAATTCATGTTCAATTGGATTTAAATCTGGAGATTGACTTGGGCAATCTAAGACTTTCCATTTCTTTGCCCTGATAAATTCTTTGACTGAACTGGCAGGGTGTTTTGGGTCATTGTCCTGATGCAATATGAAGCACTTCCCAATGAATCTGGTGGTATTTTCTTGAATATTGGTAGGCAAGATAGTTTTGTACCCTTCCAAATTCATTCTGCTACTGTCATCATACATTAAGTCATCAGTAAAGTTGAGAGGGCCTGTTCCAGAGACAGCCATACATGCCATACAGATGAGGCTGTATGCTTGGGATCTTTTGCAATTCCCTTTTTTCTCCACATTTTTGCTTTCCCATCACTTAGATAAAGGTTTATCTTTGTCTCATCGGTCCATAAACACAGTTCCAAAACTCTTCTGGCTCACCTTTGTGCTTTTTTGCAAACTGTAATCTTGCCTTTCTATTTTTGGTGCTGGTCAGAGGTTTGCATCTTGCTGTATAGCATCTGTAATTCTGTGTCAAAGTCTCCTGAGGACAGTAGATTGTCAGAGCATCACCCCAGCTTTCTGGAAGTTGTTGGTGATTTTACAGACATGTCTTTTAGGGTTCATTTTCACAGCTTTTATGATTTGTCTGTCATCAACTACTGTTGTTTTCTCAGCCGATCAGGTAGTTGTTTGTTGCTGGTGTCGCTGGTGGTTTCCAAACTCTTGATTTCTCCATGCCCTTTGTTTTTTCTAAAGCTCTAACTGACTTCCTCTTTTCTTTTAGCATCCAAATTGCTTGCTTTTCTCTCAAAGTCAGCTCCATCATCTTCATCCTGGTTTGTGTGTGTCATCATCGAATGCAAGATTCAGAATGCAGAAGTAATGTATATAACTGATACGACACATTCCATGCTTTTAATATCTGAAGAATGAATGCAACAGGACACAGCTGATCACTTAGAAAGACCTGTGAGGCAACTGTTCCAATACTTATGCTCACATCAGATAGGGGGATGAAACTGTAAAAGTGCTGAACTTCTTAGCTGGTAAAACATCTGTGTGTTGAATCACCCAATAATAAAATGTGACATTCTGTAGTTTTGTCTTATATTCATCTTTTAATCATATTTGTAAATGTCTTGACTCCACAGCCAACAGAGCAATTTTGTCTTTACTGTTCCAATACTTTTGGAGAGCACTGTATATACATAGTTCTCTCAAAAAAGAAAATCTGGACTCCATAGACTTTCATTTTATGGGCAAAATCCAAATATGTTCTTTTGTGTTCTACAGAAGAAAGAAATTTATACAGGTTTTGAACAACACGAGGGAGATTAGATCATAATAGAATATTATTGTTTGGGTGAATGATGTATTTTATTAACACACTTATGATCTTTGTTTTATCACGGCTCTGTCCTCTTCACACTAGTTAGAAAAGTGTGACAGTAACTGCAGCAAAAAACACATTTGGTCATGTGTGAATAATGTTGAACAGAGCGATTGTGCTGAACAGTTATCTTTTTACAACAGCATCAACAGCCATTTCAGTAATGTGTTTTGCAAATGCGCACTGAGACTGCTTTCCTGTCTACAGTCCAGATATACTAGTCTGAAGGTCTGAAGCTACAATGTCTGGAACAGCCAATGATTGAATCACTGAGAAAGAATTATGAGTTTTGTGAACTTAAAGCTCTAAATGTGTCCCAACATTTAAATGAATCTGAAATAAACAACGTGGTAAGGATAAAAGGTTAACTGAACAACTTAAAGTATTTTTAATTATTACATAGCCTTAAATTTTAAAAAGATAACTGTTCATTTTATAATTGGCAGAAAGGCTGTTATTTTGTCACTGAAGTGGAGGTGTTTTGTAGGTGTATTTCAGACTATCATTCATAATCCTGAAGTAATATTTACCATTGTGCTTTGAACTAACATTATAAAAGACAGTGGTGCAGTTCTTCTCATGTAGTTTTCCAGTTATTTCCCCATTAAAGTGATTAGGTTTGGTATCTCTGGAGTTAAACACTTGACGGTCATTTACATTATCTCCATCTTTGAGCCACAGTCCTGCAGCAGCACTCTCAGTGAGGTATTGGTCATATTGTTGCTGAATCTCAAAAGTGCAGTTTATGATCACACAGGATCCACTGAGAGCTTCAATCTTCTGTGGCAGACTGACACTGAAATCTCTACAGCAAACACCTATAACACAAACATGATACAAACATGTAAGAAATAATAAAAAAAATATATATATAAATATCATTCAAATAAGTCTGGATTTTTTTTATTTTTTTAAATGTAGTTTATAAATAGAAATACACAATCTACTCAAACCTTCCAACAGAAAACCGAGAAGAATTATGTTCTCTGCTGTCCAGATGTCCATCCTTTCATTGAATGAGGAACATCAACCTAAAGGTAAAAAGAAAATCGACCCAAAAAAAAGAAAAGAAAAAAAAAAGAAAAAGCACCCCCTGTATACATCTCGTTTCTGCACAAATTCTGTTACATCATATATTTAGAAATGGATCATTTCTCACTTTCTGTGATTAAGAGGCATTACTTTGAGTTTGCGAGCACTGACATCATGAAACTCACCACGGAAAGAGATGCAAGTTTTTGCACAAATCTATGTGCCAAAGATGGTTGAAGGAGGAAGGAACATTTCATATTTTACATCAATATAAATTGTTGATTGAAAGATTAATAAACACTGCAATGAATTTGGAGTTTGATATTTTTAAAAAAAATAATAATTTGGGTAATTTTGCTTTATCCATTTAAAAATAAGCATAATTAGAAATTGATGATTTTTTTTCAAATAATGCATTTATAATAATGCTTATTGTGCTTATAAAGCATAATATATCCTTTATTACAAAAATGGATGGGTTAGATATGACAGCATTTGTTAATGTTAAATAAGTCTACGAAGTTAAGTTTAATGTAATGGAAGTAAAACAGCAAAATGAATCTGACCTTCTTGTGAGCAAAAAGTGTGGAAACCTTCTGTTTCCAGCTGTAACAACTACTGCTGATTAGAGACGAAGTGAAGCTGTGCTGCAGGAACAGAATCTGAAGCATAATCTGTATTTACTGGCATCAGATCTATTATAACTTCCCTTTTTCATCACATCACACCAGTACTTCCTGGATCAGCATGAACATGCCTTCTGCACACAGACAGAGCCTTGAATTTTTTTCCCCCATTATTGTCTGTGTAGTCTATTATTGTAAAAACTATACAACCTACATAAACCTGTACAGTAACTATATAATTTTCAGTCCTTTCCTCACACAATACTATAGAAAGCTTCAGAAAACCGAGATTACCGAGAGTAAACTAGTGCACTAGTTTTATAGATATATGAGCAGGAAAAGGAAAAAGGTCAGTTGATAATGCAGTAAATAATAAACAATCAATATATGAATAATTCTCTCTTACAGGATGTTTTTTATAGTACAATGACCTCTTATGTGTCAAAAGATTAATTGATTTTGATTTCTAAGTTCATGACCCCTTTAAAAGTCAACTACAGCTCTGTTAGAGTATCAGTGGGGATCATGTGCTCATAATGCTGCTCTCTGCTGGTCAGATGATGAAGCAACAGATGAAGTTTTGTTCATCAGTACTTTATCTTTATTTTAATGTTCAATCAGAGAGAAAAAAAAAAAAATTAGAAGACACCATTAAGATGTCCATGTCTTTAATCACACAGGATCCACTAAGAGCATCACTCTTCTGTGGTAGACTGATGCGGAAATCTTTACACTGAACACCTACAACACAAATCTGAAAAACACTTAAAACATAAACACAATATATGTTCATATAGTATGGGTGCTATGTATAAAGTATATACCTACATTTCGGAGTCTGTAGGGGTTCAGGCTGCATAGATGCACAACTTGGTCAAAGTTCAAATATAGTACATTATCACTTATGTAAATGTGCAAAGATAAATATAGGTGAATGTACCTTTGAGAACAAAGCCAATACCTGTTATAACCATAATGCAAAACATGTGGCTGGGGTATTATGCACTGATGCAACTGAACTAACTTCATTTACTGAAAGTAACACCGACATTATCATATGGTGTAGGTTGATATGTATTTCAGTAATGGTCACTAATTTACATTTTTAATATTTTGACAATTAAATTCTGGTATATGAGTGAAACTGTAAACTGTCATAGCTGGAAAATAACTTTTACCAACTGAAACGTGTGCAATTTTAATACTTTATTGTTTTTATTTTGCATACATTAATGCCCTCATGTAAACATGAAAGCTGAAATCTATACAACAATGTTTATTGAGTGAGTAATAGGCTTATTAATAACAACAAATATTGCACATATGACACAGTTTAAATTCCCAAAGAATGTTTGTTATCTAACACAATAACAGAAAATATATATTTTAGTGTGGTTTAAATCCCTATTCGAATGAATTCAAATGAAAGTGAAAGTGAAAGTGAAAGTCGTGACGTATTGTCAAGTATGGTGACCCATACTCGAAATTGGTGCTCTGCATTTAATCCATCCAAGTGCACACACACAGCAGTGAATAGTGAACAAACGCACACACACACCGTGAACACACACCCGGAGCAGTGGGCAGCCATTGCTCCAGCGCCCGGGGAGCAATTGGGGGTTCGGTGCCTTGCTCAAGGGCACCTCAGTCATGGTATCGAAGGCAGAGAGAGTGCTGTTTATTCACAATCCCCACCTTCTACGAAATATTTCATGCTTTCGTAGATTCACCTTGCTTTACGTCCATATCTGCTCCTGTTTTGTTCCGGAACTTTGTGAGGAACCTGGTAAATGGCTTCTCCATTTGGCACTGAGCAAACCTTTCTGATCTTTGCCTCACTATCTTCTACATTTTGACCACAATATCGGACCACAGCATAATCGGTAGTAAGTGAAGAGATGCCTCTAATGTTGTTTAACTCCGGATTGGTGTTTATAAAGTTAATTGTTGAATAATGTAGGGGTTCTTGGTGATTTAGTGTGGGGTCTTCAGCTGATGGCATCATAACTTTATTAGCATAAATAGGCTCTCCTCTACTGTCCACCGAATCAGCCTAGTGATTGAACAAAAATGGAGAATCATCAGAAGAGAGCTTTTATGAACAAGAAACTTGAAATTTGTCAGCAGGTGGAGAAACTAATTGTATGTAAAAGCGGTCTGGTGTTTGTGAGTTTGACATATATTTATGAATGAATAGCTTGTGTGTGTTTGATATATTGTAACATACCCCATCAGTCTGAATCAGTCCAGCTTTATCTCCCCCCTTTTGAGTCCTGCAGAACCATCTACAGAAATAATTTATAATTAAAAACATATAACTGCTTGTACCTTTTATTGCTCAGAGGTTTCTCTTTCATAGCTCAGGAGACTTTGAATATAGTGAAACATAAGGAATATACAGTAAGTGAAATGTAACTCCAATAAATATCAGATTTGTTTCAGATGTTCTTTCTACAATTCCTTAGGTGAAATAAAAACAGAAACACAAGAGACAAAATTGTGGACATAAAGTTAGTCCATACAGCTATAAGATGAATGTAGATGACGTATGAAGTATTTGGAAGCATTTTACAAAATGTTTATATTGCAAATCTCTGACTTTTGGTTGCAGACCAAAATCATCAAATCAAGACTTCAGCAATAATCTCTGTTTGCTTTACATTTAACTCATTACTGTCTACTATCAGGCTTTCACACTGTCTACTTACTTGTACAGCAGTGTTGAGACCCATAAGATTGCCATAAACAAAGTACCAACTGCGATCCCAACCAGGAGGGAATACACGATAAAACCTATTAAATAAATAAGGGACAGTTCATGGAAGCTTTCTTTATTCTGGAGAGCAACTGTACTGATATCAATTAAATATTTAACCATACATATCTGAATAATTATTGTCTATTCAATAATAAAAAAAAAAAAATCGTCAGGCTAGTTAATTCATTGCCATATCAACAACTAAAATCGATCAATTGTTAAATTTAAATTTACCTGGAGCTTTTTCAGTGATGAAAATTATATGAAACAGTTGCTTATCAGTGCCATGAGTGTTGTTGCTGACACACTGCAGAGTGGATGTGTGTGTGAGAGACTGATGTAGAGTGATGGAGCTCCTCAAGCCTGTGCTGCTCAATCGCTCTTCACTGATGAACGTGTTTGAAGAGTTAGTGACAGGACGTCCAGACAGATGCCACTCCAGTTCAGGAGAGGGATTCCCATCAGCCTCACAGAAACACACAGTTACATCAGTTCTGCTACAGCTGGAGGATGGAGAGATTTTAGGAGCATCTAATAGAGAGAAAGATCGAGAATGGTCTGTGCAGAACAACTGGAAATGTTTCTTTTTAATGCAGTTTACATTGCTTACAATCACTTGGTTGAAAGATTTTCAATATTGCTTTATTATTTACACTGAATGTCCAGCATCACTGATGAGTTCTGGCTTCCATGTTGGTTCTGAGCTGTACAGTGGTACCAGCCTCTGTGTTTCAGGTCGGTCCTATTGAAGATAAGAGTGTCTCCAGTCTGCAGCTGCTCCAACTGTCCTTCACTCTCTCTGGACCAGGTGTAGTTCAGCACTGCTGGATTTGCATCACTGCTGCAGATCAGAGTCACTGAACTGCCCTCCAACACAGAGCTGGAGGGAATCACTGAAACTGATGTGTTTTTAGGTGAATCTGAAGGGAAAACAAAATCAGGGCCTCACAATAAAAATCCCAATGATATGATTAAAATGTCAAAACTAAAAAGCCTCACTTACACTGAACATGTACTGTGATGCTGTCCTGTGCTGTTTTGTTGTTGTCCTGTAGCTGGTAGGTTATAGTGCAGGTGAAAGTGACTCTGTGCTGACGGTGAGTAGCAGTGAAGTTGAGATCAGAGATGAGCTCCTGTAGTCTGCTGCTCTCACTGAGGGGGATTCTGGGAGTGGAGCTCCATGTGAGAGTTGGTGGAGGAGAGGAGCAGAGAGTCTCAGCAGAGCAGCGCAGACTCACAGAGCTCCCCTCCAACACCTCCTCCTGATCCTGCACCTCCTTCTGCTCCACATACAGCTGCACTCTGGGTTTGGGGGGAGACTCTGAAACAGAGAAAGTAAAATGACAATGATGGCAACTTTTAAAACACTTTAACACATTTGTTTATAAATAAAAGGCTCAAATCACTCACCGATGACATTTATAGTGGAGAAGGGTTGTTTGTAGGTGTATTTCAGACCTTCACCACTCATAATCCTGAAGTAATATTCACCATTGTGATTTGAACTAGCATCATAAAAGATAGTGGTGCAGTTCTTCTCATGTAGTTTTCCAGTTATTTTTCCACTGAAGTAATTAGGTTTGGGATCTCTTGAATTAAACACCTGATTGTTATTCATATGTGTTCCATCTTTGAGCCACAGTCCTGTAGCAGCACTCTCAGTGAGGTATTGGTCATATTGTTCCCGAATCTCAAAAGTGCAGTTTATGATCACACAGGATCCACTGAGAGCTTCAATCTTCTGTGGCAGACTGACACTGAAATCTCTACAGCAAACACCTACAATACACACAACACAAACATAAAGCAACACACCCCCCTAACTGGCTAGGATTTTCAACTGACAAAGACCTCATTTACATTTGAATTAAAATGAAAAACATTATGTTAAAACAATAAAAAAATATGAAAAAATCAATAATGGATAGTACTTTAATACTGCACATCAGAACTGCAACATGGCAAAAAGTCAGAATACTTGAATAAAGATAAAATACAACATAACTGATTTCCACCTTTATTACATTTATGCATTTGGTCTTTATTGCTTTATTGTAAAGCTTGTATTAAAATATTTCTAAAATAATCAAACCTTAATAATATTAAAAGAAATCAGAAACTGTACTTAAGTTAAAGTGCAGAGATAATATATCAAAAGTTTGACAGCCTAAAAGTCTAAGTACATATGCAAATAAATAAATAAATACAAGTTAAAAAATCCACATTTAATTGTACTTAAAAGAAAAAAGTAAATACTTTTTTTTTCTATACTTTTAAATTGACTTTTAAAAACAAGAGACAGTTTAGAGATGTTTTTTTAATTTTATAATTTCTGATGCAAAGTAAGGAATACACTATTCAAATAAAATTAAATGGCTCTTTAAATAAAAGAAAAATTACATCTTTGTGAGTGTGATTGATTGGCTTGTTAGTCACAAAGAAAAATATTGATTTTATTTTTGAATCGAGAAAATATATATTGTACTTAATACAATTTTAACATGAAATTGTAATAGAGTAAGAAGTGTTTTTGTATCCTTGCGAATGTAATTGAATAGTACAAGTATTCTGTTTTAACAGAACTCAAGTAAAGTACAGATTCCCCAAAGTAATTCTAAGTATAGTAGTAAAGTACTATTATTCAAATACTTAACACCTCTGCAATTAAAACATTTAGACATAGTTATTATACACAACAGAGTAAACACACAGGTATTATAAAACATACATTCATGATAAATATTTTAGCTGTTTACTTCATATTACAAATGTCTTACTAAAGTCTCTTAATGAAACAAACAATGGTGAAGGTAAAGGAGAGATACACACCTTGTAAGAGAAAGACACAAATGCTGATTCTCTCAGCTACGCTCATCTTAGACCTAAGCAGAGATCATACAGTCACATCACAAAAATGATATAAACATGAACAACAAACACACATTCAACGTTGTTCTGGAATGATGTTATGCAAACAAATATTATTCAAATAATCACTAATCATCTGAAACAAACCATCTGTACACTCAGGAAAAAAGGTACAAAGCTGTCACTATAGGGTAGAAAAGTACATCTTTGTACCTCATTTACCTCTAAATGGTACATATTAGTACTTCATTTTATGTAATGTTTTCTCCAGCAAACAAAGTCAGTTGTTCTGAACATGTCATTGCTTCATCAGTGAGACCACAGCTATTTGTGACACAGGAAAATTCTCTCAGTTGAGTTGTTGAGTCAAATATACAATTAATAAGTGCCTTCTATAGCAATAGTTTTGCTTGCTAATAGTAGCAGTAGTTGAATTCTGAACTCTCTCCGTGGTTTTTCTTTAATTATATCACACATTTGTATTCACACGTTTGTATTCAGACAGAGAGAAAGTTTTTGCTAAATATATTGTACAGGACTGTTGTCACGGAAACATCAGGCTCTTCCACCAATCAGCGATCCCAATCACCGGAGTTCTGATTACACGCACCTGACCGTCATTCACTAATCACCAGCACCACAGTATAAGAGCACGCAGTTCACACATGCACACTGTCTGGTCTCCATTGTGGAAAAGGACTCAACTCATTTTTCAAGCTACATACCTGAATTCCTGCTCCAAGTTTCTTGATCTCCTTCCTCTGCTCCTTGTGTTCCTGTGTGTTTGCGACCATTACCTACCTGCATCCGATTCCTGATACCAGCTCCTGGAAACACACTCCGTCATCCCACGATCTCTCAAAACCTGGTAACCGAACATCTCCATCAGCATCATCTCCATTCAAGTTAAAGATTCTATATCTGCCATTACTCAACTGCTTCCGCTGTTACCTTACATCAATACAATAAACCCGTCTGTTTGATTCTAACTTGTCTGTGTCCTGAGTCTGGCTACAGAAGACCAGACCATACCACCATGAATCAAACAGACGTAGATCCATTCCAGGAGCTGGTGGATTCACTTCGCTGTGTGCTCTCTCCTCCTGTCACCACCACACCAGCACCCGAACCTGTTTCCTCACTAGTCACTTCTCCTCCCCGACCGATCTATTCTGCCAGTCCCATGGTCAATCAGGCGCCCTACTCTGGTTCGGTGGATGATTGCAACGGATTTCTCCTGCAGTGTTCGCTCGCCCTGGAGATGCAACCGCACTGGTTCCCAACTGAGAGGGCTAAAATTTCATTTATTCTGTCCTTGCTAACAGGTTGAGCGCTCCAGTGGGCAGAATCATTGTGGAAGCAGAATGGACCGGTCACTCAATCCTTGAATGGCTTTACTACTCTTCCGTGAAGTCTTCGGTCGGCCAGTAAGAGATACTTCAGTCGGTGAACAATTATCATCTGAAACAAGGCAAAACCTCCGTGCAAGATTATGCTCTCCATTTCCGCACTCCAGCAGCCTCAAGTGGTTGGAACGAGCGTTCCCTGTTAACAACTTACCGCCAAGGACTAGAGCCCTCTCTGCGGTTGCATCTCTCCGCCTATGATGACACCATGGGGCTCGAGCGCTTTATCCAACTCTCCATCTGGGTGGCAAATCAGATTCATGGCTGTATGGAGGCAAATTGATGTCAAAATCCACCCATTTCGTTCCACCAACCAGAGTTTCCCAGCCCTCCAGAACCACTGTACGAACCTATGCAAGTCGACAACACCTGGCTGTCCTCGGCTGAACGTCTATGTCGGCTGACCCAGGGATTGTCTATACTGTGGCCAAAATGGACATGTAATACGGACATGTCCCGTCCGTCCCCAACAACCTGTGGTGAGTGTGGTTTCCTCTTCCTCCGTTAATGTACATCCACTGACTACAATAGTGCAACTCCCTACTCCTCTCCACTGTATTTCAGTCCATGCCCTCCTCGACTCTGGGTCAGCCAGCAACTTCATATCCGCTGACTAATGCCATCAACTCCAGCTCAAGAAAAGATTCAACGACATCCCGTATAAGATCCAGTCAATAACTGGGAGTCCCCTCGGCCAAGGACAGGTCCGACACTGCGTGGGTCCAATTCCGCTACGGGTTGGCCAGTTACACATGGAAAGCATTTCTGTTGGTTCTGGAGGAATCCACCGCTGGGATCGTCCAAGGGCGCCCCTGGTTCGTTTCCCACAATCCCTCCATCTCGTGGTCAACTGGAGAAGTCCTGAAGTGGGGCAGTGAATGTTTTCCTAACCTTCCAAAACCCATCTTGTCGGTTCCAACGATCCCAGTCAACTCCACGTCCATAGAGAGCCCCCTTGAGAATCGTTCCATCAATATTCCAAAGGAATATGCCCACTTTAATGATGTTTTCTGCCTGAAACGAGCCTCCAAGTTACCACCTCACAGACCATGGGACTGTGCCATCAATCTCCTACCCGATGAACCAATGCCCAGAGGTAAAATGCTCCCTTTCCATCCCCGAACAGAAGGCCATGGAGGAGTACATCGAGGAGGCGTTACAGCAAGGCTACATCCGTCCATCTACTTCCCCTGCTGCTTCTAGCTTTTTCTTTGTGGCCAAGAAGGACGGAGGCTTGCGGCCTTGCATAGATTACCGGGCTCTAAACAATCACCGTCAAATACAGGTATCCACTTCTCCTCGTCCCATCGGCACTAGAACAGCTACTCGGAGCCAGGATCTTCACTAAGTTGGACCTCAGAAGTGCATATAACCTCATTCGGATACGTGAGGGGGACGAGTGGAAGACTGCCTTTTGTGACACTTACTGGTCATTATGAATATCTCGTCATGCTGTATGGATTGGTCAGTGCCCCCTCCATATTCCCGGGTTATATGAATGAGGTATTCCGGGAGTACCTACATCGCTTCATGCTGGTTTACATTGATGACATCCTTGTGTACTCCCGGAATGAGGCCTAACATCGCCTGCACATCTGAGGTCCTCCAATGACTCCGAGAACACCAGATCTAAAAACTGAGAAGTGCACGCTCCACCAGGCTTCAAGCCAGTTCCTCGGGTATCAGATCAGCTCCCAAGGTATCAAGATGGAAGGTTGAAGCCATCAAGACCTGGCCCAAACCCACTACTATCAAAGAACTCCAGTGACTCCTAGGTTTTTCGAATTTCTACAGACGCTTCATTCACAACTACAGCTCCATCACTGCACCATTGACCAATCTCCTGAAAGCCAAGCCCAAGTCTCTGTCCTGAACGCCCGAAGCCACCTCGGCCATGAAAACCCTCCAAAAGGCCTTTTACGTAGGCTCCACTCCTGGTCCATCCTGACCCACAGAAGCCCTTCATAGTCAAAGTGGATGCCTCAACATCTGGAGTTGGAGCAGTCCTGTCCCAGCAGCAGGGGAATCCTCCTCGACTCCATCCATGTGCCCTCTTCTCCCGTAAATTATCCTCGGCGGAGCAAAACTATGATATTGGGAATAGAGAACTTCTTGCCATCGAGCTCGTCCTTGAGGAATGGAGACACTGGCTGGAGGGGGCCCACCACCTGTTTGTGGTATACACCGACCACCGAAACCTTGAGTATCTCCGGGAGGCTAAATCCCAGACAAGCCCGGTAGGCCCTCTTCTTTACCCGATTCCATTTCACCATCTCCTATCGTCCAGGGACCAAAAGCACTAAAGCGGATGCTCTTTCAAGACTCCATGCTCCAGGAGACCTGTCAGAAAACCCTGAACACATCCTCCCATCCAGTTTGATTGTCAGGCTGATACAGTGGTCCCTGGACGAGGACATCTTGGCTGCCAGTGTCTGTCTTCTGTCATGGAAACACCAGGCTCTTCCACCAATCAGCGATCCCAATCACCGGCGTTCTGATTGATTACACGCACCTGACAAGCACATTGTCTGGTCTCCATTGTGGAAAAGGACTCGACTCGTATGTCAAGCTACTCATATGAATTCCTGCTCCAAGTTTCTCGATCTCCTTCATCTGCTCCTTGTGTTCCTGTGTTTGCTACCATTACCTACCTGCATCCGATTCCTGATACCAGCTCCTGGAAACACAATCCGTCATCCCACGATCTCTTAAAACCTGGTAACAGAATATCTCCATCAGTATCATCTCCATTCAAGTTAAAGATTCTATATCTGCCACTTACTCACCTGCTTCCGCTGTTCACTTACATAAGTACAATTAACCCGTCTGTTTGATTCTAACCTGGCTTTGTCCTGAGTCTGACTGCACGTTACAACTGTAAAGAGTCCTTGAAATTTAGAAAGCCTATATATAATTTATAAAAAAAAAAAAAAGGATATTGTTAAAATAAAATTGCAAAGTTGATAGCTCTTTGGTAAACTTTTTTTTTTTTTTTTTTTTTGTGGCCAGGACTTTGATGTATATGCCTTTTATGCAGAAATCACTTTTTATAAATAAAAGTTTGATAAATGTTAACTGGCGTGTGACAACTAGTTCCAAACTCCTCTACATCAACACAATCCCTCAATTTGTGTACAGAACAAGTAGTAAGAATGGGTAACATTTCAGATAATCAAATGGTTTATTAAATGTTTTAACTTGTATTTTTGGCTAAACAATGTTCTTAAGATGTTTTTGAATATACAAACCTTTAAAGATCTTGTAAATCTTGAGCTGATCTAAAGCTCTATGAATTAAAGGGGAAGCAAACATGACGAATATAAATGATTGCAGGACAAAAGATGAACAGAAGCCAAAATGTTAATCTATTGTTAAACTCAAAGGAATAAATTATAAACATTTGTCTTGGAGAGATGAATGAACAGAATAAAACATCAGAATCAACACAACTGGAAAAAAAAAAAAAACTACTACTACTGATATTAAACTACTTACCAGAGAAGGCTGGTAAAGTTTGAGAAATCCTCTGAATATTGGTAAAGGGTAAAGCTGACTGTTGCAGCAACAAACTTTTTTTAAGACTGGAAGTCACTGTGCTGTGTGAATAAACAATGCATGACTGATATTTGACTAATTACACCTTCCTCTTTTACTTAGCAGTGGCTGTATCTATAAACATCATGCTCAAAAAAACAGAACAATCTATGCAAACCTACTTAACAATCAATACCGTCAAGCAAATGGCCCTGGATTTGTGATACTTTCCGTGACGGCAAAATTTGTGTAGCCTAATGTCACAGTGAGATTATAAACTATGCTTTTATAAAATATTTAAAAGTCAATGATAAAAAAAAATTGTATGAGAATATGTTTTAACCTATTTCCCCAGTAGGTGGGACAGTAGATGCATAAAGTACCATATTAGTACCTAAAGTGTGCACGTTATTACCTAAAAGGTGCAAAATTGTACATTTGGAAAAGGTACTGCCATGACAAAGGGTTCAAGGTGTTGCCTTGCCCTTGGCCTCCAAATTTCCCAAATCTCAGTCTGACTGAGCATCTGTTCACAACAATGTATAAAAGATTATATAAACATATTTTAAAGAACTGTCCTGCCCAAACTTTTGTTGTGACTTCTTTAAAAGTGTGTATTCTTTGTTCTTTATTCAAAATCTGGTCAGAGATCAAGCACATCCATCCAAATCACCTAATTCAATTTGCAAAGGTAACTAAACATGAATGTGTCTTAGAGAACAAAGCCAGTGCTGTTAAAATATAACCATAATGCAAAACAGGTGTAAACAGAAGTGTGTCGCATGTGTGTTCCGAGATAAGGAGTTTTACAGTAGGTTCTGTGGAACATGGCTGGGAAATAGACTAAAAGAAACTTTCACAACCTACATTTTTCAGAAAATGTTATTTTAGTAATCATATCTGGGTAAATAAGAGATTGGAAAACTGCATAGCTGGAAAATTACATTTACAAATTGAAGCTTTACAATTTTGCAAGTTTTACAATTTGGCTAGTTAAAGACACCTAAAGTGTGACTGCAAAGTGTGCTCGTGTTTGTAATTTCAAAATGAAAATTTATTTTTAATATTTTTGAGGGTCATAAAGTGCTCAAAATTCCCAAAGCTTGAGTTTCAATTGCTCCCAAAAGTACGATGATATCTATGAATTATTAATTCAAAATATTTTAAAAATATACAAATAATAATTATAATCATTGAATAATACTTTTACTTTGCAATACATGTAAAAACATCTTTGAATAATATCTTTTTAAATATCCACCTTCCTATAACAGGGTAAATCACTTTTATCTGCACCCTATGTCAGAAATGTCTGTGAGCTCATAATTTATACTTATTTTATACACAATTTACACTTTTTTATCTACAGATTATATTCGGCTTACCCATGGGTCTCTCTAGATGAAACTGCTCCCTTTGTCAAGTGTGATGCAAACTGATGTTTTGATATGTTTAGAATATACCAGTATTGGTTCATATGAGAAAATGCTAAAAGAGCTGTGACGTTTCTCTTTATATAGACAGCTACATTTATTTATGGTTCTCATTTTTAATAGCAGAAAGCAAAAAGCATTTTTGGAAAAAAACAAGCAGTATGAGTGAGTTTTATGGAAAATAAGCATTTAGTATTGAATACAAATTATTTTAGAAGACAAAAAAAGAAGAAAAAAAAGTGTATTTGTTATCAGTTTACATAATAGACCATAAAACAAAAAGTTTTAAAACAATAAACATATAAACATTATAACAATAACTAGAATGCATGCAAACAGTAAACATAAAACAGTAACTAGAATGCATGCATATACAAATTGCTTTTTTAACCCACTAAACCCATAATACATATACATATGTATTTAATTACAAGTTTCTAAAACAAGCCAACAGCAAACGTGTATGAATGTTAAAATAACTGTTTTATTCAAACAACTAAATAAATCTGAATCTAATCAAATCTGCAAACTAATCACATTATTTAGCTGCCAGTGATTCTTGGTCTTCATGCTTTTATGTATCAGACATGAGATCCATATGAAATTATGTTTTTCATATTTGAAATGTGCATTTTTAAAGTCCTGAAAGTACAGCTGACTGAAGAAGACAAAGGAGGAGATCAGATATGTGTTTGTTGTTTATTGTGTGTCACCTCTCTTAATGTTTAAAGTCTCATATTCAGAGGGTGGAGCAGAAAGCTGAAGAGAAGCATATGAGCCTGCTGCCTCATTCTGAGCCTGAAAACAAAACAAAACACACCCTCAAACACCACCATCATCATCATCATCATCATCATGGTGACATATCTACTATGAAATAAAGGACTCACCTTCTTCTTCATCGTCAACCATCTGGTGGCGGTGGCGGTGGCGGTGGCGGTGGTGGGGGGGGGGGGGGGGGTGGGGCGGGGGGGTTTATAAATTAAGAAAAAATAGGTATATTAGTAGAGAGACATTTTTGCAACAACCATTTACTATTATATTAATAAATAAATGTGCCTTGGTTTGACATGCAAGAATATTCATACATTATAGTGTCCAAGTGCTTTTTTGGGGCCACTGTATAAGAAATGTTCTTGATTTTTTATAGGGATTGATTTTGTGTGAAGGCTAGAATGAACTACACCACTTTTGCACAGATTTGCAGACTGAATGTGTCAATGCTAGTTGCCAAAATTCAGTAGCAGTCTGCAAATTTTGGGCGGTCATATTCACAATCAATAGCACTTGACAGATTTCACAGGAAATCAAGATGGGCATAGACTTTGGTATTTTAGACTTCGATTGCATCCAGTAAGAGGAGTCGGTTTCTGCATTAGTTTGTTGTGTTCAGAATGATTTGAAAGTCTGGTAGTGTGTGATCCTCAGTTGTTTAGTGTATGGTGGCCAGTTATTCCTGTAACCATTTACAAAGTCAGCAAATGCATGATACCTATAATGTTTTAAAATCTGTTCAGTCATTTAAGTCACGTAGCCTATTCCAGCCTTTATAATTCTAAGAAATTTGCTTTCTGTTTGTATTGATAACATTTCACAATAGGTACTACATGAAATACAGCTCTATATAAGTACTTATGTCTCTATAACTGTGTACATCACTTTTATTGGCAAAATACAGTATGTCAATACACAATAAAATCCACAAAGTCAGTGTAATATGCTAAACCTACTCTGTATTAATTATGTTCTTTTTAGTCACTTAGTAGCAATGTTATTTTACTTTGCATCATACTTCATATGTTTTGTGCACCTACCGTACAAAGAGACATGTAACAGCACAGAAAATGACCACTAAAGGCACAACAACAGCTCCAATCGGCACAGAAGAACAATTCAAACCTAAAGAAGAATAAATGAGTGTTTGAAAACCACTGATGATTCAGTAAAATCAGTGCAAACAAGTCTTATCATAATCTTTAACAATAATGGCAAGGGAAGGGGAAAAGTAAGTAATCTGAAAAGTAAGAGATCAGCATAGCATTCCCATTGAAGTCAATGACTGTCACTCAGCCGATGAATGCATGATTAACACGTTTTTCATTTATAGACTGACATTAACAGATGTTCGATTCTACTGGATGAATCACAGAACTGAAACTCACATGCAACAGATGAAGGCAGTTGACTTGCAGTGCCACGAGTGTTTCTGCTGACACACTGCAGAGTGGATGTGTGTGTGAGAGACTGATGTAGAGTGATGGAGCTCCTCAAGCCTGTGCTGCTCAATCGCTCTTCACTGATGAACGTGTTTGAAGAGTTAGTGACAGGACGTCCAGACAGATGCCACTACAGTTCAGGAGAGGGATTCCCATCAGCCTCACAGACATACACTGATACATTCCCACTGATACAGCTGGAGAAAGAAGAGATTTTAGGTGCATCTGAAAAAGAGAAAGAGAGAAAGCATATACAGTAAATAGTTGTTTTATGGAGGAGAAAAGTACTTATGCCAAAAAATTCCTACAGGTAACATGTACTGTGATGTTGTTCTGTGCTGTTTTGTTGTTGTCCTGTAGCTGGTAGGTTATAGTGCAGGTGAAAGTGACTCTGTGCTGACGGTGAGTAGCAGTGAAGTTGAGATCAGAGATGAGCTCCTGTAGTCTGCTGCTCTCACTGAGGGGGATTCTGGGGGTGGAGCTCCATGTGAGAGTTGGTGGAGGAGAGGAGCAGAGAGTCTCAGCAGAGCAGCGCAGACTCACAGAGCTCCCCTCCAACACCTCCTCCTGATCCTGCACCTCCTTCTGCTCCACATACAGCTGCACTCTGGGTTTGGGAGGAGACTCTGAAACAGAGAAAGTAAAATGACAATGATGGCAACTTTTAAAACACTCATTTAACACATCTGTTAATAAATAAAAGGCTCAAATCACTCACCGATGACATTTATAGTGGAGAAGGGTTGTCCGTAGGTGTATTTCAGACTACTGCTCATAATCCTGAAGTAATATTTACCACTGTGATTTGAACCAACATCATAAAATACAGTGGTACAGTTCTTCTCATGTAGTTTTCCAGTCATTTCCCCAATAAAGTGATCAGGTTTGGGATCTCTGGAATTAAACACTTGATTGTTATTCGCATGCATTCCATCTTTGAGCCACAGTCCTGTAGTATCACTCTCAGTGAGGTCTTTGTCATATCGTTCATCAATCTCAAAAGTGCATTTTATGATCACACAGGATCCACTGAGCGCTTCAATCTTCTCTGGCAGACTGACACTGTGCTCTGTACAGTAAACACCTATAACACACACAACACAAACATGTAAAACAACACACACCCTTTATTACTAGGATTTTCAAGTGACAAACAGACCTCATTTACATTTCAATTCAAACGAAAAATGTTATATTAAAGCATTAAAAAAAGATGAGAAGATCAATAAACAGTCTGTGTGGATTGAAGCATAAAGTAATAATGACCCAACGGGCTCAACCCAGCGATTGGGTTAAAAAAATAACCCAGCGTTTTTTAGAGTGTAGTAATTTAATACTGCACATCAGAACTGCAACATGGGGAAAAAAGTCAGAATACTGGAATAAAGATAAAATACAACATAACTGATTTGAACTTTCTTTACATTTAAGCAATCGATCTTTAGTGCTTTATTGTACAGCATGTATTAAAATATTTATATAATCAAACCTTAATAATGTTAAGGTAATCATAAACTGTACTTAAGGTAAATAGATATTATGTCAAAAAATTTGACAGACTAAAAGTCTAAGTACCTAGGCAAATAAATATTTTTTAAAGCATCCATATTTATTTGTACTTAAAATAAAAAAGTAAATACTTTTTCTTAGATTTTTAAATTGGCTTTTAAAAACAAGAAACAGTTTAGAGATTTTTCTTTTCATTTTTTTTTTTTTTCATTTTTAAATTTCTGATGCAAAACCTTTTGTAAGGAATACACTATTAAAATAAATTTGCATAAGCTTATGTGAGCATGATTGATTGGCTTGTTAGTCACATTAGGATAGAGAAAAATATTGTTTTATTTTTAAATTGGGAAAATATTTGTATCCTTGCAAATGTATATTCTGTTTTAACAGAACTCAAGTAAAGTACAGATTTCACAAAGTAATACTAAGTATACTAGTAAAGTACTATTACATTTACATTTATGCATTTAGCAGACGCTTTTATCCAAAGCGACTTACATTGCATTCAAGTTACAGTTTATTACATTTTATCAGCTCTACTGCTATTACTCAAGTACTTAACACCTCTGCAATTAAAACATTTATACATAGTTATACACAACAGACTAAACACACAGGTATTATAAAACACACATTCATGATAAATATTTTAGTTATTTACATCATATTACAAATGTCTTATTAAAGTCTCTTAATGAAACACTGGTGAAGGTAAAGGAGAGATACACACCTTGTAACAGAAAGACAAAAACGCAGATTTTCTCAGCTATGCTCATCCTGCTATTAAAATATGGTCGGACCTAAACAGAGATAATATATATAGTCACATTAGAGATCTGCACGGGCTTTAAACTGAAGCCCAAACCCAGCCCGTACCCGAGATCGTCTGACCCGACCCGACTCGACCCGAGCGGCACAGTTAAATTTAGAGCCCGAACCAGACCTGAACCCGAAATCTTCCCAATACAAACATGAACAACAAACACACATTCAACATTGTTGTTCTGGAATGATTTTAGGCAAGCAAGTATTATTTACATAATCATGTAAGGTCTGTTTTGGGTTCTGTGCTATGTTCTTGTTTTCATGTCTTTTATTTTGAAGTTTAGTTATGGTTCCTGTTTGTGTCATGCTTCCCTTGCTCTCTTGTCTCCTTGCTATTGCTAGTCTGTTCATGCTAAGTCTGTTTCATGTCACGGTCACGGAGGCCGTTCATGAACTCATGGTCTGTCCTGTCACGGCCACGGAGGCCGTTCCTGAATTCACGAGCCAGAGTCTCGTCACGTCTCAGCTGATCATCCAGAGTCTCGTCTCGTCACAGCTGATCGTCCAGAGTCACGTCACGTCACAGCTGATCGTCCAGAGTCATGTCACGTCACAGCTGATCTTCCAGAGTCTCATCGTAACATGGTCACCATTTCAGAGTCTCCTCACGTCATGCCTGCCAAGCCAGAGTCTGCTCTCGTCACGCCTGCCAAGCCAGAGTCTGCTCACGTCACGCCTGCCAAGCCAGACTCTGCTCACGTCACGCCTGCCAAGCCAGAGTCTGCGGGGCCTGCTCACGTCACGCCTGCCAAGCTAGAGTCTGCTCACGTCACGCCTGCCAAGCCAGAGTCTGCTCACGTCACGCCTGCCAAGCCAGAGTCTGCTCACGTCACGCCTGCCAAGCCAGAGTCTGCTCACGTCACGCCTGCCAAGCCAGAGTCTGCTCACGTCATGCCTGCCAACCCAGAGTCTGTAGTCTATAGTACCCAAGCTCCTGCGGATGCAGAGCTTGGGCCAGGACTGATTGCCAGTGTGATGGACCCACCACTGATGTCGGTGCGAGCAGCTGGCATGCCCAGGGCCTCAGCACTGGCTGTCACAGAGACTGTTCCCCTGACCTCAGTGCTTCCTGTTATGGCGATTGCCATTTTGAGCGTGTGGGCTGCACACTGCTCTCCTGAGGCCTCTCCTGTCCACGAGTCTGCTCCTGAGACCTCTCCTGTCCATGTATTCACTCCAGTGCCTCTAGAGGTGGCGGCTACTGCTGCAGAACCTCCAGAGGAGGCGGCTTCCGCTGCAGAACCTCCCGAGGTGGTGGCGCCCATTCATGAACTCACTGTCTGTCCTGTCACGGTCACGGAGGCCGTTCATGAACTCATGGTCTGTCCTGTCACGGCCACGGAGGCCGTTCCTGAACTCACAGCCTGTCCTGTCACGGTCACAGAGGCCGTCCATGAACTCACAGGCTGTCCTGTCACAGCCATGGAGGCCGTTCATGAACTCACGGTCTGTCCTGTCACAGCCACAGAGGCCGTTCATGAACTCACGGTCTGTCTTGTCACGGTCACGGAGGCCGTCCATGAACTCACAGCCTGTCCTGTCACGGCCACGGAGGCCGTTCATGAACTCACGGTCTGTCCTGTCACAGCCACAGAGGCCGTTCATGAACTCACGGTCTGTCCTGTCACGGAGGCCGTCCATGAACTCACAGCCTGTCCTGTCACAGCCACGGAGGCCGTTCATGAACTCACGGTCGTTCCTGTCACGGCCATGGAGGTCGTTCATAAACTCACTGCCTGTCCTGTCACGGCCACTGAGGCCCCTGCTCTGCCTGCTTCGCCATGGCTCCCTGCTCTGCCTGCCCCGCCATGGCTCCCTGCTCTGCCTGCCCCGCCATGGCTCCCTGCTCTGCCTCCACCGCCATGGCTCCCTGCTCCGCCATTACTCCACGCTCCAGGCCTTGTTCCCCTTCACGGGCCTGGCCCTCCATTCCTCCCCCAGTTTCACCTCCACTCCACCACCCTCCTGGACTTGTCTGTTTTGGGTTTAGGCGTCTGGAGCCGCCTTTTTTGAGGGGGGAATATGTAAGGTCTGTTTTGGGTTCTGTGCTATGTTCTTGTTTTCATGTCTTTTATTTTGAAGTTTAGTTATGGTTCCTGTTTGTGTCATGCTTCCCTTGCTCTCTTGTCTCCTTGCTATTGGTTCCCTTGTTCATTGTGTCATGTTTTGATTGGTTGACCTAAGTCTTGTGTCTTGTCCCCATTGGTTGGTTCATGTCAGGTGACCCTCACTGTTTGTTATAAGTAGCCATGTCATTGCCTTTGTTCCCGGTCGTGTATTGAAGTTGTAATCTGCTGTCGGTGAGTCTAGTCTGTTCATGCTAAGTCTGTTTCATGTCATGTCAAGTCAAGTCAAGTCAAGTCAAGTCAAGTCAAGTCAAGTCTTCGTCTGTTTGGATTATGTTTGGATTTTGGATTTCACTCTGTAAATAAACTGCACTTGGGTTCTTCGCTACACTCGCCTCCAGTGGATTCGTTACAGAATACACGACCCCAAAAAAAACTATGAACCCAGTAGCTTGTTTACTGCGCCTTCGACAAGGCAATCGGGCCATAGAGGATTATGTGGCGGACTTTTGTGGACTATGCCATTTGGTGGGTTTCAATGATGTTGCGCTCAAGGACATTTTCCGTTTTGGACTCACAAATGAAATCTCTGGATTAATGCCACGTCACACTCCGCACTGGACTCTGGAACAATATATTGACTTTGCGCTTCGGTTGAGTGGTTCCTCGTTTACTGTGGGTGTCGTGGAGGAGGAACACGACACTTCCTCAAAGCCTGCTCACGTCATGCCGGCCACGCCAGAGTCTGCTCACGTCATGCCGGCCACGCCAGAGTCTGCTCACGTCATGCCGGCCATGCCAGGGTCTTCACACAAGATGGCCGCCACGCCTGAGTCCCCGGCCAAGATGGCCGCCACGCCTGAGTCCCCGGCCAAGATGGCCGCCACGCCTGAGTCCCCAGCCAAGATGGCCACCACGCCTGAGCCTCGCCATGCCAACACCGTCCTATCAGGATCTCGTCCCGTCATGGCTACTGTTCCAAGGTCAAGTCAAATCACAGCTGATCATCACGAGTCTCGTCATGTCACGGCTGATCGTCCAGAGTCTCGTCACGTCACAGCTGATCTTCCAGAGTCTCATCGTAACATGGCTACTTATAACAAACAGTGAGGGTCACCTGACATGAACCAACCAATGGGGACAAGACACAAGACTTAGGTCAACCAATCAAAACATGACACAATGAACAAGGGAACCAATAGCAAGGAGACAAGAGAGCAAGGGAAGCATGACACAAACAGGAACCATAACTAAACTTCAAAATAAAAGACATGAAAACAAGAACATAGCACAGAACCCAAAACAGACCTTACAAATCACTAATCATCTGAAACAAACCATCTGTACACTCAGGAAAAAAATGGTAAGGTACGAAAGCTGAAAGGTACATCTTTGTACCTCATTCACCTCTAAATGGTACATATTAGTACCTTATTAGTACTTTAAAAGTACATATTAGTACCTTTTGAAAGAGTACCAGCCAGTGACAGTTTTGTTTTATGTAATGTTTTCTCCAGCAAAAAAAGTCAGCTGTTCTGACCACATCACTGCTTTATCAGTAAAACTGTGAAATTGTGACATGGGAAAGTTTTCTCTGATAAGATTTAGAGTAAAAAGTACAGAAGCCAAAAGTGAATCTATTACTTGCTGTGCATAAATTCCTCAAAAGAAAAAAAATTACTAACATTTTTCTTGGAGCAATGAATGAACAGATATAAAAAAATCTGAAACATCAGAACATCATTCAGCACACCTGAAAATATCAAAACTATCATTTAAGTCCTACTGATATTAAACTACTTACCAGAGAAAGCTGATAAAAGTTTGAGAAATCCTCTGAATATTGGTAAAGAATAAAGCGGACTGTTGCAACACAGATGTTTTTTTAGACCGGAAATAGCTGTGCTGTCTGTGTGAAGATAACACTCAACATAACCTCAGTTCCCTGAGATAAGTGAACGAGCGTTGCACATAATATTAGTAAGAAACACCGGTTTGCAATACCAAGCAAGCAGCAAAACGAGCTGTTTTGTACAGTTAAAAATTGCTGAAAGCGGATGAGACTGGAAGCCAGACCCATTAAATTTACAGAATTTGGCCTTTTTATACAGTATTACTGTCTTCAACCATTAAGCCACCTTGTTTTTTTTTTCTTTATAAAGGTTTTCTATCAGAGGAAAATACTTAACATGCATGCACTTTGCGTTCATATACTGGGCTGCTTGCCTGCATATAGTTTGCATCATCAGTGTATACTGAGTTGGCCTTTCAATATTACTTTCTTAATGCATTAGGCCACGTTAAGTTTTTTTTTTTTCTTTATAACTCTTTTCTATGGGAGGAAAATGCTTAACACGAAACTTTACACATTGCTTTCATATTCTGGGCTCCTCTGCTTGCAAACTCCTTTCAGAAAGGCAAATAATATCCACATAGCTTTGAGGTTAATGTAATATTTTAGTCAAGTTATTGTTAATTTTCAAAGTGTAATTGGTCATTTAAATGTATATTATTAAAAAGGAAAAAGTATCAGTATCGGTATCAGTATCGGCGATACTTGCCCTGTATTTACTTGGTATCGGATCCATACCAAAATTTGCAGTATCGCACACCCCTATCAGAAAATCCACATATCATAGAAGTAACACTGATGACGTTCCAGGAAATCCCTAATATGGATAAAGGCATTGCAATCGCTGTAACTGAATAAAAAGAAGACATAACGTTAAACGTTTTGAATGATGAAATTTAAGGACAATAAACACTCGCCTGTGACAATATATGGTTTATCTGTGTTCTTCAAGCCATCTCAGGTATTTTCATAATGATTAAGTATATTTGTAAGCCATTTCTAATCGACAGCCTTTATTACAGTCAAAGAACTTATATGGCTTCTATACTCTTTGTTACAGTAGGCTCATTCTGTGACAAGAAGCCACATCAGATCACAAAAGGGAGTTATTTCAAACACTCAACTGATGTTGTGAAGTAAAAACAAGTTATAATGTTCTCTTTTGTTGGACAACAGGTTTAGAAAGGCTTATCATTGCATGTCATTACAAGGGAAGATGCTCGGTGTGTGTTGCTTTTTCAAATATAAGCAGGAAGTGTTTCCTCATCTCAACATGCAAACCCACGGTCACACACACAGCCAATTCTGAGAGAAATAAAACACACATATATTATTTAAACGCAAAACCAAAAAAAAACAACAACGCAATTCACAAGTGTGAATTTGGAGCCACAAGTGTGAATTTCTAGCGGCCAGTTGACGAATTACAGTTTAAGTCACTTCCATGTTGGTTGAAACATGATGTTAACTTTGTTTGAATTAATTTAAAAAAAAGAAATTAAAAAAAATTAATAAAAAAAAAAAAGTGGGAGGGGGCATTATATGGCAAACAAGAATCAAGAAACAATACAATTTATTTTCATAGGTCAAGTATTGTGATTATTTCAACAAAGTTCACAATGATTATTAGGCTGCCTTGTGAAGCAACTGACTGACAGGTGGGTGTTTACTGTGCTCGTAGAAAAAGGTGGAAACAGAGGAGCATCTCCTAATGCATTGTGATTACTATCACAACATTAGAGCTGCATATCTACCCTACATTCTAACAAATGCAACTAAATTTTATGCCATTACCAAATGCAGAAATATTAAGTCATATTTTAGGGGAAAACTCTCAGTATGCTTGCAACAGCAGCAAATATATCAGCCTGTCACAAACTAAGAGAGTCAGCCAGTGGACAAAACTAAAGCAAGATTATTTATTTTTTATTTTTTATTATTTTCGCTGTTCTGTAATGAAATAAGGTGATCAGACTGTGAGGAATTGCCTAAAAAAACAGATAGAAACCATCACAGCATTTCTAATGGTTTCCACTACAAATATTACAAACCATCAACTTTTATCCAATAAAATAATTAAAAATCTGTCGTGTGTTTTGTGACATACTCCATTAGGATTTAATGGTTTTAACAAGCCACCAACAGAAGTCGACCAGTTACCAGTAGAAACCCACAGGGGCCATTACAGTTTCCAGTAAAACCAATACAATAACCAGTAAAACCATTACAAATTTAGTGATTTGTGATTTTTTTCTTCCAGCAGGGTGCGCTGTGCACACACAGAAACTTATTGTCACCGCTGCCCCGCGACTTTTATTAATAAAACAGCTGTTACAATCCTGTAACAGCTCTCAGCGACTGTGTCATGTTGTTCTTTAATCTCAGAAGTGCTCTTTATGGGCACACAGTCTTCTTTGTTCGTTCAAATCACAAAGGCAAATATTACTTTAAGATTGTAATTGGTGATTTGAGATACAGCTACAGTGTTTCTGCGTGTGGACTAAGCACGGAATTGTTTATTTTATTATAGTACAGTATTTTAGCAGTCTATAATATGTAAATATAATTTTATTTTTTTATTACTTAGCCTGAAATCTGTCAGTCATGTCCCCAGGATGTAATTTTGCACTAGGACCGTTTTATTTGGGTTCGCAGGGCGGGATTTCACTGACGGACGGATGTGAGTAACCGCGTTTTATGTCCCTCGCGCTTTTATTTTGATTCTGTCAGGCTGGTGGCTAATTGTTTCGTTGTTTTTAATAGTAACGAAATTCTAATACAATTCTAAAACAACGTTTTCTATGCGAGTGGTCTTACAGAGTGCGAATTAACCATTGCAGGCGATGCTAGCAAGCTAAAGCTAGCTGCATTTCTATGACACGCAGGTGACAAAATATTGTCTAAATAATTATGATTAATTGAATAACCCTTGTCAACTCTTTAGTACCTAAATCGTTTTATAACTTACGTCTTTTTGTTAACGTTACACTAAATAAAAGTGTTGACAACCTTCTGGCTAACTTAACGTTAACGTTACTCCTGCTACATAACGTTAGCCATTCATTTAAAGTGCCTGTTTTATTCTCCACAGTCTCTGTGCTGCAGGACCAGGATGAGGATATTCTCAGTTTCACACAAGACGGCCTTTGTGGTCGATCACTGCCCGTACATGGCAGAGTCCAGCCGGCAGCTGATTGAATGTGACATGCTGACCAAAAGCCGTTCACAGGGAGTGATTCCTCTGGCTCCAGTCTCCAAATCTCTCTGGACTTGTGCGGTTGAGTGCTCGATGGAGTACTGTCGGATCCTGTACGACATTTACCCCACCAGAAAACTGGTGAGTGTATGGAAACTGGAGCTGATAAGAGCTGTAGTTACTACAAACTCTTAACTAGTATTGACACAGATGTCACGAATCATTTCTTTCCGATTCTGATTCGATTCTTCGAGTATTGATTCATTTGGATATAAGTTGTCAATTATTCTGAAGGAAAACCATCTCAAATATTTCAGTAGACTATGTGTAAAACTGGTACATTACTGTAATATTAAAGGTTAAAATTAACAAGTGTACACTTAAAACATGATATGTGAGATCACTAACAGGTTAAGTAAAAATATAATGGATTATAGAGTATATTTTTAGCACAGTGCTCCTCTCTAGAGGTATAATGTAATATGTTTTATTGACATCTGACCACTGATCGATTACTTGAGACATGATGCATTTAAGTATGTTTCTTTCAACAAACTTTCTGACATTATTTATGCTTGTTTCTTGCTATAACTAGTAGTAAAAGGAGAGGATGATCTGTTTATGTGAGCTCCGTGCTGCTTGAACAGAATTTAAAAGCTGAGACTTTGTTTCATATCAAAAGTAACATTGCGGTTATTGTATAGGAGGCATGCTATAAATAATTTTTTAGTGAAATTTAGTTCGCTGTTTTGTGTACATCAACAGAGACTAAAAGACTGATCTTGGGTTTTAAGAATCAATATTGGTCAACCCAGTTTGCTATGGAAAAGACTCAAAAGAGTTGTGTGAAGATTCTTCAGAAATGTTACTTTATTAATATTCCATGAAAAAAAAACAGCATATGAAATTTAAGAATAAAAATGGGTAAGTAATTAATGACAGAATTAAATATTGGGGGGTAAACTATTGTCTCTCAGGTGAACTACATTGTGAGCGATTCTGAGGTTCATGTCTTGAACAGCTGGAAGCAGGAGGCCCAGAACACACATGAGGTAAAATCATGACATCTGAAACTCTGCACATCCATATTGCACAGCCTTCTTGTACCAGAGTAATCTTAAAAATTGTGTTGAGCAAGTGTTAAAGGGATAGTTCACCCAAAAATGAAAATTCTGTCATCATTTACTCACCCTCAAGTAATTCCAAACCTGTATGAATGTCTTTGTTCTGCTGCACACAAAGGAAGATATTCTGAAGAATGTGGGAAACAGAGCAGTTCTGGGGCACCATTGACTTCCATAGTATTTTTTTTTCCTACTATGGAAGTCAATGGTGCCCCAAAACAGCCTGTTTACAAACTTTCTTCAAAATATCTTACTTTGTGTTCAGCAGAACAGAGACATTCATACAGGTTTGGAACTACTTGAGGGTGAGTAAATGATGACACAATTTTCATTTTTGGGTGAACTATCCCTTTAAGTGTATGTCTTTGGTGTTTGTTAGCTGATGGCAGCTTTAGCAGCTGTTGGGCCTCCAAACCCTCGTCAGGATCCTGAATGCTGCAGTGTGCTGCATGGGCTGGTGGCGGCTGTGGAATCACTGTGTAAGATCACAGAATATCAGCACGAGTCTCGTACCACTCTGATGGACACAGCTGACAGAGTGGCCAACAGGGGGCGCATTATTTGTCTCACCAATGCCAAAAGGTTTGAACTAAAATATTTGTATACATATATTAAGCAAAACAGTGACAGTTAAACATATATAATATTACAGAATATCTTTATTTCAAATAAATACTGTTCATTTGAACTTCCAATATCAAATAATCTCAAAAAAAATGTGTCATGGTTTTCACAAAAATAAAATAATCACAATTTTTTTTTTTCATTGATTGCTGAAAATTCAGCTTTGCCATCAAAGAAAACAGTTGCTTTAAATTGTAATTATATTCAGAGTATTACTGTTTTTACTGTATTTATCATTACGTAAATGCAGCCTTGGTGTGCATAAGAGATTTTCTAAAACATATTTTAATAAGTTGTCGTTTTTCCAAACGTATTGTTTTCTTTTCCCCCAGTGTACTACAAATTTCTTTCTGTCTTCTTCTTTTAGTGACACTCATGTCAGAATGCTGGAGGACTGTGTGCTGGAAACCATTCAGGAACAAAACAAACGTGCTGCAGGATCTGACAGGTCAGTTTTGATATCTCTGGAGTCCTTTTTATTCTCTTGCCATTAACATGCTCATATTCTTACTGTTATTTGTTTTTACTGTGCAGACTGATGCCAATTCAGCAGTGTGAGCTTGTGCTGGTCCACATCTATCCTCAAGGTGAAGAGACTCTGGTCTCAGATCGGCAAAAGAAAGAGGTAGCATCTTTATTTAAAATTATTTTAAAAATCTGAGCTTTTCTGAGTTCTTTCAATCAAACCAGTCAGCTCTGAAATGAATTATAACATTTGTTATAAAACAATTAAATATTTACTAAATCAGACCAGTGTTTGATTCCTAACACTACTTTTAAAGCATGGAAGCAGCAATACATGTCTTGTTACACTATCCATTGTGTTATTTTACATGTTCAGTGTTAAAAATATATTGAAAATGTGTTTATTTTTGGTCTGTTTTGTGTGTGTGCAGCTCTCGTCAGTGTTGAGCAGCGAGGTTCACAGTGTGCGAGCTGGACGGTATCTAGCCTGTAAACTGAATGTGCTGGTTCAGCAGCACTTTGATTTGGCCTCCACCACCATCACAAACATCCCAATGAAGGTCAGACTTACTGTCAAACACCTTCCTTTCTGCCTGTCTCTCTCTTCCTCTCTTCATCACTTGTTTGCACTGTATCGGTTGCTTACACAGCTGCTGTTTTCATGGTTTATTGTTTGTTTTGCTAGCCTACATTAAATGTCTGTGAGCAGGTCAGTACTTTACAAGAGCTACTATTACTTATCCAGATCAAAACCCCGCCCTCTCATCCAGCTCTTGCTAATCTCTGATCATTAATGGGAGCTTTAAAGAGCTTTCATTTAATTAGGCTGTTCTATTTTTAAAAGCTTTTTCCTAAGCATCTTAATACATTTGTCTGACTGTATCTTTTATAAGACTGTTGTAATGTTTACAGTCCAATATAATATAAATTAAGGAAAGTTGTTTTTTTATTCAATTATATATTAGTATTTTATTTATTTAATGTAAAATTAAAGTCAACATAAAATCAAAATTTACCCTATTTACAGTACTTTCTTAATGCACATTATTATGGAAAAGAAATATGTTTGTCTTATTAAACTTTGCTGGAATGTTACTTCATCTTGAAACGATTTCCTTTTCAATTTTTATCACTCTTGGCTACTGTTGTAGGTATTGCAGACTTTCTAAAATCTTGCCAGTAATCTGTGTAGTAATTTATTGTTGGTTAGTGTTAAATAACAGTAGATTAAAGAAAAGTTTGAAATTAGATTACAGAATATATATATATATATATATAATTTTTTTCTTTTGCATTTATTGCTCTCAGACATAGAATTTAATATTTTATGATTCAGTAAGTCGAATTAATTTACGAACCATTCCGACTGATTCATATGAGTTTTTGATAGATTAAAAAGAACTGATTCATTTGGATCACAGTGATTGAAATCCACTTTTTATGATCTAATTAATTAAAAGCAGATTATATCAGGTCCAACACTTTTGTTGTCTTTGAAGAATATTCAGTTTCACTTTAAAACTTGTCACATTAGGGAAGTTAAATGGGTTGCGAATGGCATTTCATGTTGACTTTAACAAAATTAAAAAGGTTTCGTGCTGCTCTTCCGATGAGTTTAGATCTGTATGATTAGCAACCAGCTGGATGGAGAACAGTCCCTCTAGCACCCCTTTCAGCCCCCAGATCTCCTCTCTATCGGGGTGACTTCTCTCTTGCTTTTGCGCTCTCTCTCTCTTTTTCCTGGGTGATGTATCTTGCCCTGGCTGGGTGTGGCCGGATGTAAAGTGTGTTTTCTTGTTCTGGTCGCTTGTGTTTTTAAAAGCTGCAGAAACACACAGTAGTTTTAGGATGTGTGTTTGAAACCAGTGACCCCAGGGATGAAACGTCTTTCTCCATGGAGTCCACCCTTCTCTGTTTCCCTCAGTCCTTCTCCTGTCTTCTCCTGTTCTTAATGTGCGTAAGCTTTATTTGTAGCTCACAGCCTCTGATCTCCACTGCATATGAACCAGCTGGGAGACTCCGAGGCCTTCATGTACATCAGATCTGTGAGGGCACAGTTATGATATAATCTGAGCTCTTCAAACATGAAAGCAGCAGTAGATGGTGATGTTTTAAGAGTGTAGAGGCCCAGCTTCTGATGTGTGTGTGTGTGTGTGTTTGTGTGTCCCTGTGTGTATGAGAAGGAGGAGCAGCATGCTAACACTTCAGCAAATTACGACGTTGAGCTTCTGCACCATCGAGATGCGCATATAGAATTTATTAAGAGTGGTGAGTGATCATTCCCTTGCATCAATAATTCAACACAGCCTTCATTTCACTGCTTAAAGCATTTGGACATTAGACCACAGCAACTGGTCTTAACCCTTACAGTGCATAAAAAAATTATTTTTGCATTCCACATCAGTTTTGGCTTGGTGGAATGTAAGCTTATAAAACAAATCATAAGTTTTTTTTGTTTTTTTTCAACAAAATCATCTGTTGAATAACTTCTCGTTAATGAGTGAATGTGCAAACATTTTCACATTACATGTTATCATATTATTACCATATTATATCTACACAAATGCTTTTTAATAATTAAAAATGGCAAATTTTTTTTAAGTTTCAAATTATACTACAGTAATGCAAGTGTACACATTACACTACAACTAGTGTAATGCAAGAAAAGAGTTTTTATCAGTATTTATGAGACTTTGCATATCTATCTAAAAGATGTAGAAGAACATAATTACCTATATAAACTCCTTTGAAATCAATAGATTTATTAAAGGGATAGTCCGAAATAAATCCAGCACTGTTATGTGTAATGTAAAATGAGAGTTTAGAGGAATGTTATTCATGTTTCTGTCATGTTTCTCGTGTGTTGTGTAGGTGATTTGCACATGGCTGGCAGCACCAGCAGAGACAGTGGGCTGAAGGAAACGGTCACTCTCAAATGGTGCACTCCACGCACCAACAGTGTAGGTGAGTGGAACTCTGGGAGACGTTTTCTTCTTTCATATGCCAGATTTATGATTTTTTTTTTCTTTGTACAGAACTGCATTACTGCACAGGGGCCTATCGCATTTCTCCGGTAGATGTTAACAGCAGGCCATCTTCCTGTCTTACCAACTTCCTGTTGAATGGTGTGTGTGCACAATCCCTTGGTCCACAAATCATTTTTTTCTCGTTGAATATATGTTTCACTTGTAAATACTTTTGGTAACAGAGAGGCTGTGATATTCTTTTTGTCTGGTGTCTTTTCAGGTCGCTCTGTGCTGCTAGAGCAGCCCCGCAAGTCAGGGTCAAAGGTCATCAGTCACATGTTGAGCAGCCATGGAGGAGAAATCTTTCTGCATGTTCTGAACAGCACACGCTCCACACTGGAGGATCCACCCTCCATCAGCGAGGGCTGCGGTGGACGAGTGACTGACTACCGCATCACCGTAAGCTCAACAAGCGCTGCCTCACCTCCAAAACTTGTGCTGCATTTCCATCATATCGTGATTACCATAGTTACAAGGTTCCAACCTAAAAACGTGTAATTGCAACTTGCTTCATATGCTAACAACCAAAATGGTAGAAGCTTAAACTGTTAAACATAGTTATAGAGGTACATTAGTAGTGGTGAAGCATTTTTTCAGTTCCCTAAATGGATCCAATTTGCAGCTATGCGAGTTGCCAACACATTTGAGGACGTCGATACCCTAGTAGAAAATTGTCACCTCGTAATTACAGAAATTGCAGCAGCATTGAATAGGGATACAATTATATTTTCTATGTATGGCTGCAGAGTAAATCTTGTTAATGTTTGTCTGCAGGACTTCGGTGAGTTTATGCGTGAGAATCGTCTGACTCCATTCCCGGACTCAATGGTAGATGCAGCAGGCAGAACTCCAGTCGAGAGAGCCAAATCTCAACTAGAACGACACACACGATACTGGCCAGTGATCATCTCCCAGACTACCATCTTCAACATGCAGGCGGTGAGGGACACAATCTTAATCTGTTTATCAACCACTATGGGCCTCCACAAACTTTCAAGGAGGATATAAGATGACTTAGTATATTCTAGTATATTAATTATATTAATCATAATAATAATAATAAATCATTTTAATGATCTAACTTAAAATGCCTAAAGGGATAATTCACCCAGAACATTGTTAAATTAATCCATGTGACATCAGTGGTTCAACCGTAATGCTATGAAGCTACAAGAATACTTTTTGTGCACAAAGAAAACAAAAATAATGAGTATTTAATGAGTAGTTAATGACAGTTTTCATTTTTGGGTGAACAGTCCCTTTAAACTAAATCAAATTTGGGTATTGTGGTAATTTTTGTATGTATATTTCAGGTTGTACCATTAGCTAACCTCATAGTGAAAGACACTCTAACAGACGAAGATGTGCTGACCTGTCAGAAAACCGTCTATAATCTTGTTGATATGGAGAGGAAGAGTGACCCTCTTCCCATCTCAACTGTAGGCTCCAGAGGAAAAGGACCCAAACGGTGAGAATATCACATCAAGATTCAATCTGAAGGTTTCAGTTAGTCTTGCTGTGTGGCTTTGGTTCAAAACCTAGTGAGCTGCCTTGCTATCTGCGGTCTACATAGTCGGCTGCCTGCAGCATGTTAACCGTAATGGAGATTTCAGTAGTTTGCCAATAGATGTTTGCTATCTATGTTGATGCTGATGTTTTTATGTAAATAGTGATGAGCAGTATCGAATAATGTGGAATGAGTTGGAGACATTGGTAAAGGCTCATGTGGGCACCAGTGAGCGGCACCAGCGTGTGCTGGACTGTATCAGCGCTTGCCGGAGCAAACCACCCGAGGAGGAGGAAAGGAAAAAAAGGGGAAGAAAGAGAGAGGACAAAGAGGACAAGACCGAGAAAAATGGCAAGGACACAGAGGAGAAGGGCTGGACCACAGACTCCGAGAGGTTGGTGTTAGTGAACAAGATGCTGACGTTTACATTTACATCTGTCAAGCCACAGCTTGTAGACTAATGACTGTGGATTTCCTGATCTGTGTGTGTTTCTAATGTATATGTCCTTTTTCCTTCCTCCAGGCTGAAGGGAGTAATGGAGCGAGAGAAGGATGAACAGAGTGAATGTGAGATCATCAAAGATTCACCAGATTCTCCGGAGCCCCTGAACAAGAAACCTCGCTTAGCTACAGAGGAGCAACAGCCTCTAGAGAAAGCTAAAGGTTCACATTTGTTTTATTTGAAAATCAAACCTCTGTTGTGATGTATGAATGCTCCAGAATGCGTTGCAGCTTTTAAATCTAAAAGCCTAAACCTAGCTTTACAAAATGCAGTGAGATCACCAACATGTTCTGCTAAAAGAATACACACACACATAAATGGCAGCCCACTTAAATGCAGCAGCTGCTCTGGGTCCAGTTTACAACGGTGATAAATGTGTTTGTGTGAAGTGATGTGATACACACACCTGTACTTATGTGTGGACCTTCATGATGTTTTTAAAACTCACACCCGTTAATGAGAAAACTAGTAAAAGAAGAGCCAGCTATGTCAGCACAGTCGAGTTACTTGTACGGCATGGCATCATTTTATGGTCAGGATTAGCTGCTACAAGCCAAGTCATCATTCCAAGTGAATAAACAGGCAAGTCAGAATGTGATATTATTAGGTACAGCAGCCAATCAGATCTATGACAAATAGAAACAGCTGTCAAATACGGTCTCTTCTTTTACAGGTCCTGTGTCTCTACTCACCCTTTGGACCAACAGAATCACTCAAGCCAACTCCAGAAAGCATCAGGAGTTTGCAGGAAGACTAAGTTCAGTGAATAACAAGGCTGAGCTTTACCAACATCTTAAAGAAGAAAATGGGTGTGTTCGTTTGTCTCACTGTGTACACTATGATCACATTAATCAGTCATTTTTTTGTTTACTCACTGTGTTTTCTTTTATTAGGATGGATGTTCATGAGAATGGAAAAGCCACTAGATGAGGTGTGGAACACGCCTCTTCTCATCTCTGCAGGATCATTGATTTGTTGAGAGGATGTGATGTGACCTTTGGCATGATATCAAATGATGTTTTTGCCAGTATGCTGGTTTTGTGCCAGACCAAGAAGAGCAAGGCAGTGTTTTATAAGGAGACACTTTTTATATGCTTTAGTTTGTACAAAGAGTCTGAAGTTTTCTGAAACATAATAAAGAAATTGTAAACTGTTAATGTCTATGTTTGTGTCGATGTAAATGGTCTTTGTTTAATGCTAATTTTCTTAATCCTAGTTCATTTACCTGCCTGTATAGTACTTGGATGTTCAGAAAGCATCACCACTTACCTCTGGAAATATCAAGGGATGGTAATACACAATTATTTTTCCATAAACCCCCAATGCCAGCTTTTGCTAGCTTCATCAGGACATGCCCTTTCCCAAATGGCACCCTCAGTCCCTGTGATCCTCATCCAAGTCCACATTTTGGTAATGTAATGCCAAACGTTCATTGTGGCCATATGAAGGTACTTTTGAGCACCCTTTGAAAGCATAAAATGACAAAGGGGTACCTAAGGAGTGTCCCATTTGTCTCTAGGTTTCAGAAAGGTGCTCATCAGCAGACCTTTGCGGCTGATGTGTCTCAATACGCACTTCATCTGGGCCCAGATTGACGTTCTACCAAGCAGTCAAAGCAGCATTACGTCACTTTGAGGAAGACCACAAGAGCTTAGGGTGCGATTTGAGAGAGGGCCATAGACATCCATAAGGAAAAGCTAGGAGTCCATATGAAGAGCACCGTTTGGGACTCTTGAAAACTCTTGTGGGATCATCCCCTATTTTGCGTAATAGTGAAAGTCAAAACCTAGCTCATGCAAAACTTAAAGGCAGGGTAGGTAAATTGGTTGAAAAACATGTTTTGTTATGCTCGTTGCAAGGCAGTTCACATTCTAATAGCAATAACAACGTTAAGTGGTCTATTTGTATTTATGTTGTCTGTGGAAGGCATAGGACCATAAAATGTTCGTCCAATCATATCGCTCAGTCTGAGGGCTACAATAGGCTGTTCTACCTGGTCAATGTAATTATTTGCATATCTCTATGCACCCTGTTCGCGCAGACATCGTTACTATGGTAATATTATGAGCTTTGTATGTAATGTTTTCTCACAGGTGAATGAGACATGAGGTAATCTGACAGTGTTGCTTTCAACCCTCCACCAACACATCTCTCATCGTGTCGCTGGTTAGTCTCTGGTCTGCCTGTGCACGCTCAAGATTTTGGAGGAGGTGTGGCTTTGGAGAATGATTTTCAGGGAGGGTGGGATCTTATGCTTTCAAAGCTAGTTTGCTATTGCTAGCCTCTGAAATCACATACCCTACACTCTTAAAAATAAAGGTGCTTCAAAAGGTTCTTCAAGCGATGCCATAGAAGAACCATTCAGTCAAAGGTTCTTTAAAGAACCATCTCTTTCTTACCTTTTTATAATCTGAAGAAACATCTTTCGCCACAAAGAACCTTTTGTGAAACAGAAAGGATGTTAAAGAATGTTAAAGGTTCTTTATGGAACCATTTAGACAAAAAGGTTCTTCTATGGCATCGTGAAGCACCTTTATTTTTAAGAGTGTACCTCCAAAAGTTTGTTTGCTGGATGTGTTTTGACTCTGTAATGAACAGAAAGAGGACTCTTGCCAAGGACAGAGGAAGTTAGTGTCTCGTTTTCTGACTCCGGTGAGGACGAGGCATCTGGTGGTGTTGATATATGCGATCCTAATGCTCACTGTCAGACTCTGTGCACATATTGAGCAGAGGTGAAAGTGATTGTTTATGTGGGATTTGATTCCTGGCATGCAGTGCTCTTTTTCTCAGCAGAACTCTCCACCTCGGCACTGGAGAAGCTTGCAGTCATTGAATTCGAGTAAAATCCATCCAACAGGGCAAAATAACTGCCCCGGGCTACTCTCTGCATTCTCAGTGCCTGCAGCTCAGACTTCTGCTGGGAAGAAGCCATTAGGGAAATCAAGGTGTTTGAACTTAGTCAGGTCTTTAACCAGCTGGACACACTCATTAAGCTGAGACTGGAACTGTTCTGTTATTTTCAGGACCAGCTTTGTGGTTGCTTTTTGTGACTGTTGCCAGGCTATCTCTAAATCTGAACTCCTGAAAATGATCTGAACACGGAATAACGCAATTGACCGGTTGTGTAATTGTTTTGCTAAACACACATAAACTTAACATACTTGTTCTAAGTTGCTGACTGCAACAACCAAAATAAGACAATAAACAGCAATGCTCTACTCAAAATTTATTTCATATTTTACAGTGTTACTGCACCTGTTCCACTGATGGCATAAATAGTTTATGCTTCTCCATAAACATGTCAGCATAAATCATTTCAATGTGTTTTCCAGGCATCTGATACTTCTCAAGAAAGTAGTTTAATTAACATAATTTGTTAAAAATAGAGCTGAATCGAAGTCTCTTGCCCAAAGGGATTTTGGTACTGCATTAAAGGTCAAAACTTGTGATCCAGAGATATCAAACCATGATGCCATTTGATCTTAACAACATTCAGCAAAGCTTAATGTTTTAGTCACACCTGTGTGCATAGCAGCAGGTGATAGAATACACACTGTTAATTTCTAATGCACACACATCAGTCCCAAACCTCAAGCCTGTTACAACTGCACAGACATTTAAACAGGCATTTAGCGCAGTCCATGTTACACCTTAATACAGCCCAGTTGAGTATTACACCTGTATTAAGTGCCATAGGTGGATCCTCAGGCCCCTCACACAAGCTTAAAACTGAACGTCAGTGCATGCAACCTAACAATGCTAAAAAATAAAAACATTTAGTTTATTTTAGCTGTTTAGAGAGCGCTGTGCAATTTTTTCATCCATGTTAAAAATAGTCCTCTTTGCTACTTATTGATATGTTGCTATATGCTATTTACACTCTTTTTTTTTTTTTTTAGTAAGGCATGCTTCTCAAACGTTCCCCTCATCACACAGAGTTGACATTGTTCTTCAAGTCATGCGCCATTCAGACAGTCGAATGCTCTTTAGCAAATCATCTGAGCACTAGTTCTGTGTGAAATCAACACACGACTACTCAAATACTCTACCAAAATACTCAAATGTAGAAGCAGATGGTTTTTGTTTTGAATGTATAGCATGATGTGCAAAGATTTAAACCAAACCTGTTTTTTTGTTTTACTAAAAGATAAAATGATTCAGTCATCCATGAAGATCACGTTAATACTGGCTTTTGGCAAAATAGTGTTTTTGGAAACAAAATAATCAGTAAGCTAACCAGTTTACAAAAATATAAAAACAAATTCAGAAGCTACTACAGCTAATATAAATGAGTACTTCCTTATACACGCTTCCAAGAGCTCCTTGCTAATGTCCATATTAAAAAGGGGTAAAAATAAATGGAGTCATTTTGCATCTGTGTGAATGTAGCTTTAAGGGAAGCAGGTGCTACTACAGTTAAACGTTCAAAAAAAAAAAAAAAATCATCCCATTAACAATATTTTGGAGCTGCTTCCCTTTGCACATACCCACAATTACAAATCTTTACATTCATGCAGATATTCATGACTTCCAGTACACTTTGGTTTGATATGAAGTTCTAAAAACTAGTAAAAACACTAAAGATTTGCTTAAAATATATGCAACTGATGAGATTTTTGCTAGTATGGGAAAAAAGACGACTCTAGATAAGGATTTTAGTGAGATCAGCTAAATAAATAAAAAAATAAAACTAAATATTCAGTGTCAGAAATAAAATGCATTTATTGGCCAAAAAGCTTCACTGAAAGCTTAAGCAGAACACGTTGGTCTAGGCCAGTCATTACGACTTCATTGCGTAACTACATTGTACTTGCATAATTTAAAAGGCTTCTTTTACCAGGTTCCTTTGCTTCATTTTACAAGGTACCAAATTTCACTTGCCACAAGCTGCTTTCATGCAAAAACACCTCTCTTACTCACGCTCACACTGTTTTAAAATATTGCATGCACCTGTTTTCCTGATTAGTGCCATCAAACGCAGAAAATGATTCTTCAGCTTTTAAGATTTCAGTAAAATTCCACAGCAGATGGTTTGGCCAATAAAGTGCAAACTAAGGCGAAACCCCACCCCTTTCTATGAGCTTTCATCACGACTATGAGCCACAAAATATAAACGGCATAATTTATCATCCTCAACGATCTCTTTGCATCTCCCTAAAATTCCTTCTGCTTGCATAATCACATCGAATATGAGGTTTACCTGGAGATTCAGAAACATTCTAGAAATGAAAGACATCATGATGCTGCATTTTCTGACTTGCACCAGAAGGTTGATGTATTGAACGTAGGCTGAGGCAGCATGTATTCTGTCTGTTTGAGTTCAGTAGTTGCCATGAGACATATTCAAAGCCTCACTTTGCTTTGGGTCCAGTGAAAGTGAGCATACATTCAGCTGGGGATGTCTTTGTAGGATTTGGAGAAAGCACTGATTGGGTTGGATCAAGAGGAAGCAATCATCACTGGAAAAACCCTCTCTGCTTGTTGATGAATCTGTAGAGCAAACAACAGTTACCTCTGTAATTCCAGGGAGTATGATCTCTCCAAAGGAAATCTTCATGGTCTCAGAGTGATATGGAGTCATGTAGGAAGTGCAGATTGTGTTTAAATGTTGATGCCCAGTGCAAAATCAGACGTAGATGCCTTCTGGGTTAAAGATCGTGTTCAGCGGGCTCTGCAGAGCTCGTAGGTCAGCTGGAAGTTGTCGAGCTGATCCAAGCCGCTTCAAAGATCCAGACTGATTTTCTGACTCTACAGAGATGAAACCAAAAGTGACTTGGTGTAAAGTACACTTTAAAATTGACACATTGTGCTTTAGAGTTTAGAAACAAACATTATAGGTTGGTTACATTAAGTTAAATGAAGAACATCACAGAGTATGTCTGTGTTTGTACCTGTGTTAGCTTCCTCCTCACCAGGGTCTGCTGGTAGAACTGTTACTTTGGTGCCAGTCTGTTGAATAAACTGTTGAAGGTTAACCTGCCTCAGCTCCTTAGTTAACTGTTCCAGCTCCTGCTCTCTCTCCTGAATGAAACAATCAAAAGTAAAAATGTTCACATTTTTTTAAAGAAAGAGGGGGGCCAAAAGAGTGTGCTCCAAAACCTGCCTTACTATCATTTGTTACTTTGACAGTCCAGAAAGAAATTAGTGCTAGATTTCATACAAGTGTATCTGTGTTATGTAACATTCCTGGTGAATGCAAACTGTACTGGGACATATCCTGCTCCTTCACTTTATCTGTAAGCTCTGGCAAAGATCTTTTGCATAATATCCGTGACCATTACCCTCCACCCCCACCCAGCTCCCTTAACATGCTGCAAAGCCGATTAGTACCATTGTTGGAACTTAAGGCCAACGAGTCCAAAACAAAGCAGCTGCAGTTCACAATGTTTCAGCAGAGCCATGATTGTACTGCATGGAACAAATTACTGGCTATTCATTAGTACTCTGCTTCATAGGTTGTTGTCACACTTAGTTAGAGAACATTGGATTTACTACCAAAACTTTATATGCACAGAACAGCACTTGAGTATATTTGCCATGGATGCAATGCAAGAGATACAAAGACTGCAAACTGCTTTCTGAAGGAACAGCTATAATAGGATTGTCCAATCCTGCTCCTGGCAGGGCAATGTCCTGTGAAGTTTAGCTCCAACCTGCACCAACACACTCGCCTGAACGTTTTTAGTGATCCTGAAAATCTGGTTCAGGTGTGTTTGATTAGGACTTGAGATAATCTTTGCAAGATAGTGGTCCTCCAGGATTAAGACTGGACAGCCCTGAGCTATGAGATATAAATCCTTAAGAAATACATATACTATTCCATCTCTGCATGCTCCCCAAGTCATCAATAGTGATTCACTTCTGCTATTTTGGACCAACTGCTTTCATACCAACTGTGAACCATACTTGAACATATTTGATTTGATGTTGTGCACCTGATTTTGGACAACAACTTTACACTAACCAAATCAACCAGACTCACTGACGTCAAATAGATTTGGTCCACCACAAAAGATCTACTTGTAAAAGCAACCTCAGTCAGACGAATCGCCTTCAATTATGAATGCGATGTTGTCTAGCTTGTCAGTGAACTACGGCTCTGTGTAGTAAATGCCGCTTCATATGAGAACAGGTGATGGCGATTTACTACTAATCACGGAACCGGCTTTACTGATGAGATGCACATGATAATTGAATTTGATTAATTGCACTGCCCTAATTCTGATCACTTTCAACTGTTAGTGTAAGTGATCTTCCTTCAGGTGATCTCACCTGTAGCCTGAAGTTCGACTGCCCAAGCGAGAGCTCCACAGCTCTGCAGCTACTCTCCAGTCTTGCAGCCTGCTGCACCTGTATGTCCAGCTCGGCACGAGCCTTGTCCAGTCGCGACCGGACCTCCATTTCATCCGCTAGCTGCGTCTCCATCAGCTCTTGTTGCAGGCGCTCGGCTTCCAGCCCTGCTTCCATGCACTGAATACGTGCCAGGTACTCTCCCAGCTGCTCCTCGCACTCCTGTACACGGCTGCGCAGTTCCTGCAGCTGCTCTCGAAGTTGCCTCTCATTGTCCTGCTCAATCTTCAGCTCATTCTCCCAGAATTCATGCTCCTTCATCTCCGCCTCATTCCTGCGGACCTGCTGCTCTAGTTTTACCAGCTCCTCTTCTTCTTCCTCCGTCAACTGCTGCTGCAACTCAGTCTCGCAGCGTTGCAGTTTCTGCTCTAGGATGTGCAACTTATCCTTCTGCAACTGCACCAGGCGGGACAGCTCCTGCGTAGGGGCTGGAGTGCTGCTGCGGTTGGTGCTTACCATTCTCTGCTTGGTCTCACCCTCACGATTCTTCCCAAAGATGTCACGTAACCCCTTGGCACCACCGGTGAAAGTGAGGGACTTGCGTTTTGGTTCACGCCGCTTGAGGGAACGGTCATTGGCTGTGGGGCGGAGCTTTGCCATGGGAGGGAGACTTTGGCGGTATAAGCTGCGCTCAGGGGCTCTTGCAGAGGTGTCCGAGGTGGGGCGCTCACTCAGAGATGGGCCTGTACGTTGAAGCACCAACTGCACATCACTAGCGTACTGACCCCACTTATTCAGAGAAACCACAGGATTCTCATGGGGCGCCAGGTGTCTCTCTGTCTCGCGCCATTTTTCAATCAGCGTGTAGCGACCAGTCCGCCCTGCAAGACAATACTTTTACATTATCAATGTTTTTGGACTTTGATTAAAACTTCTGTCATTTGCTCCATACTGCCAGTTGTAACTTCTAGTTTCACCTAAAGTGGAAGTACAATTTCTACATTAGCGTAAAAAAATCTGAATTGCAAAAATAATGATTGTAAACGAACAAGTTTCCCAAACATTCACCCAATCTGTCATTAGTAAGCCAAACAAGCAGTCCCACCCCAAAATCAGGCCACCGGTTGAGCCTCTGTTGCTTTGTTGGGATATTCAAACAGAGCATTGTTCGTTAGCTGAGCCAAAGCTTTTAGGCTGATGATACACAGGGCAACTTTTTGAGCAATGTTGCCGGGCAACTTTGGTTAATGTTGCCGTCAATGGGCAACCAGGTGAGACACAGTGCCCACAACAGATCTAAAGTATCCAGACAGAAATTTGTTACCCATTCTCAGTGGGAAAGTGCCCAAGCAACGTTGCTCAAAAAAAGTTGCCTGGCAAAATTGCTCAGAAAGTTGCCCCGAGTATCATCAGCCTTACGCTCTTTCAGAGAGTTAACCTATGATTTTAATATAGTTGCCTTTGCACATTAAGCTAGGATAGGACTGAAGCCTTGTTAAGACTGTCAGCTCAATATGATTTTGTGCAAATCCGATTGGAATCCAATCTAGACTGACTGTCTACACAGTGCATTGCAACCGTTCATAAACGATTTGTGTGTCCAGAAGCACTCTTTCATTTTACAGAATGTGCTTTGATTTCTATGACAATGCCATTGCGTTGTTATGCCTACACTAAAAACAATAACAGCAATACAGTTTGCAAAACATGTTGCCATCGCGCTGGATTATATTTCATCTTATGAGGTAGCTGCGGAAACTCAGGAAGCTTAATGTACAACTTTATTCGATGTTGCCGTCTCTGCTGGTTTCAAAACTCAGAGGTGCATATACTAGCAGTATATTGTCTTTTTCTGCTTGACTTGCTCTTCGCAACAACACAAGCTTGTTTCTGCAAAGACATTAAGCATGTTTTCTACAAAAACATCTGACTTGTTTATGTTTTATGTGGCAAGGGAATGTGAAAAAGCTATGCTAAATCCGGTCAAACTGAAACGGATTTCCATTAATGCGATTTGAATAGGATTCCAAACCACGTATGAATGTAGCTTAAAACAGATTTGCAAAAATCTGATTTTATGTAGTTTGTTGCCATTCAGACTATATAAATATAATCATATTTCAATCGGATCTGCACAAAAATCGGATTTGGGCTGACAGTCTGAACGAGGCTTAAAATACTTTAACATATTACACTACACTACATACATTAACTTTAATAAAACTGCATATGGATAAACAGAGAAGCAAGCAGACATACAAGCTTTCCAAAGGAAATTCATCAGACATTCACCAGAGACCAGGCGCCTCAGTGGCACAGAGATTGCACTTATTCATGAAATAATGGAATAAGACAGTCTCATTTTTTCTAGTATGGGGTGATAGGGTCGAACTCTGAAACTAGAAGGGACAATACTGCATTTCACTGCTCCAATCTCTGATCTCAAAGAGGGCTTGTTGTCAAGGAGACAACCATAGTGAGGGTTATGTTGTGTAAAAAACAGTGGAAAGGAGGAACAAAGGAGGAGGGAGCTTGGAAGGGAACATGCCAAAAAAAAAAAAAAAAAACAGGAAAAGTTCTGTTAAAAATGGTATCATTGTGGTATCCGATTGTGTTTTGAGCATGTATAAGTCACCAAAACCCTATTTGGATCTAAATAGTCCTATACAGATGATTAGGGTCCAATGTGTTTAGTGTCTCACCTATTGCTTGGGCCAAAGCGATAACAACCTCTTGACATGTGGTGACTTCTGTGACCCCGCAGACGATGCGCTGCACTCCATCCACCCATACCTTCAGCTCCATGCCTCTCATCTGGATGATGTCATTCCTCACCTCTGCAGGCACCCGTTACAAGCTCTCTGGTCTGCATGCCGTTCTTATCACTGCTTGAAAGACCAAAGAACTGTTTGTGCTTATTCCACTTACATAAGAAATGATTCAACCATAAATACCTCTCTGTATTCTTCAATAACAGTGACCTCACTAGCACTTTGTTCTTTATGATACTCCATCCATAGTGTCAGTCTGGTAGATGGCATCTTTAATTCCTTGTGTAGGGAGGGTTTGGGTGCTGCAGTGCTAAAGTTTTACTCCCAGCTTGCTCACACAAACCCTGATCTGTTATTATCCTCAAATCCAGCTCGCGAATCAATTTTCACTTACTGCACTGTGGTTTGGCCTTTGTCGTTATCCTGTTGTTCTCTTAAGGATTGTTATGCTGGAAAGAGCTACATTAGATGAGTCAGTTACATTGTATGGCTAGTTGATGGACATCCCGTTTTTACCTTGCCCAGCCACTTTATTTCACCCGTTTGACTTGATTAAATTATATATATTATGTTGTTGTTGATTTTACAGTTTGATAGGAGTGAATTCATTTGTTTGCATCAAGTCACTTATATATATCAGCATAATGTATAGTCAAAATAGATTTAAAAAAAAAAAAAAAACTATTCAACTGCCCCCAATGGAGAACACTTTTAACTAGGTATTTTGAGTTTTATGCTGCCTTCATGTGCTATCGGAAACTTCCTACTTCCTACTGTAATTAAAGGTGTAATTACGAATTTGTCGTGTTAAAGTTCCTATTCATTCTTGCCTGTTTATTGGGGAAATCTTATTAAAGATATTAGTCAATGTCCAACAGGTTTTGAATAAAATGTAGTGTCCCATTCATTGGTAACCATAAACATTCACAGAGCTATCTAGATATTCAGCTGGTTGACGATTCCTAAATTTTGGTCAAATAAATGCTATTGTCACTGCATTCAGTATATACAATATGCATCAAATGGTTATTTATATACGTAAATATACATGACTGTAATGGCATTAGAAAGCAATGTAGATATTGTGAGAACAACAAATAAAACTTTACAGTACTACTGCTGTGTTTCTCTCCTCCGCCATATTTAAAGTTTATGGCTCGTCCAACTCAGAAACTTGGGTATCAAAATTATCTTTCTTGAATTTCTCAGTTGTAAATATGACTAGAGAGGCCGTTCATGTCCAATTTACAACTAGGAAACTCGTATTTATGATAATTCCATGAAGGCAGAATAAGACTCCTGCATTAAAAGATCAATTAAATAAAGCATCCACAAATACCACATAGAGTATATGCTTAAAACTTCCTATTTCAGATGTGTAGTCAGATGAATGTTATTTTTTTGTTGTGAAAGTTTTATTTACTTCATTTCATTGGTAAGGAAAACTTTGGTATAGATTGATGCCTGTCCTCCTCTGTGGCAGTGTACTGAGTGATGAGAGTGATTTATTTAGCCATGAACCACTCAAGCAGAAGAACTGGTCCAAACAGGCCTGTGTGAACAGTATGGATGGCGCCCACTCCCTTGAGACGCATTCATAAAGGATAAGTGAGATGAGCTGTACATCCTTGACAGGTAATAAGTCTTTCAGTGTGTGTTGTGAAGAGAGAAAGTCCTCCGTTTGTCTCTCATTCTGTCTGTCTCCGGGAGTGTTTGGGCTGCTGAAATCTGAAGTGACCTCTGATGGGCAGTGGGCAATATCTTGATATGCCATCTCACACCCAGCTGATAGCTATGATAGATATGTGTCCTCATAGTGTCAACAATATGCAAACACAGTTTCAGCAAACCCTTAACCCTAAGTATCAAATTCCTGTATGAAAATCATCCCTACATTTGTGCCATGGATATTTTAATGCCTCATATTGTGAAACCAGTTGAGGAAGGGTGTGCTATACTGTTTTAAAGTTGTAAAGACAGTAGCGACAGATATCTTCTGATCTATTTATGATGTGCATAGAATTAAAACAAATCAAAGGTTGGGGACTTGGTTCTATCCATCAGTTGCTGATAGGATGGGAGGCAGATCTGAATGCGAGCTTGTAGTCTGTCGTAAAAAAGAAGCGGGTTTAAGTGAACTAAATGATTGGAGGAGTCCAGCCAAGGTGAATCATTCTCAATAAGATGAATAAGCTACATTTACAAAATAGGGTAAATTTCCATTTCATGTCAACTTTAAATGATTGGATTACCAATTTTGGAAAATCCCAAACTGATGGAGGTATCCAAGCAAGAATAACAGAGATAGAGGGTTGGGTTCTTTTGACTTGGGCTAGTATACAATCATCTATAGCAACCACACGAAACACCCGAGTTACCACCTTGAAATGCACTTAAAAAATACTTAGAACTGCTTGGCAACCACCCACAACATCCTAGCTTTTGCATGGGCATGCATCACTCACATTTCCTAAATATCTTGTTTTAATTCTGTCCTGCTGTGCGTTTTGATACTCTGACATCATGTTCTAATCAGTCTCTCTTGGGCAGAGACATCAGGCCAGGAAGTGTAATCATTCACTTCTTCTTTAGAAATCTCTCATAAGCTTGTTAATTCAGCTCAGTCCTACCCGTCCAGCAAAGCAGCATACTGTTGTTTTCTTGTATGTTTTAAACACTGCATCAAAGCCCTACCCCCCAAAGTATTATGTGTCAGCTGCAGAATCTGTGTTTAACTGTATATACATGATACAGGCATCTGCTCCAGACGAGCTTCGGCTCCATAACCTGGGGCTAAATTTAACGAACTCAAGGCTTTGGCGGCCCGTCAGTGTAAGATACAGCCAAGACAGCTACTAAAGGAGACGTAACGCGTCTAAACTCACATTCCAGTCGACTCACATGTCTGACGTCTGTAAACACAGATCAGTACAGCACATATGGCTGGATGCTACAGTAACCCCGTTGAGCGTAACGGTCCCTGCATGCTGTAGTGCTCTCACATGCTCTGTCATCTCAATGTTGTTCATCCATTCTGATATACTAACTCAGGGCTGTTGAATATAACAGTCAAAAGTTTATAAACCTACTCAGGGTAGCTGTCATATTTGTTGACACGAATTGAAACTGAGGTGAGGGTTGGCAGTACAGTCGTTTCAATATGTTGTTCTGTTGCAAAATTTAGTGTCGATTGTTTATTCAGCAATGTTTGTGTCAGATTAAACGGTGTCTACCTTGACTTGGGTCAGTACAACCAGAGCTGGGTAGATTACTTAAAAATTGTAGTCCATTACGATTTTAAATTACATGACAAAAATTGTAGTTAGTAACGTAATCCATTACATTTTAGGTAATATAATCACACGACTTTTTGATTACTTTTAGGTTACTTTTGAACTGACTTATCACATTGATTTGAATAGGATAAGCTTGTACCATATTCATTTATAAATATGCAAATATATGTACTGATAATTCAGATAGAAATTAATGTGTTCAGCAGTAGTTGATGCTTAAACTGAAATTATTTTTGTAAATCCAGTGGTCAAATGCTGTGAAGCCACCTAACTAATGACTGGTCTTTGTGTGAATGTCCACAAAATTGGAAGACTTTCTGAGTGTATATAAGTGGTAGGCAATTTTAGGAAGGAGCATTTAAAATATGAAAAAGAGGAATTAGGGAAAATCAATAAATTATGAATAATTGATTGGTATTGTATGAATAATATGTAATCAGTCAGTTAAAAAGTAACTGTAGTCTGATTACGAGTAATTTAAAATGTCATTTAATCTAACTACAAGTACTTAATTGTTGGAATCTGATTACGTAATACAGATTACATGTAATCAGTTACTACCCAGCTCTGAGTACAACATATTCCAGATCTTTCAACAGGTCTGCTGTTTCAGAGACACATTTTGAGATGAAAGCTTGCTCTGTTGTCTAGCATTTCAGTTGCTGTAATTGTTGGAGTTTTATCTACAGCACTTGAAAAACTCCTCAGGACCCTAACAGTGTGTGTGGACTGTAGTTGGGGGCTATTCTAACCTCTTAAGACCCGAGAAAAAAGTTTTAGGAATTTTATTTTTTTATTTATTTTTTCCCCCATGTCTTTACATTGTTTAGAGCATTAAAAAAATAAAATAAAAATGATATTTCATTCATAAGTTATGCTATGTCCTCGGTAGAGGACATCGGGACTCAATTTCTTTAAAAAAAAATAAAAAGACATGAATGAACATGCATAGGCAAAAACAAATTGGGGATTTTTTTAAATCACCAATACATTTTTAGTTTTCAGGATTTTTTTTTTTTTTGTTGTTTATATACCATAAAGATGATTCTCAACTATGTTATAACAGAATGATTTGATATAACATTTTTCTTTCTGCAAAATGTGTGTAAAAGGGCCATAAACAGGTTCTCTCATTATATACAATGTATTTATAAACTAAATCTAATTTGCATATTAATGTGTTTTTGGGGCAACATGTAATGAAAAAAGAAGTGTAATAATGGGAGTAATAATTGACATGATTTTCATAATAATATATAATATTTAATAGAATACTGAAATATAATTTCTTTTCCTATTCATTTGTTATGTCTCCCAAAATGTGTAATAAACATGCTTTTAGTCCCGGTGTCCTCATATGAGGACATGTATGAAATCAATGTCATGTTTCGTAACAGAAAGTCATATTTTGATTTGAAACCCCATAACATTTTCCTGAGATGTTGATTTATGACACACAGTTTAAAAATTAGACATTTAAATGATAATTACAAAATATTTTCATATTTCCTTTAGAGTGTCACTAAATTAATATGAGACATTTTTGAACACCAAGGAGAGGGAGTGATCATGGTGAAACATCCAATCATTTAGTATCGCTGAAAAGCCCTGAATGTTCCCTGTACAGGACATCCAGACTTAAAACTGTGGCATGTATTAAAACTGGCATGTATAGTCTCAGAGAAATTCACTAAAATATAATGTCCTCATATGAGGTCTCAGGGTCTTAAGAGGCTAACAAGGGTCCAGACAAACACAAAAGTCCGCTGGAGAGACGCCCACCCCTGCAGGCCTCACAGCATGACTGGACACAAACAATCCATCTCCATAGTGATGCTTTTGCAGCTTTGTGATTCTCTCACATGGCCGGCTGTGACCGGCTTGGGAACTAACAAACACCAGCAATTAAGGAACAATCTCTTTATTTTAACTTTTGTCCATGTCCCACTGTATAACTTTGTCCTGTCAGGGGTTCCCAGCTGAACAGCACACCAATGAGTCACGAACTGACACTGAATTGAACCCATTTAAAATAAAATTGTTTGTCAGTAGAGCATTTGTTGAGGAAGAGAAACCCTGAGTACGATTCATTAACTCAAAGTAACTTTAGTCTGAGGTGAATATGTCACAGTAATTGGCTTTCTCACACACAATGTGGGGGAAGGGATGCCGGACATATCCATACCTTGCAGTTCAACACAAAGTTTAATTAGTTATTTGAACAAAATTAAAATTCTGCTTTTTGAGCAAAAGAGAACTCAATTTTGTTTCTCCAAAACATTTCTCCTTAGGCATTCATTGTTAAATAATGCAAGAACTATTCAAACAACCCTTTGTGAGATGTTTTCTTCAGATAGTTTGACAATATAAAACTAGATTTTTACATTTTCTCAAAGCTTGTCCATAAAAAAAAAAAAAAACCACCATAATGCCAGGGTGTTGTATTTGTTGCTAGTGCACTACTATATGGTATAAGGTGTTCAGAGTGGTTTTTAATGTGTTGCTATGTGGTTACTAGGGTGTTCTGGTTGGTTTCCATGTGGTTGCTTACAGGCCCAGGTCACCAAAGTACACCTTAAAGGGATAGTTCAAACAAAAATGAAAATTCTGTCATTAATTACTCACCCTCATGTCGTTCCAAACCCTTCGTTCATCTTCAGAACACAAATTAAGATATTTTTGACGAAACCCAAGAGCTTTCTGACCCTCAATAGGCAGCAACACAACTGACACATTCAAGGCCCAGAAAGATAGTTAGGACGTCGTTAAAATAGTCCATGTGACATCTGTGGTTCAATCGTAATGTTATGAAGCTATGAAAATACTTTTGTGCGCAAAGAAAACAAAAATAATGACTTTATTCAACAATATCTTCGCTGCACGTTTACGACAGTACCATGATGTATGCGTGTGGTGCTGCTGATGCAGGAGCCGGCGTTCTGACGTAGAATGTCCATCTCTCTTAGTTCATCGTCTGTATATTCCAGTTCAAGTAATGAGTAATTAATTACAGAATTTTCATTTTTGGATGAACTATCCCTTCAAATGTAAGTCTGTGATAATTTCTCTACTTTTATCTTCTACCAATTTGAATGCTTAGACAAGTAATAGCACACCTCTCCGCAACACAATTTAAGGTGTCACTGAAAGCACCAATTATTTAGTTGTTCTGTCTCCAATAATTTGTTGTTCGGTCTTATCAGTTTCTTTTTCAACTGTAAAAAAACAACAACAAAAAAAACAGCCTGGGTAGTGTTGCCACTTTGCAGACAAACGAATTAGTGCAAAATTAGCTGAACATACAAAAAATTTGCAGTTAGAAAAATCAGACTGTATGTGTGCAGTACGTATACTATGCTGATTATGAAATTTATCGCACATTGTGCACACACCCTAACATTCATATAAAAAGTCATTGTTTTCTTATTGCACAGCAAATCCCTTCATTTCCTTGGGCTGGACAGTGTGGGTTCAAAAGAGGGAAGTGAACAGTCTATGAACTATGGCATGCACTCTTATTAGAAACCAACAAAAATATGCATGCAGGGATGGTTTAATTATTTAAAGTTCCTGATAGACCCTAAACTTCATTCATACTGTATGCATTTTTGGCATTTTATAAACAAACTGAAAATATGTGGGTGCAGATCTCGTCTGCCTAATAGTACCCCATCAAAAGTGTAGAACAGCTTTCTGCAGTCTTCGTCAGATCCTGATCTGCATTGCCATCATGCATTTATTCATGATATTACATGTATATCTGTCAGCACAGTTCTATCTCACTACTTCTGTACTGTTATCTACTCCACCTTCACTTAGCTCTCTTGCTCTCCTCGGCTCTCTATTGCTTTCTTCTCTCTTCCTCTGGTAGGTCTTACGCTGGAGTTATTTAGCACACTCATGATATCCACTGTCAGCAGATTTGATCAGTGGGTGTTTGATGAGCCAGCTGCTGTCATATAAAACTCTGTGTAATGAGAGGCTGAGGCATTTGTAATCGGTTGTGAGTGAGTCATTTCTATGAATGAGGCATGTGTAAACAGATCTATAAGTGAGGCAGAGGAAGGTGGTGTCCGAAAGCTAAAAAATGCACATACAAATCCTGTGTTGCACAATATCCTGGCTACTAAGATGACTCCGTCAGGTCTATTTGTGATGGGTCTTGCCCTGCCTGCTGTGTCTGAAGGAGTGGTCGAAAGCAGTATGAACTAATGTACTAAAAATTTAAAGTTATAGTTCAATTTTGACCAAGAAATAAGCAATGTTTTCATTAAATATTCACTTAGTTTGTGAGTTCTAGATCATCATATGTGACTTTAAGATCCCTCTGGAATGTGGTTTAGGACCTGTTTCCCTAAGAGACAACAGTTTTAATATGAAGGGACCCTTTGGTTTCACACAAAATGTCAGTATGCAAGCAGCTCTTGAAAAGAGGGGTGAATTTATCATAATTGTCAAAAAAATTGAGAAAGTGGACGCATAGAAAAATCTGATGCAGATAAACAGAAATTCAAACCTGCTGTAAAGCACATTATCTTAATAACAAAGGCAACAGTTTGGCCTCTCTTGCATTTCTTGTGTAAGTTGCATAATGCATATAACTGACATTATGACATTATGTAAACTTTGAAGGTGTTGGAGCCCGAGTTGTGTTCAGTTGTTTGATGATCATGTTCATAACTTTAAAATAATACATCATTCAGCAACATTATATAAGGCCTAATTCATTATATAATGTAATTTACTACCTACCTTATTTTTAAAATAAGAGCAGGTGTGGCATTTTTAACTTTTCATCAGCCGCTAGGTGTATAAAAAGAGACTGTTTGCTGCTTGATGTTGCAAATTAATATTTTTTATTTTATTGTTTTATTATCAATATCATAAATTAATTTATTACCGCTCTTTGTTTTTTTTTTTTTTAGTTATTTACATATAACAGCTAGTGAATCAGAAGCCATCACAAAAACATTCATATTTAAATGTACACTACTGATCTGTTGAACATTAACAGTGAGACTAGGGCTGGTTGTCGCACTTTTAATCCAAATACACAATAGAGGGGCATGTTGTAAGTGACAATGGACTGCTTAACACAACCTTATGAATAATCAGATACAACCACTGTGACAACTAGCCCCAGTCTCCCTTATAATGTCTAATAATGATTCATTAATGAAACTTACTATAAAGCCTTAGTGTTTATGGGATGCAGTGCTGTATGTTTGTAAGTTTAGGAGGGGCTTGCAGGCCTGCTGCTGATCTGATGGAAAACACTGACCATCTCCAGTTGAAACGCATGTCAGTAGATCTGAGCTGGTGATAAAAGCCCTGCACACAGTCTCGTGTCATGCGGCTCGTTCATATAACGCGAACTATTTAAAGATGCTACGAAATGCATGTCGCCCTTCTCTCGGGCTTTCCCGACGGTCCAAAACACGCTGCGGAGACGTTTATTAAACATAATTTCCGTACCTGCGTTTGTCTGCAGTCCCGGACCGCCACAATCCTCAGTCCTGGTCCACTTCGCTCCGCTAGAGCAGAACCCAGATTTAAACAGATGATGTGGTTTTCCTTTTAATGTTTCGTAAAGACTCCCTTCATCAGATGTCCGTGAATGTAGTCCGGTTCAGGTCCGTTAGGAGGTCCAGCGTGTCCCGTTACATCAGCAGCAGCAGCGGATCTGCTCTCACTCGAGTCAATACAGTGAGAGCCAGCGGGACGCCGCAAGGCATCATGGAGCGAGCACTTTAAAGCTGCACAGCCCACACTGAACACTGCTCAGTCACACGCACACTGCATGTACCGCACGTTAAGGGGTTATTTGGCAAACTCTGTAGATTTTATTAATTTTACAAATTGTTAACGCTTTCACATCCAGTTAACTATTCATTAACTGCCCACGCTATTGATTAATAGCCTAAGTGCATGCAAGACTTGTTTGGTGTGAATTTATTGTCTGTTAAGTATCATATAACGCTCATTTAGCTTGGTATTTTTTATTTTAATATATATTTAATTGAATTAATAAATTACTCTGTTTATTGATATATTTAAATAAGTTGTTCTTTTACTTTTGAGACATGAGAAAGGTTTGTGTGTGTGAGAGACTCACTTTAGAAGTGTGTGTGTGTGTGCGTACCTGTTTTGTGTGTACTTGTTTTAAACCTGAATACACACCAACTCATGGGGACTTGGTCACTGTGGGGACCTAAATTGAGGTCAAACAAGGTTTTTTTTTGTTTTGTTTTTTTGAGAATGTAAAAATGCAAAGGTACCTGTGAGGGGTAGGTTTAGGTATAGGGTTGGTGTAGGGTGATAGAATATACGGTTTGTACAGAAACCATTACATCTACGGAGAGTCAAAGATAGCAAACCAGACGTGTGTGTGTGTGTGTGTGTGTGTTTGTCTATAATTCTTATAGTTGCTCCATTTTGCTGGAATGCCTTAAATCTCTTGAAATTACTTGCAATAAATATTTATTAACAATTTAAGTTTAATTTAAATTATAATTTGCTTTTATTTTATAATTTGCAAATTATATTTCTTTTATAATTTTCTTATTATTTAATATTTTTATTATTTGCAGGTAACACAATGTATTATTATGTTTTACATTTATATAATGTTTTAATAAAAGCATGTGCTTGCCTTGTTTGTAATTGCAGAGATTTATTGCATTTAACTTGCCTTGGTGCCATGGAACATGTTAAATAACACCAACGGAGCAAAAGTTGATCTTCAACTGTGCTCTTAAGTCATTTTAGTAATAATATCTCATATCAATAAAAAACATGATATATTTGTAATGTATATCATGCTAAACTCATTACTGTGCTGCATTTACCTGCAGTATAGTCGTTGCCCTGATTACTGTGGATCAGTTGTGGACTTGCTGGGTAAATGTGTTACAATTTACCATGTATACTGATTGTAACCAACTTTGGTAATATGTACAATAATATATATATATATATATATATATATATATATATATACATAATATAAAAACAGTGTAGAAGCACTTAAATCTTCTTCAATGTACCTTTACCCAGAATTTATCTTGAAAAGGAGAGAAACTTTTTGACCGCTCAGATCAGGGTGCATTGTAAATGTGTCCATGTGGAGAGATTGTCATAAAGCTCAAAATAGTGGATTAGTCTGTGCACAAAATGCCTGGATGAGGTCTGTTTATCTGCTGTGCTGTATGTGAAATCTGTCCAGCCTATGATGAGATTATCCACCCAGAAATCTGTGATCTATTACTGTGTGTTGTGAGGGATAACACGGCCTGCAATCTGTTTCTCATAGAAACCTTCTGCTGACCTGTTTCCTCCCTTAACACAAGTGTTCTGCGAGGTTATTAAACAACATAACTCAGATGAGGTGAAGCAAATACAGACTGAAAATACTAGTCAGATGTGAGAATGCAACATGTCACATTTTTCATTATTGTTAAATATGAGTGTGTTTCTCAATGGTACATAATACTTAAAATCGTTAAATAAAAAAATAATCTTTCTTGAAATATAAACGGGTCTGTATGGTTCCACCACACCAGCGTTGAGAAGAGATTAAAAGCAGAAGCCTCCTTAAAGCACCCTCCCAAACTCATATAAATTAATCATATTTATGTTACAGTGACGAGAGAAAGACTGTAAAATAACTCCGCTGTCTAGATACTGAAGTGCAATTTTCCATCCGCTCCGTAATGACACGTAAGGGGTAGGGGCGTAAGACACCTTTGGATCCTTGGCAACGTGACGCTTGTAAACAGTCTCCACAACACAGTTTTAACCATAGATATGTATCAATGGTTTTAACCGTTTTAAGCTTATGGAAGTACAGATTGTGCATTTGAAAGCTTAGGGTGTACAGACTTTTAATGTAAGTAGTCACTTTCCTCATAAAGGGCATTACTCTTGTAAAAATATGCTTTAATTTAATGGATAAATTAATCAGTAATTAATGCTTTGTATGAACTAAAGCCAGTAGCGTAATTTATATATACTTGCATATAAGATAAAAAGTAGTAAACTCTATGGATCTCTGTTGATGTTTATGTTAATTTTTGTTTAAAAAAAAAAAGGTAGTGGGAAGCCTTTATGTTCCCCTGCTACTTCATGTTTTTCCTACTTTTAGCTGTATGGTATAATATGATTATAGCACAGAGACATTTAATGTCATTTAGAAATGTAAATAAGTGTATAACAGAAGACATATATGCAGCAGTAAAATTAATATTGATTGGAATTCATATTGCACTATGGTACATTTACAGACAGTGACTAACACTTGTTGTTTTGCACTAGTTTTCATTGTGTAGGATTTTGTTCACAATATTTCTTGAATCTTGTTCTGTAGTTCTGGGATTCTGGGACTCAGTGCTTATCCTAACATTAGCCCTCAACGTCCTGGGCTTCTGCTTTTCAGACAAAATGGTAAGATAAAAGATATACATTCACTAGAAGCAGATGTTATTACGTGACTTCAGTACCACTGTATTTAAGTTTTATAATACATTTTAAATATACAGTGTCTTCTTTATTAGCCATAATTGATTAGTTAGAAAGTTTCACCTTCTTTTTCTCAGTAAATATTTGTTAAACTGTATTTTGTGTATTTTTGGGCAGCAAATGTGTAAATGAAGATTTATAGTACTGTTGTACAATTGAAAGTTAATGTATGTTTATGTCTTATCTTGATTATGTTTTTCCTCTACAGAATAAGGACAGAAGTGTTTGGACTGTGTAGAGTTCTAAGACACATGGACTGACATTTGCCATAATGATGGACATCTGCTCATGGACAGGTAATGCTTTTAACAGGTGACTGTGTGTTGGCTAGTAAATGTGTTGGTTGGCATCATTTTCTTTTTTATGGGTTAAACCTTCTAGATTATATACGACCTTTTAGTTTTTAATCTTTAAAGACATACATTTGAACTGATTCCATGTTATCATTTAGTTTTATTTATATTACTATAGTAGAGTGTAGAGTCTTTGTTTATTTATGTCTTTACAGGGTGAGCTTGGACCATACAGAGTTCTGGGACATTTACCATTATGATGGACATCTGCTCATAGACAGGTAATTATAACATGCTGTTGAGTACTGAATGTGTAGGTTGCTATCGTTTACTATTTGAAGGCTGACACCTTTAAAAGGCAAATGATGGCAACCTAAGTAGGTGGGGAAGGGAAGGCGAATGTGAAATTTTACACAGTTTAATAATTTTTTTTTCAGTCTGGCGAAAAACATAACCACTGCTGGACATTGTGCCAGAAGCTCCAGGGGGAGACCGTACTGGTATCCCCCTCCTTTGGGCACACCCTTCACAGACATCTGGCTGGGATCAAACCAGCAACCTCTGAAACCGTGAGGCAGTGCTCATATCTGTGAGCCACAGATCTCTTACTATATTACTTCACTATTCACCTGTTTGTGAGCTGTGAGTTTCAAACAAATTATCAGATTAAGGCTTTAAAGCTGTGGTGTAGTGACTGTGTCTCAACACACCGAGGTAGAATTTGAACCCACGACTCTAGGGCACCCATGTGTGCAATAAACGTGTGTTTAGACACTAGCACCACTGTGGCTTTCACAACAAAAACTGGCATTTGAGGCACTTTGTTGGATATAATGCAACGTGAGATTTTTAACACAAGCAGTAGTGGGATTTGAACTCAGGACTCCTTGACTGAAATGCAATGCTTTACCTACTGAGCCACTAAGTCTTGCTGGTTGTTGTTTTAGTGAGGAATATGTTAAAATAATAATAATAAGTTATTAAAAAATATAACTTTAACTCTTGGATTTAAACTGAGTGCTATATAACAGAGGCAAACAATTATCTTCTGAGCTACCGATTTTATGGTGAGTTTGGTTTTCTTTTGTGGGTTTTGGTAGATATATTGACCCAAATTATTGTTACAACATGAAGCAGTGGGATTTGAAAACGTGACTCTTGTATAGCCATGTGTGCAAATAAACGTGCATTTAGCCACTAACACCACTGTGGCTTTCACAACACATGTTGGTGTTTGGGGCACTTTGTTGGACTCCAGGATTGAAACACAACACTTTACCTACTGAGCCACTGAGTTTTGGTGGTGGGCATACTATTTAGATATAAATATGATAAAATATACAATAACAAGACTTCAGTAAATGCAGAATTTGAACCAAGAGTTTAATGTATGAAAGGCAAACAATTATCATCTGAGCCTCAGACCTTTATTTATTTATTTTTCTTTTCCTTTTCCTTCAAACAACACATTTGAGTCCTGTCACCGACTCTCCTCTTCGAGTTTGGCGTCTCTTTAATAAATCTGCTACACTTACTGACCACCAAAGGGAGCCGCTGATCACCTGTCTTACATTCAGCGTGATAAATAGGGATTCTGCTCAAGAATGTTAAATCAAGTTAGACGTTTAAATAATGTGTTAGGGACCAAACTTGAAGTTATTTTCAGTCTTCTGGCACTATAACACGACTCGTCTGGTGGAAAGGTAACGTGCAGTTTGTCGTACGCACCACTAAAGCCGTAATCAGACTCTGCCTCCCGTGAACTGTCCATCATTCAGCATGACACCTGACAGCAGTGTCAGCAACAACAACTGAGCGTTTTAAGGCCATGAAAGGGGAGATTCTGCACATGACAGACTCTTAATGTGATTTAACAGCATATATTTCAGGCCAGCATGAAACAAAACCACCATATACTGAGATAAAGTGCATGAATCGAGGATGTCAGGTGACTCACCTGTAAGTAACTTAACGCACAAAGTAAAGTCACTAGTACATATTTAGCTGTCTTCATTTTGTATTTAAGTATCATTCTTCTGATATGTCAAAGCAGGTCTTTATTGTGCTTGCTGGAGTATTTAAGTGATGCTGCTCTTTATTCGACACAGGATGTCATTCTCTGTTTAAAGGTCTTGGACTAATCTTAAAGTACTAATGCAGTGAGTTCTTTAATGCAGGTTTACCACAGTTTTTGTTTACATGTTGGCTGTTTTAGTAAACACCAATGTGAAGATTATAAAGTATAATGATAACAAAAAGTGTTGTTTATCTGCTGATGCTGTAATGTGGTTAATACTAGTCTACTCTATTCGTGTTTGTTAATAGAGTCAGTTGGTGACAACTATTAAAGTTCCTGTTAATATGTTCAGTGTGAGTCACACAAAATATATATATTTTAGAGCAGCAAATATCTGAATGTAGATTCTTAGCTTTATTGAAACGTAAAGATTATATATAACTGATGTCAACATTATCTATTTTTAAAGATTTATAATGCTTTTGTACTTACAGTATAGAGTCTTTGTTTATATTTGTCTTTCTTTTACAGAATGAGGCATGTGTTTGGGCCGTACAGAGTTCAGGGACATGTGGACTGACGGTCACTTTAATGATGGACATCTGCTCTTGGAAAGGTAATTATAATTGACAATGTGTGTTGTTGGGTACTGAATGTGTAGGTTGACATCATTTACTTTTTGAAGGCTGACACCTTTGAAAAGCAAATGATGGCAACCTAAGTAGGTGGAGAAGGGGAATGTGAAATTTTATACGGTTTAAAAAAAAATTTCAGTCTGGCCAAACACATAACCACCGCTGGACATTGTGCCAGAAGCTCCAGGCAGAAACTGTACTGGTATCCCCCTCCTTTGGGCACACCCTTCACTCACACATATCTGGCTGGGATCAAACCAGCAACCTCTGAAACCTTGAGGCAGCGCTCATACCCGTGAGCCACAGATCTCTTAAAACTTTAAAAATACATAACATTACTATATCTTGGATTTGAACCAAGAGTTTTATGTACTAAAGACAAACAATTATTCTCTGAGCCACAGGTCGCATAGGCTTTTTTTTTTTTGTTAGGTATATTGACCTAATTTGTATTTTATTTTTTAATAATATGCAGTGGTGGGATTTGAACCCACGTATGTGATTAACATGTGTTTAGCCACTAGTGCCACTGTGGCTTTCACAACGTGTTTTGGCGTTTGAGGCACTTTGTTGGATGTAGTGCAAAATGTGAGATATTTAACATTAGCAAAGGTGAGACTTGAATTCAGGACTTCATGATTGCAGCTCAACACTTTACCAACTGAGCTACTGAATCTGAATGGATTCCTTTGTATTTTTTGTTGGGAATATGATTTAAAAAAAAAAAAAAAAAGCAAATTTTGAAAATATATAGCTTTACTAATGCTTGGATTTGACCCTATCATAATTTTAAAAAAATCTGGATTTGAACCAGGAGTTTTATGTAGCAAAGACAAACAATTGTCCTCTGAGCCACAGGTCTCATATCACATAGGCTTTTCTTTTGTGTTTTTGCTTAGATATATTGACCCAAATTGTTATTTATAACATGCAGTGGTGGGATTTTTAATAGGGTGATTTAATTTCTTTTAGGGACAAATAAACACCATTTACCTTTTAATAACATTTCAGACATTTCAGACAAGGAGAAGCTGACATACGAAGTCAAACATCATACCTTTTTAGTCATGTAATCTCTCTAGCAATTTATTATTTTAAGCTTCTTATTTTAAGTTACAGTGCATAGTCTTTTTTCACTCTATGCACCACATCAGTGGTGGAGCCAGAGGGGCATTTGATTAGCCACCCTGAGTGCCATCCCAATATTTCATTCGCTGCTGGCAGTTTGATGATTGACATCACATTTCACCTCTTGAGAAAGAAGTATTTGTTTTGATGTGCACTCCACACTGTTAATTTATTAACGCTGAATGTTGGCTGCAAGATACAGAAGAATAAGTTCAAAGGTGGTCGCACAGCATTGTTAATGACTGTAGCGACTTCACCCTAGGCTGGAAGAGTGTATATAGGCATTTTTCAACGATACATTTGTTGACTGCCAGTTTCCTAACAACATGTGAAAGAGCATATACTATCCCTACTATTAGTGTTCAAACACTCAAATCTGCGTAATTTACACACTCGTAGCACACAGTGAAAGCAGACGTGCATGCTTTTCTATGTTCCTCCACATATTCAACTTACATTGACATATTTCATAAACTAATTCACATGGGGAAAATTAATGCAATAGAATTCTGATTCACACATTTTCTATGCATTGTTTCTGTCACAAGTCTTACACTAACCTGCCCTCTTGTGTTAAAATATCGCAAGTGCATTTGATATAACATACTATCAAAGCTCTCCGTGCAAAAAGCTAAAATGTGGGATAAACCAGTTGCATAAACATAGCCACCATGTTAAAACTGTGTCTTAAGAACTAGTATGACTGACTAGAAATTAGCCAAGGGGTAATCAGTATTAGCATACACTCTTAAAAATAAAGGTACTTCACGATGCCATAGAAGAACCTTTTTGTCTTAATGGTTCCATAAAAAACCTTTAACATCTGAAGAACCTTTCTGTTTCACAAAAGGCTCTTTGTGGCGAAAGAAGGTTCTTCAGATTATAAAAAGGTAAGGAAGAGATGGTTCTTTAAAGAACCTTTGACTGAATGGTTCTTTGTGGAACCAAAAATGGTTCTCTGGCATCGCAGTGAAGAACCTTTTCAAGCACCTTTATTTTTAAGAGTGTACTTTTTAGATTTAAATGAGACCAATCTACCTTTTTGTGTAACTGATTAGTGTGAATATAAAACTTGAATAGAAAATAATTCAAAAAGGTGTAAAAAATTATGGGCTTCACTCCCAAGACTATTATCTTTTGAGCATCCCTAAAGTTCATACTAATATGGGTCAACAGGCATTTAGTTATGCTGCTCCATTTGATTCGAATCAGTTACCACATAAGTTATGCTTAAAAGAGTTGATATCACTAAATGGTTTTAAATGTATTTTAAAGGATCTAGTTTTAGAGTCATCTGATTGTGAATGTTTTGAGTGATTTGTGTGTGTTTCTGTGTATGTAAACTAATGTGTTTTGTTTTATGTGTAACTAAATGTGCTGCCTATCTTGGCCAGGACCCTCTTGTAAATGAGATTTTAAATTGTTTTTAATTCCTGCTTAAATAAAGGTTTAATAATAATAATAACTTCCCTGCTGAAAAAAACAAACAAAAAAACAATAGACACCATCACAAAATTTGTAACTGTTTTACTGGTTATGATGGGAATTGTACTGGTTTTAATGGGAACTGTAATGGACCCTGTGGGTTTCTGCTGGTCGCCTTCTGGTGGTTTGTTAAAACCACTAAATCCTAATGGAATATATCTCAAAACACACTACAGAAAACCATTTATTAAAGGTTAAAAGTTGATGGTTTGTAATGGTACAGGATTTGTAATGGAAACCATTAGAATTTCTGTGATGGTTTCTATTGTTTTTTTCAGCAGGGTTATAAGACTAGTCTAAGCAGTTTATCCAACCCTGCTCAGATCCTAAATCAGATGAATCATATTAGTCATTTTAGAGAGTGTAGTGTCCGGATCAGCAGTGAATTAGTCTGGTCTGGTTTAGCTCGTAGTTGAGTGGCTGTTCAAACTTACTCAGTGTTGCCAAGTCCGTGGTTTTCCCGCGGAATTGGGCTACTTTAACACTCTTTCTGCGGGTTGAAGCGACCCAATAACGTGATATTTAGCCCCTGGAATGCGACTTTTATCAGGGGCACCCCACTGAAAAGCAACTGGGCTTGTTTTTAGTAGCAATTGGGCGGGATTTGCTGTGAAAACCTGGCAACCCTGAACTTACTGGCTGTGGAAATCACAAGGAAACTTCTCTATACAACCAAACGGGCGTTTTTATAGCAAGTCAAACTGTAAAACGGCGCATTTCCAACACAACAAAACGCTGTTAAATACTTGCGTGTTTTACGATTTTCGCGCGGTTGTTAAGACGTTACCACGGTGACGCTACAGTTTAGAACGCAACAAAACGGAAGTAAACGTTCAAATCCGAGCCGTTTGTTTTTCTTGTCCTGTAGCTTCATAGGAGTCAAACTGTGAGTGTTGATACATTGTGGCGTTTCGTTTGTAGGTTTTTGTCCCTTATGGCCGCTCTTACATCAGAGGCGCGCTCGCGACACTCCCAACACCGACAGACTCCGGTTTGCTGCGCGCGAGACTGACGCATCGGTACGTACCTGCGCAAATCAAGCCATTGTTTATTTGTTTGACAACACAAACCTGCGAATGTTTGCGAGCCCATGATTGTAAGTTGTGTTTTATAATGCGCTCCTGTCTTCTCAGGTTAGTTATAGTCTTGTTTTCTCTTCAGATTTAACGGTGCACGTTATGTGTTATAACTAGACCCTCTGGCTAGATAAATGTGGTAGACGCTCGTGCAGGTGTAATATTATGTACATAAATCCAAAAGATCACGTACTGTAAGGTTCATTTGCGTCAACAATTTTGCGGTTGTTGGAGATTAAAAGCTGCGCATGAGGATAAATAGACAGCACAGGCAATGTGTGCTCTATACAGATAGGTAAGTTCAGGAATGTGCACAAAGAAATAGAAGGATATGCAGACAAATGAGCCTAATTACTATCCATAATGACCATGTGTGAATAAAGGTGTATTTTCAGCGGTTTTCTGCAGGACAGTTGTGTTAATCAAAGTCAAACCTGTTTTATTCTGAAGCAGCTCAGTTATGTTTTTAACAGGTGTTTGTGCAGTTCAGCGTCCATGGCAGAGGAACCTTTAGTCACTGCAGGGAATAACTTCCCATTGGATTACCGACAAGAGCAAGATGTCACTTGTTCCAGACGGGACTCTCATGGGTGCTTTGTGAACCCTTGGACAACATGGCAGTTCCCCTCCTACAGTACCATCGCTCGCCTGTTCCTCACAGAGAAGAACAACAGTAATGTTCCCAGTGCCAAAGAGGTGAACACACTCTTCAGCAATGCATTGAATCAGCAGTGTGGAATGTCACACAAAGAATTTTCCTGAGCTTTAAAACATGATGAACATTAACAAGTAAAACAAGTTCAGATTTGATTATTCGGTTTGTCTCTAGAAGTCCTAGGGTATTAGAGGATTTTAAAGTAGAAAAATTGCAGCTGAATGGAATGTAACCTTTCATTGTTACAAATTAATTTGCTTTGAATGGCGAAATAGTTTTTCCAAAGGAACATAATTTTTCAGTATACAGTTACATTAAATTATATATTTATAATAAATTATATATTAGTTCAGTTGTATATTAAGTTTTATATTTACACATTTAATGTTTCTAATTACATTTTAAATACAATTTTACCATTGTACATTTATATTCCACTTTTTATACCTATTTATAATTATACATATCTAAATATAAAATTTAATATACATTTTAAATTTACTTTTATGTAGAATTATTACTTATATATAAAAATAATTACATATTTACTTTTTATGCCTAATTATAATAATCCTAAATGTATAAATTGTTATAAAATTATTTAATATACAATTACTACATGAATAAATATAAAATGTAATCATTTTATGTAATAGTAAATATATCTAAGATTTTATATTCCTTTGTAGATGTGTAATTTTTATAAATGTGTAAAAAAGTACATGTATCATTATAAATGTATGAATATAAAAAGTAACTTCATATAAAGGAAAATGTATATTTTCATTTATGCTTTTATAAATAATTAGATATAAAAAGCAAATATAATTAAGAATGTATATAAAATGTAATGAAATAAAAAAAATGAACATTTTATAATAATTTTATGTATTCAGAATTATAAATAGTTGTATAAAAGCAAATATAATTATATACTGTATGTACAAATTTAAAATGTATTTAGAAGTATATTAATTTATATTCATTAATGCATTTTATCATAAAAAGGAAAAAGTAACTGTATAATTAAAATGTAAATTTTATGTAAATGTCTTATTTTTAATACAAAATTATACATAAATATATTTATTTATAATTATACATATACATACTATATTATACATAAAATATTAAATATTATATTATACATAAATTAAAATAAAAATTAATTTAAACTAGTAATAATAACTGAAACAAACACATTAAACACACATTACTATTCCAAGTTACAACTGAATGAAAAAAAAAAAAAAACATTAAAAATGTTTTCTGTGTTCCATCTTCAGGTTCTGGATCGTGAGTTGCCGATTGAGGAGCCGTATTTCGTGCAGAGGCCAGATCAGTGTGGGCAGACAGGCCCATCTGTGCGAGCGACCTGGCTGGGTCATGCCACTGTACTGGTGGAGATAGAAGGACTGGTGGTTCTGACTGATCCCATGTTCGGCCAGAGAGCGTCTCCAGTGCCATTCTTGGGCCCGAAGCGTTACCGTGACCCGCCTTGCACCATAGAACAGCTTCCTCGCCTGGACGCAGTGGTGATCAGTCACACACACTACGATCACCTCGACGCAGACTCTGTGGCAGCACTGAACGCTCGCTTTGGTTCCGGTTTGCGCTGGTTTGTGCCGCTTGGGTTGGCTGAATGGATGCAGAAGGCAGGCTGTGAGAATGTCACAGAGCTGGACTGGTGGGTGGGGAGCCGCATTCCCGGGCATGACAATGTCACATTTTTTTGCACGCCAGCACAGCACTGGTGCAAACGCACTCCTGTGGATGACAACAAAGCATTATGGGGAAGCTGGACAATCATAGGCCTTCACTGTCGTTTCTTCTTCGCTGGGGATACGGGATACTGTTCGGCATTTAAAGAGATTGGAAAACGCTTCGGACCGTTTGACCTGGCTGCCATCCCGATTGGAGCGTACCTGCCCAGGTAAAACTGTAAAGAGCAGTTTACCTCCTAATCCAGTTGTCAAAAACCCTTATTTGATATTATGAGTATTGTTGGCTCCTCATTTGTCAAAAAAGCATCTGCTAATTGCAATTGCAAAAAGCAGGAGTGTGTATTCTAATGTGTTTTTAAAGTACATATTCTGTGTGCATGCTTTCTAATGGGTTTTTGAAGCAAATGATATAACTTTTGTGTTTTTAGAGGAATCATGAAGTCTCAGCATGTGGACCCTGAAGAGGCTGTTCAGATTCACATGGACATTCAGGCCAAAACATCACTGGCCATTCACTGGGGGACATTTGCTTTAGCCTATGAGGTATGAGCCTGTTTCCCTCTCTCTCTCTCTCATTCTCTCAATGTGAATGGCCTCCACTGAGCTGGCCAGCTGTCACTGCTCTGATTGTGTGTAATTGTTGTCCAGCTGTGGTTGGGGAGTCCAGTCTTTGTTGTTGTATTGCGTCAGGCTTCACTGCTGCGCCTACGTATTCATTCCTCTGAGGGAGAGTCTAGCCTGAAGAAGCATTTAGACATTTTTGAGCAGGTTTTCTAGATCAGTTGCAATAGTTAGCTGATAACATTATGTATGTTATATTTATGTCATTCTGAGGATTAATAAGGGGAGAGAACACATTTTTGGGCCTTTATTTAAGATCTAGGAATTTAGTTAGGATTAGGGATGTTTTGCAGTTTAGGCCATTTTCAAGAGGGTTTATTTATTTCTGTTTATTTAATGAACACTTTTTTTTTTTAATTACAGTAGAAAACAGTTAATTTAAACTGCAATTATATATTTCACAGTATTGCTGTTTTAACTGTATTTTTGCTTGCATAAATGCAGTCTTGGTGAGCGTAAGAGACTTCTTTCAAAAAAGTTTAAGGTAACACTTTACTTAAAGTCTTTATGTATAATGCATTATAAAAGTAGTTTCAATGCATTAATTAGGCTGTGCCTTGTAATGCACATTATAATGCATTGTACAATCTCATGAATAATTGTAACCACAGTTAATACATTATAGCATTAATTAATTTGTTGTTACACTATGCATTTTCAATATGGTTATAATTATTTACATCAAGATATAATGCATTACAATTATCATTATGAATAATTTTAATGCATTATACTCTTTAATAATGTATTATACGTAAAGGCTTTAAATAAAGTGTTAACAAATGTAATTTCACCAACTTCAAACTTTTGAACAGTAGTGTATGTATATAATTACATGCTGTTCCGTTCTGTTCATTTTTCTCTTTCTCTCAGCATTATCTTGATCCTCCAGCACGTTTGCGTGAGGCTATGGTGAATCATGGACTGAATCCAGATCTGTTCTTCACTCTTCATCACGGAGAGTCACGGAAGATCAACCACAAGGACACACACTAAACAGAAACCCAGGAAGTATGCAGACACAGATATATGATTATGCTCTACACAGGCTGCATTTTTATAAATTGTTTTACAGCTGCAGATTGTGCTGATCCAGTGGCTGGACTCTAGATTTAATGCAGTATGAATGTTAAAAAATGTATATCTATTTTGATTTAATATAATTGTCATCTACAATATCATGCTGGGACCATAATAAAACAACATCTGAAATTAACCTCTGCTGATTGGAATAACGTCGGTCAGGTGAGATCTTACCTGAGGACCTTGTTGTAATCGGTAGTAATTGTTCATAAGATGCAGAAGAACCAAACCTTAGGAAATTCACTTTATTTGCAATTGTTTAATAACATCATTCCTCAGATAAAAATGCAATATTACAGGAATATACAGCAGAGATTAATTTAAAACTTCCTGTCAAGAACCATACAATCTAAAGATATTTTTTAGTTTTTATTTACTGGTAGCGTGCGTTATAAGCAAGACACACTCTGTCACCAAAGACAGACTGACAGATACAGATACAAACTGTACAATCACTTATTTACAAATCCAATTTTTTGTTGGTTTTTTCGTTTCACTTTTTTTTTGAAAATAGGAGTAGAAAAAGTGATTGAATCTTCAGATTTACGTAGCGTATGCTTTTTAAAATCTAAACGAACAAATGAAAGAATGATGAAATGAAACAAGAGTCTCAGCAAAAGTAGAGGAGGGAATGACAGACCATGCAGACATCTCACAGAGTTTTCAATAACACCTGGGGTCTAAACTCAATTAAATAGTCCAAAATGTGAATGACCTTTGATGGTGTTTCGTGAGAGACCTGAATGGTCAGCGCTGATGCCTTCGAATTCTACCAAAAGCATGACGCGCATCTAAATTTGAATTCAGCTCGTTAATCTAACAAACAGTTCAGGACCTCGAGACTACACTTCCCGTCCGCACCATCAATCCAAACTACAGAAGCTGCTCCTGTGGTCACCGAAAATAAAGCAACTGAGACGATCCGCTCAAAGATTCCTCCCTTTGTGAGTCTTAAGTGGTTAAACGTAAACCGAATCGCCTCCGACCGCAGGAAAATAGTGTAATGCAGATTCGGGTTTCAGCCTCTATAACAACAAAGAATTGCGGGCTGCATCTGTAGACGAGTGAGCGTCAGGGAATCAACTCCCTCAGTCCTGCCACCCATTAGAGAAAGAGACCCAACAAATCAAGCCCAGAGCTCGACGCCATCAAACAGAGCATTACTTCCATGTCTGCAGAAAGAAAGCAGGATGTGGTAAAGAATAAGCTGTTAAAAGGTTCACTCACACATGGAGATTTGTGCAATATTAACTCTTTCTTTGAGCTCCTCATCATAATCGTTACCGTTCCGCCCATCTCCTTCTGTCTCTAGTGCTACATTCGCTGGGTGGAACTAGAGGCGGGGAAATGCCACTCGAAAACCTCAAATTGGTTCATATAAATGGTTTTGCATTCACCTACCCACAGTGTGGGCTTTCGAATGCATCAGTGCACTAAAAAACACGGCCTGAACAAATCTGCATTAATTATCGTCCGACCTGTTGAAATGAAACTATGGCAAGATTGACGTTTTGAGCTTAGGGTGAAATTAATATTTACACGACAGCTAAAATCTATGCATAAATTCATCCTTTACTTGGATTATGTGTACGACGTGTCAAACTAAACGTGGTTTAAATGTGCAAACTGTGATTATTGCATCACCACCTTAGCTTTTAGTTTATCATTAAAACTCTACATTAACTTATTATATCAAATTAACAGTCATATAAAGGAGGACATTAGAGATACGTGCTACACAAAGGTTAAACCAGAGGGCAGACATTGCACCTGTCCAGGCTTTCTCTGGGTCAAAGGTCAACCCCACGGCACGTTCCTTCAGTCTGACACATGCAGAATTGGCATACGAACACGCATAAACCCAAACAGCCCGAACGGATGCTTGAACTACAGATGTCCTTAATAAATCCGCTAACGTTTTGAGTTCGTGCATTACTGGGTTTATCCAAATAAAACAAAAACACCCTAAAGATAAAAAGTAAACCCTGCGGTTTAATGTGTGTGAACTTGAATGGCTGTAACAATGCTGCTCATTTGCTTTGGATAGTTTACTCTTTTCAAAGGGGTTTATATTTCCAAAAATATTCAGCATTAAATGCATACATCAAACCATTTTTTTCAATATACTCTTTTTTGGGATTCTTGTGCACGCTACTGCTACAGATGGTAAACCGAAATACAAGCCACAATCACTCAAAGTCCATCAGGAGAGCAACCTACACTTCCCCTGCTATCACCGACATTCCTTCCAACTTCCATCTGATAAATAGTTCTCATATATTAAAATATAGAAAATAACTTCTGATTCTCTGAGAGAAGAAAAGCTACATTACAACCATTTGGGCAAAAACCTCACTGAGCAACTAATAAAATATTCAGTCAAATATTTGGTACATTTCCCCAAGGCCTGAGCAGACAGCTCTCTGTGTTCATTCATTAGCGGTTTCATTCAACACAGGCACTGCTTTTGTGTCATGAAAGCTTGTGGCTTTTCCACACTGTTCTATCATGTGCAGGTGCTCGGAGGGGAATGTGATGCATTGATCTGAATAAAGCAGCTGTGAAAAAGCCCTCGGATTCAAAATCACATGATTAATCTCATTGCACTCCTCCCTCAGCAAAAACACCCAACCATCCTGCTTAAAAACAGGCCGTTTCAAAAGGAGCTACTGCGGTGAATACGAATGATTTACTCTGTATTTCTCTATCATAAATTTAATTTCTATCTATACGTAATCACTACATACATTCTCAAACACGGTTGTGTGTAGCCATTTTAACCCTGACATTCAGCAGATATAGATGAGTTTATATTATCTCTTCTCATGTGTAAATTCTTTTCTATAAGTCTATAAAAATATACAATCATTGGCTAATGAAGGGAGAGGAGGACTCCGTCCGCTAGGTCGATTCTTTAGACTCCATGCAAACGAGAACAAAAAAATTCAAGGTTAGCATCCAGATCCATTATTTCCAACCTAAATCTCCTCGCCGAACGCAGATTGTCCATGAGACTTGAGAAATGTAAGGGGATTTCTAACGTTTCTGCTTGCAGCCTCAAATAATGGTGAGAATTAATGTGCACGACCAACTATTTAAAGTGATCCCGTTCACCGGCGCACGGGTGCCGTAATAAAATGCCTTCGCTGCGATGTCTGCCGAAGAAAGGACAAGGAGGGTGAGCGAATGAAAAGATAAAGGGGGGAAAAGCGAGAGTGAAAGAGAGAGAGCTGCTCTTGCGTATCATGCACCTTTCAGCTGAGCACAAGATATGCAAAATCATTTTCACACCAACGAGACGCTTCTCTCCTCCGTCTGTATTTACACCTTCGCTCCTCGTCATCAGTGTTTCCTCAATGTTTCAAAATGAAAACAACAAAAAAATAGTTACTCAAAACGCTTGGCACACCAAAAGAATCCTCATGCAGAGATAATAGAAACCAACAGAAGAAAAACATCGAACCAAACTGACCCGCACAAGATTATTTCAAAATACTCAATACTCAAATGCACCCGATTTCAAGTATGACAGGTTTCTTCAATTTAAAGTTCTGTAACTTACACAACAGTGAATATATTTCTCTCTGTATCTTAGATTTTTGTACAGCTGTAGTTCTGAAGGAAACTGTTGTACAGTCAAAGTTATTGCATTGTTTTTGCATATCTTGTGGTACATACGCATGCACTCACGCACTCATCCTAACACGAACACCACACAGACGCGCTCGTTTCCGCACTCTGCATATGCTAAACACGGAGAAACTCGCACACATACACAACCAAGGCCTCGAAGTATGCCTGGGGCAGCCTCACAATGATATATGGCACGTGTGTGTAGGAGATATGAGGGTGTGGTGGCGGCTTTGGAACAGAGCAGGTGGGTTCTGGCTACATTTGTCACATTTTTTTCACAAGCTTTGCATCGTCCTCAGAGCAGAGACCTCCTATAAACATTCAGGAACTCATTCAACCAAAAACAAAACAAAAAAAAAAAAACCCAGCACAGGACTTGAGACTGAGATCGAATGCGATGTTTGAGGCCTGGAACCAAACGCCAGGACGCTCGGTGTAGAAAGTGAAGAGTCAGCTAGACAAAAATAGTCAATTATGTATTCATACATGGAAAGAGAAATTCATATCATCTGAAGTAGTGTGCAAAACGGTGACAGAACTTCTAACCCGGTCTAGTATGGCACGAACAGAGAGACGCCTGGAAGTGGATTGGTCAGGTTTCTCATCAGCCCATGTGTCCCGTCGACACATTACCAACACAATGCTAACACTTCAACACCTTATTTGCATAATAGATCGATAATTAGTTCTCTGTATGTCTGCTGAACTGCATGGAAACAGTGCTAAACCCAGCAGAAAAATATCCTTAACAATAATAGTAATAATAATTGTAGCAATCAATAACATTGTAGTATGATGATGACGACACTGCTGATGTTGGTACTTTCATAATTATGGTCATATATTTAGCCCTGTCTGAACTACATTAGAGTTTGTTTTTTTTTGTTTTTTTTTAAATGATGCGCTACCCAGACATCCCTGAATACTCCACCCTTCCTCTCCTCAAAGTGCACCTTTACTGACCTTCCGAAGATCTGTGTCGAGCAGGTGGGATCGTGACAGAATCGCAGCTGTTGGCTGAATGTTTCTGGAGATCAGCAGTGAAGAAACGTCAGTAGTTTCAGAGCAAACATGAGTCCAATCCAACAGCAGTCATGAGACCTGTCAGTGCTACCTGCGTCCAGGTGAGTGCCACCGATCATTTACAGCTTGTGAGCTACCAATAAACATTGTGAGAGAGACCGAACCCCCGGCGGAACACGCTTCACCTCTGACAGCAATAAATAAATAAATAAATTTTTTTGTGTGTCTGTAAGAGGCATTAGATTCACAACACTGCATCTGGCATAAACATCTTAAACGCCTTCAATAATAATAATAATAATAATTTAAGAAAAAAAAAAACAGCATCCATCTGTGTGCAATCCAAGATAAACAACATTATAAACACTAAATGCTGGAAAATAAAACCTGAAGCAGATCTGGAATAAAAGGCCACTGATGCAATGACCTGTACCTTGCACAGCTAGCAGCAACCTGAAAGCCGTAACGGTACACAAGAAAGAGAGCAATTCAGGAAGTTCAGTCTTCTGCTGATAAAAGGAAAAGCTATGTGCAGGCTTAACTAGAGAAATCAAATCCCAAAAAAAAAAGCAGCAAAAATCATCAACTGAACACAAAAGAAAGCCGTAAAGGAGAAGGATGACGACGCTTCTCCTGATGAACGGACGGATAGATGGATGGACAGACAGCCCCGTGAAAGGAAAGAGAGAGCCGCTCCAATGTGTCCCTCTGAAGATCTCTCGAACCCACGATGGCCCCCGGGCGGCAAATTCCCGACACGGCCCTCAAGATCCACCTGCTCGGCACCACGCGTCCACGCCGATGCTGCGGCCATCGAGTCCTACCACCACACACAGGTCAGCGCAAACTCCCACTGCTTGAGCAACAACAGCGCATCTTTTCCCTTCATTCCCTGCTCAGTCAGGGTTTCGTTTCCTTACTGCAATCGAGGTTGTGAGAACTGTGAGGCACTTTAGAAACACGCACACACAAACATGTACACACGCCTACTCGCTCGTGCTCTCGCAAACACACGGACGGACTAAAAACCAACTCGGTCTCAGCTAAGCAGAATGGCCTTATACCCCTACGGTAGGTACACGCAACAGACGGGTCAGACTGCAGGACAGCAGTGTCCTCAGAGAGAGCTGGGCTAAGACACAGGAAGTCCTCAGTGCTGCTGCTGTTCCTCCTACAAACTGGTCACGCACTCCATGTCCTCGTCCTCCATCAGAGTGCTGTTCCGCTGCCCCGCCCCCTCGGAGCGCTCTAGCTCCACCCCCAGCAGCTCGTCAGAGCCCGTGGCGGTCGAGAGGCCCAGCGGGTGGCTGCAACGGGACTCCTGCGAGCCAGTGTCTCTGCACTGTATGAAAGGTAGCAGGTTTCCGTTGGCGTTGGGCGGCGCATTGGCGTTGAGAATGTTGTCGGCGGCGTTCTCCATCTCATCCATGGTCATGTCGCAGGCGTCCGCTAGTTCCTGCTTCGCTAACTGGATGAAGGAGGGATCCTGTGCATAGCGACCCAAACCCTCGGATATCAACACCTGGGTAAAGAAAGAAATAGAACTTTTCAACGCTTTATACTCTTAAAATGAAGGGTTCCTTAAAGGGTTAATTCACCCAAAAATTAAACTTCTATTATTAATTACTCACCCTAATGTCGTTCCAAACCCGTAAAACCTTCGTTCTTCAAAATATTCTCATAGCTTCATAATATTATTAGTTGAAACACTGATGTCACATGGACTATTTTAATGATGTCCTTACTACTTTTCTGGGCCTTGAATGTGTCAGTTGCATTGCTGTCAATGCAGGGTTTGATTTCATCAAAAATATCTTCATTTTTGTTTCCGAAAATGAACGAAGGTCTTATGGGTTTGGAACGACATGAGGGTGAGTTATTAATGACAAGAGTTTTTATTTTTCAGTGAACTATCCCTTTAAGGGTGTTTTTGTAGAGATGCCATAGAAGAAACATTTCTGCAGTGAAAAGTTCTTAAGAAAACCATTCTTTTCTTAGTGTAAAAAAAAAAAAAAACTTTTTCCTCTATAGAAGCTTTGTGTGCTAAAGGTTCTTCATGAAACCATCGATGCCAATATAAGATCTGTTCTTTTTTGTGTAGCGGAGGAGAACATGGTTTAAAAAGATATCACAATACTTTCCCCACTTGATTAATCACAGTACATTAAGATAATTTTGTATTAGAAATGTTATGTTTAAATGTGCAAATGAAGCATCATTTAATTGAATATGCACTAATTTGCATACTTTTCCAGAACAGAAATCAGGATAAAGCTACATTCATTTTTTTTTTTTTTTTTTTTTTAATTTTGTTTACATATTAAAGTTAAATGTTTTACAGAGGGGATTTTTATCTGTTTTTTTAATCACTCCATATATTTGAAAATTATGGGAACCTGTTTCCGCCACTGAATAAAAAATAAAAAAAGATAATTGCGACTTTTTATCTCACAATTCTGACTTTTTTTCCTCTCAATTGACTTTTCTTCTCAGAATTGTGTGAACTCGCAATTGTGAGTTACAAAGTCGCAATTGTGAGAAAAAAAGTAAGAATTGTGGGATATACACTCGCAATTCTGAGAAAATAGCCTTTATTTCTCCTCAAAACTGGACTTTATAACTCATAATTGCAAGTTTATAAGTCACAATTCAGACTTTTTTTTCTCAGGATTGCGAGATACAAACAGTTCTGAGAAAAAAAAAAGTCAGAATTGTGAGTTTATATTTTGCAATTCTGACTTAACTCGCAATTGAGTTTATATCACACAAATCTGAAGAAAAAAGTCAGAATTGCGAGATGTAAACTTGCAGTTGCGAGAATTTTTTTTTTTTTTTAAGTTTTTATTCAGTGGTGGAAACGGGCTTCCATAGAAAATACTCATATTTAAGAATAACTTGGTATATAAGTCAGGCGAATGTTATACAAAAAAAACATCTGTAAAAACATTCACAATAAAGATAGGAAAACTGTAAAATTAGGTGTATGTAGTGTTACTGAGAAAAAACTCCTTTTGAGAAAACAGCATTTCAAGGTATGTGTTGTGATTAAAATCTAAGATGCAAATAGATAAACTGTAATAAAATAAACACTTAAATATATATTTTTGGATGTTTTCTATCAACTAGTCTGAAAAATGACAAGTTTTGCAAGCAAAATAGCCCTAAATCTCAAAAATGATCAGTTCAAAAAATAAAAAAGGACCAGTGCAATGGTTTTTCTTGTAGTGTGTTGCTTAAAGAGAGAGAAAATGCAGCTCACCGCCTCCACGAGGCTGCCGGCGCTCCCGTGTGCCAGGGAAGTGGAGTCTCTGCGTGTGACCGGAGGAACCGTGAGGGACACGGGTCGCTGTGTCCTCTGCACACTCCCGCTGTGGTTGCCGTTACTGTCACTGTACCACGAGCTGCAGTTCACAGACGGCATGCTGCTGTTGAGTTTCTCGTAAGATCCGCTGCCCTCCAACCTCAGAGATGGAACGGGCTGGTAGCACGGCCCTCCCCCGCCACGGCCGCTGGGACTCGCAGGAGGTGTGGAACACAGACGCGTGAACAGCGTCGGAGAATGACTCCGTCTCAGCAAGGGACTCAAGCCTGCCACAGCCAGAGCCTTTGAAAACCAGAAGATGAATAAGTGAAAAGGACAGAAAAAAAATGTTGTCAAGTTTGTGTGTACGCGCATAAGTCACCTGATGATGCACTAGATGCAGTGGTAGTGCTGTTTTCTGAGAAACATCAGGTCTGTTATGTTTTCTCAGACACTCCAAGTGAAAGGAAGACCGTCGACCTGTGTTGAAAGTAAATATGCATTTGACTTCAGCGTCACATTTGAAGCAAAACTAATAATTTATATTATCTGTAATGAATGTGTGTATGTACCCAGTGCAGTGGGGCAGAGAAAGGCCCTTCGGCGTGGAGACTGCCACGGCCTTCTCTCCTCCCCTACATCCGCCTCCACCATTGGAGCCAATTGCTTGCTCTCTTCATCCTGTAATTCCAGCCTGCATCCCACAAACACACATTCAGAATATGCAAATATTCTTCATAAGAGCCTAAGGGCCAGTTTTACTAAACAGGGCAAATTAGCGCAAGAGCGTAATTCCAAAACAGTGCCGATGGGCGTGGACATTTTTGGTGATTTACTATCAACGCGGAAATGAAAGAACCCGTACGCAACATTTACATATCGACCAACGCAATATACCAAGCGCATCGCAAATTGGCGTAGGTGCAAATAAAGAAGCCACAGTATGTTGAAAAGAACCAGAGGTCAAAAAATGAAGAGTTTTGATAGACCTGGTATTGCGTGACTCCTAGTTGAGGGTTCTAAGTCATCTTTTATTTAAAATAAATTAAAAATAAAATGGCTTGGCAACTATATGTTCGGATAATGTGTTCTTCTGGCATTCCAAATAAATTAATACTTGTGGAAAAAATCCTCTCCCTTCTACCAAGTGCTCTCTGTTTTCTGCAGTGCCTCCTCCTTGCAACAATAATTGCAGCCATTTCAAGCGCAAAATAGTTTAAGACATGCTCTTTTTGGTGTTAAATAATGGCGCAAATACCAGTCATTTGACATGCGCAAACGTTAGTAAATTGCATTGCATGATTCATTTGAATACTCTCCTCCCATAAATTTAGCGTCTGCAAGGGTAAATCCTACAAATGCATATTCAATAAGGTCAGGTACACAAATAACTGTGTCCACGCCTTTTCAGCGCTAATTCGTCACAGCACACCTTTAGTAAATCCAGTATTATTTTAACGCCAAAAGACAGTTTGCTCTGGCGCAAGTTGTTTGTAAAACTGGCCCTAAATCTCACAAAAAGGTCAAGTCTGGGTCAAAATTTATCCCCCCCCCCCCCCAAAAAAAGAAGAAATTGAATGAAAACAGAAGAATGAAGTATTACATGTCCATTGAGAGCATGGTCTGATCTCTCTCATCTAGAAATGTTTCATCGTACGTCTCATCTGTAGATGCTTCCTCTCGCTGTATTATAGGGAGACGACTGTCACTGGAATCAGAGCTACACAAAACACATAAAAACACACAGGTGAACTATAAGTGTATTACACATCTTTATCATCTGAAAGGCTTCAGAAAGTGAGGAAAGCTCACCTAAACAGATAACAGCAGTTACTCACTCAAGCTCTCATAAGGCTATTATAATGTCAACACAATCAATTATAGTAGCTTAAGGTTTGATGATATCTAACAAACCTTACAGCACAGATTTAACTGGTTGTGTCACATTACAGAAGCACTGCTATTATTTTTGCACAGAAACCTTATGATATTAGATTTATGAAGGGGCACTTCATAAAGACTGGAACTCCACTAACAGAAATAAGTGCATATCCTGTTCTTAGGATTGTGCTGCATCTGTTAGCACAAAAAAAAAATATGTAATTGATGCTTTTGTATTTTGGTCTAAATGAAGAGCCCCTCTTCAGTACAGCCTGGAAATGACCAGCAGAATGAGCTTCGACACGAACAACTACATGGCCTAGCAGAGCGGTTCTCAACTGGTGTGCCGCAAAGAAAATTATTGAAAATGTACATGAAAACTAATGCAACTAACCATATGAACATGCTTAGATATGATAAATAGGCTACTATTTTATATTACAAAATAAATAGGCTTATCCCATATGTTTTATTGATGTTAAAGGGCTTGCAATCAATCAAAATCTACAGTATTTTGCTACAAATCAGTCAGCAGTGTTCCTTTAGTATTAATAATATACTACCATGTTTGTTAATATTTTCAATTTTCTTTTTATAATTTCAGTTTTCATTTTAAGTTTTAGTAAATGTTGTTACGTGCTTTTGTCATTTTTATTAGGGTTTTTTTTAATATACAGCATTTTGCTACAAATTAATCTGTCAGCAGTGTTATTGTAGTATTTATATACTATTATAATATTTATTAATACTTTGAATGAGTTTTTATAGATTGAATTTTAAATTAAGTTGTAGTAATTTTGTACTTTTGTCATTTTTACTAGCGTTTTATCATTTTTTTCCCAAAACACAGTATTTTGCTACAGATAATCTGTTATTTTAATATTATTTGCACATTATTATTACAGTATTTATAAATATTCTGGATTAACTTTTTTCAGTTTTCATTTTTATTTAGTCAAATGCAAGTTTTAGTAATTTTGTAAAGTGCTTTTGACTTTTAAAATAGTTTTTTGTATGTATATATATATATATATATATATATATATATATATAATATAGCTTTAATTTATTTTTAGTTAAGTTTTAGCAATTTCATCACTTCAGCTTTTCTAATTTTCTAAGTTGTTATATTATATTTCAGCTTTATTTCAATGAATAAAATTATTATTTTTTAAAGTTTTACTTTACAACAGTCCATATTAGGCAGATGCCAACATGAATGTTGTTTCACATACCCTCATCATCAAGAAAAACATGACAAAACTTAAAATCTGAGTTTTGGCTGAAAACCAGTTGAGAAACACTGGCCTAGCACATGCTCAGCCAATCAGGAAAGCCGCTCACAGATCCTGCTAGTTAATGTTATATGCAGAGTGGATCTCTCAACACACTGTTGTTATATTGTGTGTGTTGCAAACATTCAACTTCAGATCCACCCCAGTATGGACAGAGCATATGACACCCTTCCTAAGTAAAGAGGTCTCTCTTCGTCTCTATGTAAGGAACGTACCCCATGAAAGAGTCATAGAAACAGCTCCTGGTCCACATGAGACAATCAGGGGCGAAACAAACCACAATCAGGAACCAGCTTCTGACAAACCTGAACATCTCCCCACTAACTCACACATTTGCATTCAACTACAGAAGGAATGTGTCATCATACCTCTTGTTAGGAAAGCACCATGTGGGCCGTGGTAGTGGGACGGTGGTGAGGGGCGGCCCCGTGTGTCCATCCACTGTGCTGACAGTAGGTTTAGGGTACCGGTGTCCGATGGATGTGTTGTTGGCGTTATTGATGTTTGCGTTGGATCCTGAGGAAGAGTAACTGCTCGGAGTAAAGGTAGAGTCGACGAGCTTTTGATGAGAGGGAGATTCAGCCTCGCCGGGACTCCCAGATTTACTGATGTGCAACGGCCGCTGTGTTGTGAAGGACTGTGGGAAGGAGGCGTGACCGTCACTCTGGTGGTAGTAGTTGACGTGGTTGCCGAAGAGGCCGCCAGACCGCTGCAAAGATAAATATACACACATAAGTGGTCACATTTATGCAAACCTGATCATCCCTCCCCGTTCACACCTGGTATTAACATCTCCAGTGATTTTTCAGTGGATTTCAATGACTGCATACAGCTTCTTATAAAACAGAAGCCCTAAGCATTAAAGGGATAGTTCACCCAAAAATGAAAATTCTGTCATTAATTATTCACCCTCGTGTTGTTCCAAACCTGTAAGACCTTTGTTTATCTTTGGAACACAAATTAAGATATTTTTGAGGAAATCCGAGAGCTTTCTGAGCCTGCATAGACAGTAACGTAATGGGCACGTTTCAAGGCCAAGAAAGGTAGTAAGTACATTTTTAAAATAGTCCATGTGGCATTAAAAATAACGACTTTATTCAACAATTTCTTCTCTTTCGTGTCAGTCTTTGACACGCGTGTCATTATTTTTGGGGTTTTTTGTTTGCGCACAAAAGTATTCTCGTATCTTCATAAAATTACAGTTAAACCACTGATGTCACATGGACTATTTTAACGATGTCCTTACTATGTTTCTGGGCCTTGATCGTGGTAGTTCCATTACTATCTATTGAGGGTTAGAAAGCTCTCAGATTTCATCAAAAATATCTTAATTTGTGTTCTGAAGATGAATGAAGGTCTTACAGGTTTGGAACAAAGGGGTGAGTAATTAATGACAAAATTTTAATTTTTGGGTGAACTATCCCTTTAAGTATTATGTCATATTCATATTTTTGTCTTGCTTTTCTTCTCATGAACTTGACTTGATTTTCTTGAGATCTCAACATAAAATTTTATATTATTTATAGCCTTGTACCTCAAATCCATCACTTTCAATGAGAGTTGTTAATTTGAAGTGACATGAGCAAAAATATATATATAGTCTTAAGTCACATGGATATATATTTGTAGCAATAGCCAAAAATACATTGTATGGGTCAAAATGATCGTTTTTTTTTCATTAGTATGTTAAGTAAAGATCATGTTCCATGAAGATATTTTGTAAATTTCATACCGTAAATATATCAAAACTTAATTTTTGATTAGTAATATGCATTGCTAAGAACTTCATTTGGACAACTTTAAAGGCAATTTTCTCAATATTTAGATTTTTTTGCACCCTCAGATTCCAGATTTTCAAATAGTTGTATCTCGACCAAATATTGTCCTAACAAACCATACATCAATGGAAAGATTATTTATTTAGCTTTCAGATGAAAAAAAATGACCCTTATGACTGGTTTTGTGGTTGAGGGTCACATATAACACAAATGGTAATAAACAAATGTTAATACCAAGGTAAACGAGGCCAATTGAACATACACTTCCTCTGTTCACTCTGCACTTACATTCAGACAGCAGCAATGTTTTAGACTTTTCTGAATTGTCTATGGATGTACTTTGACATCACTGATGATTAATTTTTAATAGAGCTATTTGGTTTTTCTTTTAACTCTCATTTATAACCATGTGATGAGGGCAAAGCACTGTTCCTTTATGATTTCAGAAACTTTTACTTGATAAGCTTCTAAAATGTGACACATTTATGAGCCTAATATGAATAAAATGATTTTGTTGTCTTAACAACAAATGAAAAAATAATTCTAAGCTCTCAATGCTGAGCGATGAATCTAAACAAGCAGCTCTGTGACCCTTCGCAGCCTGGTTGGAAGTTCTGGCTGATGGTCCCATGCAGGTGGGCAGAAGCTCCAGCAGCAGAAGCGATGATGTGAGCAGAGCGGAGGAGAGGAAACAAGAGGCAATATCAGACCTTTACCCTGAAGATATCATCCTCAGAAGCAGCACACACGGTTTCCTTCATGGCTCTCTCCAGCTCCTCCTCCACAGTCAGGTCTCCTGATATCGCTCTTCTGATCTCAGGACCCATATCATGCAGTGTACGCAGGCCAGCCTGGTCACAACACACACAAACAGGCACATTCGTATGCAAACAAAACACACTTTTCTGTTATAACTGATGGTCTTATGGACCCACCTGCAGTGAAAGAGCAGTCTTTGGGGGAATTTTGGCCACCAGGCCCTGTTCCTTGCGCTTCTTAAATTTCCTGAAGTATTCCTGAATCAGGAATGTGGCATAGAACTTCCCTACTGTTACTTCATCATCTGTTGGGCAAGAAAACACACGCTTTAAATTGATCAAAAGTGATGATAAAGATATTTATAATACAGAAGATTTCTATTTCAGATAAATGCTGTTCTTAACTTTCTATTCATCAAAGAAACCTGAAAAAAAATTCTACTCAGCTGTAATAATAATAAATGTTTTTTGAGCAGCAAATTTGAATATTAGAATGATTTCTGAAGGATCATGTGACTGGAGTAATGATGCTAAAAATTCAGCTTTGAAATCACAGGAATAAATTACATTTTGAAATATATTCAAACAGAAAACAGTTATTTTAAATAGTAAAAATATTTCAAAATTTTACTGTTTTTGCTGTACTTTAGATCAAATAAATTCAGGCTTGGTGAGCAGAAGAGACTTCTTTAAAAAAACATTAAAAATCTTACTGTTCAAAAACTTTTGACTGGTAGTGTATATAAAAGAAAAAACTTTAAAAAGTAAATTTTTTAAAGAAATTAATACTTTTGTTAAGCAAGGACTGTGACAATCAATCAAAAGTGACAATAAAGAGTGTATAATGCTACAAAAGATTTCTATTTAAAATAAATTATGTTCTTTTGAACTTTCTATTCATAAAACTTCAAAAAATGTAAATTTCTAAAATAAATATATATCACTGTTTCCACAAAAAAATTAAGCTGCACCACTGTTTTCAACACTGATAATAATAAGTAATGTTTAGCACCAAATCAGCATATTTTCAGCTTTGCCATCATAGGAATAAATGACATTTTTAAGTATATTACAACAGAAAAACACTAATTTAAATGATAGTATTTCACAATAGTACTGTTAAATCTTACCAACCCCAAAAAATATGAATTGCAGTGTATATAATGGTTGACCTTTGACCTTTTGCCATCACCCACCTCCAGCAGGGGGAACAACTTGATCTAGCAGCTTCATGCTCGTCCTCTTCCAGATCTTCTTCACAATGGCCCTGAGTTCCTCATTTGCTTGCTCCAAGTTACCTGACACAAACACATACAAACAGTGACTTTTCTGTACATGTAGGTTGGGATGTGTATTAGATTTATGCATGTTAATGAACTGTATTTGCATGTATGGCATTTTCACACCTTCAGTTTTGATGCGTAGAGCAGTTCGTACTAGAGCAAAGAGAGTTGCGTTGAACATCACCGTACCATCACTATTGAGAGGCATGTTCATGGACACAAGCCGCTGCAGATGCACAGATAGAGTAAGTCAAGTAATGCGTAACAGAACTGGTACATTTTGGGATTTTGTGTGTTTGTACCTTGCATGCCACTCTATGTGGGCAAAGCTTTCCAAATCCAAGGGGAGGCTGAATTCTGCGCAGTAACGTCACTACATCCAGGTGCTTTATCCGACCCCTGCAACCGCATTAAACTCGGATCTCAGTTTCAGTCGCTACACATAATAATCTAGAATTATTAATAATAAGATCTAAAAGATGGCAAAACAGGAAGTGACTGACTTGGCCTCAGGATCGTATTCTGCCCAGATCCTCTTAAACTCATCCAGGTGATGCGGCCCCAGTATCGACCAATCACGTGTTAAATAGTCAAAGTTGTCCATGATGACGGCCACAAAGAGGTTAATGATCTGTGAGAGAGGAAGGATCTGAATCATCTTGTGCTAGGGAAACCCGCTGCTTCTGTTATTATGGATACAGTAAACACTGTACGGAGGGGGTAAAAGATGTCATGCTGGTGGAGATGATTTCACAGCAAATTTCACAGCTGATATACAATAACACAGTTGCTTACTGGGAAGGAATATCGATGTCAACTCACCAGGAAGGCGCAGAGCATATAAAAGCTAACAAAGTAGATGATGGCAAAGTGGCTGCCACAGTCTTCACTGCTATGGCCGACCTCTGACCCCTTCTCACATGGGCGGTTCGGCGAACAGGCCAGCATGATTTCCTGCCATGCCTCCCCTGTTGCGCACCTACAGAAACACACAAGCTCAATGTGAGAGAGAGACATCAAACGAGTGAAAGAGAGAGAGAGAGAGAGAGAGAGAGAGAGAAAGCAAGAGGGACACTGACCTGAAGAGCAGCAGAACAGCCTGAGGAAACGTCTGAAAGTTGTTGTTTCGGTTGATCTGGCTGTTGTCCCTCAGGGCAATCTTACCAAACATCTGTGGAGTCAGAAAAACATTACCCATCATGAATTGCTCCACACCAGCATGTCCAAGTACAAGTACAGGAGCTGTAACAGATATGGAGAGATCTCCTTGAGGAAGATGAGGAGAGAGTGTGAAGCAAATGAAGCTGGGTCTGACCTGCATCCCAATGACGGCGTAGATGAAGAACAGCATTACGATCAGCAAAGCAACATAGGGAAGAGCCTGTGAACAAACCGAGGGAGAAGGAGAAGGGAAAGAGGAAAGAGAAAAGATTAAATACACAGAGTGAACACAAAATGCAGGAATATAGCAGAAAAATGGTTCATTTCAACAGCTACTTTTAGTTCTGTTTCACTCTTAACCTGAATGACATATAGTCAAATAACAATTTTTAAAAAAATTTTTTTATAGAAACAAATGGTGTATATGTATAGTTAAGTCAATTGTTTTAAATATAATATATATTTATATAATTCTTAAATATTACATTTTATTAAAATATATGATTTTATTATTGATAATTTAATGCATGCATTTTTTTTCTAGGGTCGATAAGATTTATTCCAGCAAGGCTGCATTTATTTGATTAAAAACACAGTAAAATGTGAAATATTATTACACTATCACAGTCTGTTGTATTTTAATACATATTCAAAAGTTTAGGGTCAATAAGATTTTTTTAATGTTTATGAAAGAAGTGTCATGCACACCAAGGCTATATTTATTTGTATTTATTTTAAAAATACAGTAAAAACTGTAATATTGTGAAATATTATTTCAATTTAAAATAACTGTTTTCTATTTTAATATATTTTAAAATGAAATTTATTCTTGTGATGGCAAAGCTGAATCTTCACCATCATTACTCCAGTCTTCAGTGTCACATGATCCTTCAGAAATCATTCTAATATGCTGATTTGCTGCTTAAGAAACATTTCTGATTATTATCAGTGTTGAAATCGCTTAATATTTTTGTAGAAACAGTCATGCATTTTTGGGGGATTCCTATATGAATTTATAGTAAAAAAAAAAAACAAAAAAAAAAAACTTGAAAAGTTGAAATTGTGAGATAGTTACACTACCAGTCAAAGTTTTTTTGGACAGTAAGATTATTAACATTTTTTAAAGAAGTCTCTTCTGCTCACCAAGCCTGCATTTATTTGATGCAAAGTACAGCAAAAACAGTACAATTTTGAAATATTTCTACTATTTAAAATAACTTTTCTATTTGAATATATTTTAAAATAGTAATTTAATCCTGTGATTTCAAAGCTGAATTTTTAGCATCATTACTCCAGTCACATGATCCTTCAGAAATCATTCTATTTTTCATTCTATAATTATTAAATCATTCTAAAAATCAGCGTAAATCATTCTAAATTCTGATTTGCTGCTCAAAAAATTATTATTAAATTAAATTATTATTAAATTATTATTATTATTATTAATATTATGTTGAAAACAGCTGAGTAGAATTTTTTCAGGTTTCTTTAATGAATAGAAAGTTCATAAGAACAGCATTTATCTGGAATATAAATCTTTTGTAGCATTATAAATGTCTTTATCATCACTTTTGATCAATTTAAAGCATCTTTGCTCAATAAAAGCATTAATTTGTATAATTTCTTTACCAAATAAATAAATAAATAAATAAAAAGCTAGCTTTTATTTAATAATAGAAAACTTTTGCAACATTATTTACTGTCACTTTTAATAATTTAATGCATCCTTGCTGAATAAAAGTATTATTATTATTATTATTATTATTATTATTATTATTTTAAAACTGATGCCAAACTTTTGTACATTTTATTATTTTATTTCAGATGGACAGGATAATAAAGTGGCAGGACATCAATTGACTAGAGGCACATGCCATATAGATGGCTTTGTTAATTGTAATGCAAACAATACAATTTTATTGTATCACAACATACTGCTTGCATCCAGTGTAGCCATATAACACCACAAACTTGTTTGTAAGTCTGTTATTGGATTGTTTGCCGGTGTTTAATTGCTTACAAAACCTGACTTTGACTAGGGCATAAAGTCTGGACCACAGTACAACAATCTCTGTACAATTACTCAAGAAAGTGCTGTCTCATTTCATTCTCCTCACCTGAAAGGATTTAATGAAGGTCCAGAGCAGCGTCCGAATGCCCTCTCCCCGAGACAGGAGCTTCACCAGCCTCATCACGCGGAACAGCCGAAAGAACGTGATTGAGATCCTGGCGTTATCTTCAGTGTTTTGGAGGCCCTTTTTCAGCATGACAAACACACACATATGCGTGTTCATGGGGAGGCACACACATATATACAACCAACCATTTGTACATCACCCAGAACAATTCAAGGTGACACACACACAGTCAAGTTAATATGTCTACAACAGCATGTTAAACACATCCACCAAGAGCAAACCACAGAGACACAGAGGATGTCTGGTGGCTTTATGAAACAATGACAATATTCCAAATGGATGCAAAGCATTTATAGATATCTACCACAATACACAACACCCCTGAAGTAATAATCTTTCCAGCTAATCATATATACTTAATAAATACCCTATAGTACTAACCTGCCACTGAAGCATTTAACATTTAATGCTTTGGTAAATTAGAATTTTGACATTAAAAGTCATTATGAAATACAAAGTCTTAATAATGACAAAAAGTCGAAATTATGAGATAGTAAGTCAATTATGATGAGTTGAAATAAGACAAAAAGTCGAAATTATGAGATAAGTCATAATTGTGAAATAAGTTGACATTAACAAAGTGTAATGTCTATAGTTTTATAAACTATAGTCTATAATGTCTATAATGACTATAAGTTGACTTATCTCATAACTAACTTAATATGCCAATTTCGACTTTTAAATTCATAACTTTGTCATAATTTTGACTTTTTGTTATAATTTTGAGTTTTTAATTTTATAATGACTTATAATTTTGTCAAAATTATGATTTACCAAAGCATTATTTTTTCTTATGTGGCAGAAATGGGCTTATCCATTTGCTCACAGTTCTTGAAAATCTGATATTTCACTTCAGTTACATAATCTAAACATAGACACAAAGCTGCTGCTTTCTGTTTCAAAGGTGCACTCAGTAGTTTTCCCCCTTGTTAAAAAGTTTCTACACATAGAATTATATTGCAGTGAACTGTATTTTTTTAAAAATGTGCTTAAAATCATCACTTATCTAAAACAAATTCAGCAGTCATTTCAGTCACCCAAAAGCAGTTTTGTTTTACACTGAGAGGGTCACCTCATGGGATCCGCCATTTTGAGGTCACATGACCTCGGTTTTATCTTGGCAAGACCCCTGTTATCTGAAACTTCGGCTTGTGGAATAAATTCCTGATATGCCTGACTTTGAATTGAGAATTTCTGGGATGGCATCTGTATTTTTTTTTCTTTGGTATGGCACTGCATCCACATCACTAGATGTCAGTATAAGCAAAACATAAAAAAATGACTCAGTGCACCTTTAAATCTCCAACACCTACATCTGCACACACATGCCCTACAAAAACACATAACACAATACTGAGAATAAGCTTCATGCATGTGGACATCGCACAGGAAAATCGTCTTTTCACAAGCCCCAGCTGATTTCAGGGCTCTGCCACGTCGGTGGTGAACTGTCACACCAGAGCTGACCAGTAGAGGACGATACTGGAGCACACACAGAGAGAGCGATGACCATGTGACTACAGCGCACCAATGACAGGCATCGCAGCCTAGGGGAGGGGAGAGGTCGAGGCGATGGACACACCACCAGCATATACACATGCCTGCCCAATGCCACAGGGATGAGAGAGAACACGTGCGTTCATGCCGAAGTCACATGGTGAATGACAGGTGTCGATGGACAGGTCGACAAGGTGACGGGGTGGAATGAGAGGTGGGGTTTTGGTTACCGTTGGTCCATACCATTGGTCTTACCACAGAGGAGGGGGGAGAGGAGGAGGGGTCAGCTGGCTTTAAAGAAAGGCAGACAGATGAAAGCTATAGCAGCGCCAACCACCCACTATACACCTGTGTGTGTTCGTGTGGGAATTCGTGTGGTAAAGTGTTCGTCAGTGTGTTTTGAGGTATATTTGTTGGGTCTTTTGCAGGGGAGACGCCTCATAGCACGTCTGTCTTTCTGCCAGCTGAGGGCGCTACAGCACATGGTCCGTTTGAGGAGGAGCCATACGCCGTTCTGCAGCCGCAGACTGGAGGATGGGTTGGTGACACACGCAGACACATGCACAGAATCGACATCTCTCACGAGCCGAGTCGAGAATCTCTCAGCAGGTCTATCGCGGTGTGTGTGTTGCAGTAAGTGACTGTATGTGTGACTGTATGTAGGTGTGTGTTGAATTTCTACATGCAGAGAGACCGATTTCTAAATCCTCTGCAGTGCCACGATAGACTAAAATGTCTGTCTTCATGTTTCGTCTTTTTAGTGGCGACGACAACTAGATTCAATTTCGTCTTTGCGGTAGAACTGCAGAGGATCTGGCAACCCCAACCATGCATGTAGCACACACATTACAGAACTGGGTCAACGGCATAACTCGTTCCAAATGTGCATCTGTGAGACAGTTAACCATGATAAAATCTCCACACAGAGCCACTTTCAAAGGGCCGCTCCATATCACAGATATTATCTCACATTGCACAAATATAGAGATTTGGCACACACTGATAAACGCTGCCCCCTGGAGGTTACAATCATGCCCATCGGCTTGCTGACACTCAGCGAGAACTTCGGTTGTTAGGTGAGTCTCATGAAAATAAAGGTCTGGGTCATATTTCACCATAAACTCAAACTTAAAAATAAGACTTTATATTTTGCATTAGACTGCGAGAGCCTGTTTTAGGACCAGTACGATTTCTTGCACTGCTGGGATTAAATGTGCTCGACTGGCATGAAAATAATATATTTTTATGACAATTAAGCACACGTAAGCCCACCTCCTATTTATGACTAGCCTACTGCAATGAAAAATATCCTACAAATAAATAAATTAAATAATTAATTACTATTATTATTAGTATTAACAACAACAACAATAATAATATATTATATTTTATAAATGAGATTATATTAAATAAAATGTCTTGGATTGGAGGCTTTAAATGTGCTTAATTGTCATAAAAATTATAATTATTTTTTATGACAGTTAAGCACATTTAAACTCACTTCCCCCACCTATGAGTAGCCTACTGTAATTAAAAAAAAAAAAAACAATAAATAAATATTATTTAAAAAAATGTATTCTAAATAAATCATTTAATATTTAATGTAAAAGTATAAATCATTTGCACTGTATTTTGTGTTTGTATTTTATGAAATGTGCAAATATAAAACCTCATTTCATGAGATCACCCTGTTAGACAATAGGAGTTATTCGAATACATCATAATTGGTTTAGCCAATTAAGTTCAGTGGTTATGGTCCTATCAGCCGGTCAATAGCTAATGACACAGGGAGCAGGCCTACCAAGAATGATGTGCGGGTGTAAGGAAGAAAGAGAGAAGAGACAGAAGAAAAACACTGAAAAAAGGGAGGAAAATGCAGAACAGAGAGACAGAAAAGAAGAGGCATTCATAGAGAAGGATGCAATGTGGCATCGTCAGCAAGACAGAGCTGGCAAACACTCCCATCTCTCCACCCCCCGCTTCTGTCCAATCAGACACCGCGAATCAGCGAGCACCTCCAACAGGCAGGGAGGACAAAGCACTGAGAGGAGCAGAGCGGCCTCAGGGGGAGGAGGGGTGACATTAACGCTTTTCTAAGGGAGAACAGAGTCGTCTGGTTTCACTCTAATCTCCTTGTAGCACTGAGAGGAGGGACTGGCTATCAGCACGGATTCATCAGTTTCATTTCAGATCACTAATCAGATTAATTAACAGGTTAATGAAGCATGAGAAAAAAGTGCTCAGAGTTTTCTCAAAGGAAAGAAAAGGGAAAGAAAACAAATCAATCCAAACACAATGCTGGGTCAAAGGTCATGCCTTCAGATCAAATCAGATGCTGGATGAAGAGAAAACTCCAACCAAATCAAACTCAGTCAGTGCTGAAATGGATGTGTATAGCAAAACAGGGGGTATATCTCCAGCACAACTGCTGTCAATCATAAATAACCATCATTAACGCGTTTTGATCAGAGAGCCCAAATACTGAACTCCTCAAGTTGTTAAATATGAACACTTACAAATATGAGCTGTAGTCTTGTATCTGAAATACATCATATAAAAGTTTGGGGACAGTAACACTGATTGATTGACTGACTGTAATGTATCACAGTTTTCATAAAAATATCAAGCAGCACAACTGTTTCCAGCAAATCAGCAAATTAGAATGATTTCTATAAAGAATCGTGTGAAACTAGTAATGACTGCTAAAAATTCAGCTTTGCCATCACAGGAATAAATTACATTAAAATATTATTAAAATAGAAAAGTTATTTAAATTGTAATAATAATAATATTTTACAATAATACAGATTAAATATAGCCTTGGTGCACATAAGAGACTTCTTTCAAAAATCTTACTGACCCTAAACTTTGGAATAAAAGTTTTGAATATTATCTGTACATCAAAACATATTGGCAAATTGCCAAAGTCAAGTTTGTGACATTAACTAAAGATCTAAAAATGAATCTAAAGATGCATTTTCACAGCATCCATAATGCACAGATTCAATATTCTGACACATCCAATTTTTTACAACATCTACATTCTATGATTTCTGGTTAAACCCAGTCAATCTAGCTGATATATGACAAGTTTAAGAAATATTTTGACCTTTTATCCGCTATTGCTGTGTACACACATACAACAAGTCTGTACCAGATCGAATTGGTTGACAAACTAAATGAGGCCTAAAAAGCTGAAGAAAATACTAAACTATGAAAGTGGATACAAATCTTTGAAATAAATAGCAATATGAAATACAAGTTTCTTCTGAAGAAAATCTGGGCTCTTCTTTCAAAATCAGTTTGAAGGTTTATGAATTGATTCAACAGTAAAGAAACATTTATATCAGCATTTATTGAATTACAGGCAACATCGATAAGATTGACCATACATCTTAATGTAATGATTTCCAAAACAATTCATCAGTCTGTATTGATCGTGAAGCCGGAATATATCACCCTGAGCGCTATACAAGGTCATTCATGCCTATGTGTGCGGGTGGAGGGTTAAAGCAACTCATCTTTGTTAGTGTGGGAGGGGTGCAGGCAGGCAGATTGAGAGAGAGAGATTACTTACGTTAACCTCTGTGATGGCTATATCAACAACACTACCCACTACAATAAGGGCATCAAACGTGTTCCATGCATCAACAAAATAATGCTGGACGGAAAACAACAAATAAAAAAAAAAAGAAATGAAAAAGAAAAGGAGAGAGGAGAAAATAAGGAAGAATACAGTTACACATGAACAATTAACTCACAAGAAGACATGAGGAAAAATCATAAAATCAAATGACGGGTGTGAGGAAATCAAAAACGAAATCGGAGAATCCCCTGATGACCCGGGACCTGTCATGCTCCACAGCAGCAGTCAAACATCCATCAAAACCACCCTGAAAAGAACGGCCAGGGGTCCTGGGTTAGTTCAGGTGTGACTGTTAGTTACAGCAAAACAACATACATCGCGGCCTGCAGGATGAAAAGAAACGCTCGCTCTCTCTCTCTTTCACGGGGCCTACCGAAAAACTCTCCTGTACCAACACTTTTTCTCCTGCCCTAAATAAACCTCTCACCGCCAGAGGGCGACCTGCCACAGCAGCCATCTTGCCGTCGGAACAGGAAATGAAGAGTTGGAGGAGACAGCAGGAGCAGAGAATGGCAGGAAGCACAGGGGAATGAAAGACAGCAGAGATGGACAGGAGAGCAAAAGAGAGAAAGGGAGTTGGGAAAAGAGAGAGAGAGGTGGCGATGTACTTACGTTGATCTCACTCAGAATGACGTCTATAATGCTGCCAATTACGATGAGGAAGTCAAAAACATTCCAGGGGTCACTAAAGTAACCCTACACAGGACGAGGGGAAGGTGGGGGTGAGGGGTGAGAGAGGGCAGTTAGAGAGGCAGAATTGACCATCACTAGCGCTGATGCATGAGCACAGTCAACCCACAACGCATCTCGTTAGCCAATCACCATTCAGCACAACAAAATCAGCCCAACGTTAAGGAAATTACTGATTAAATATGTCCATTTCCACAAGAAACCGCTTTTTGATTTGAGTTGATGCACACGTTTACAAGGAAAAGATGGGCTCTAGAGGAAGTCAGAGCAGTCACTTTATCCTGTGAGCGGATGGCATCTCTACTGACACCATCTTTACAATATCTGATTTGGGCTTAATAGGGCAGGAAAACCTTTAATGGACTGGAAATGGCTGCCAAGAAATGCGAGAAATAATACTCTTTAAACACTAACTGATGGAATTACGTCTTAAGGCAGGCGATGAAACTCATTTCTGCAGAAGAGCGAGAGAGATTTTATATTCACTTTTTCATTTTACATTACATTCATTTCAGTCCTCATCTGGGGCAAAACTAGTGACTGTAGTAAAACATTTCAGGTCAAAGACATAGGTTAAATAAGTGAGATATAACATTTCTGATAAAAAGCAGAGTGTTATCCACTGTAAACTGTGCATTTGATGACAAACGAAAACAGAAAACATCTAGCCTGGAGGACAGCTGTAAAAATTGGTTGTTAAACAGCACACGGCAAAAATAAAAAAAAAAAAACAAAAAAAAAAAACAATTCAAAGCACTGATAATAAAGTACTGTATAATGTAGGGCTGCTCGATTATGACAAAAATCATAATCACGATTATTTTGGTCAATATTGTAATCACGATTATTTAAAATGATTATTAGTGGGCCATATGACCAAAACTTTATATGAAAGATTTATTTAAAGATAGTGATATATATATATATATATATATATCAAATATATATTTTCTGTAAATAAGGTTGCTATGACATCTACATTTCAGAGACCAGCGAAATGTCACAATTCTCAGTACCACAGCAGAATATCAGAGTAACTAATATTAGCTAAAACAACAACAACAAATGTCCTCAAAATTTTTGAATATAATTAGGCTGCCAGTAATAAAAAAGCAAAGGAATACAATACCAGTAATAAAAAAGCAAAAGAATACAATAGAATAAAAAAGATACAAATGAAACAAACTGTGCTTTAAGTTTTTTTAATGGAAGTCTAAAGTAGCTATATTCAGTTAACAGCCTACTAGAGAAATTGAATAACCTAATGTAAAATAAAACAGCACAGTCTTCACTGTAAGAATTAAACTTCCTTTGTTTCTTATTAAAGCTACAAAAGTCCTTCACTCAAGAGCAGTGTGTGCTTTTTGTTTGATTAATATTGAGCACACGGTCCGCCGCAGGAATATAGCCTGCTGTCACTTTAAGAGCCGCATGGATCCAATTTACTGTTACACATGTATTTTCATTCTCAACACTTTACGTTCATTTATTACATAACCAACGAGGGTTTATGTGAATAATCACTAAGTGCCGCATTTTGACACATTTTTGCGTGACTTTACATGTCAGTGTTGTGTTCCGTCTCTGAGCGCATGCACAGTAATCTTCCCGAGGAAGCTCAAGTTCTCTTTCACGCTTTTAAAAACATAAATAAATTTAATCAACTTAAATAAATAAAGCATGTCCCATTTTGTAAAAGTCTCGTGACATGATCTTACCGATTTGCACGTGAAATTTGGCTTTTATGGAGGAACGAAAGCGCACCGCTGGAAAGGGGCGCAATAATCGTTTTATCTCGATTACTGTATTTTCATAATCGTTGGAGGCTGAAATCAAAATCGAAACTGAATTTTGATTAATTGAACAGCCCTAGTGCATGCTGGGACTTCAATTTTAAGAATAGCTTATAGTCTAATCATCTCAAATCTGATTTTTTTTAAAAATAATAATATACAACTTCATTTTAAAGGCATAGGGCCAGATTTATTTAACAGGGCGAATTAGCATTAGAGCGCAATTCCATAAAAACACAGATAAAGGAAAAATTCTGTGCGATTTATTGATGCGCAAATTACCACCTGCTTTAAGACATGATTTTTTGTGCGTTAAATAATGGCGCAAATACCAGTAATTTGACGAGCACAAACGTTAGTAAATCGCGTTTCATGATTCATTTTCATACTCTCCTCCCATAAATTTTGCATCTGAAAGGGAAACTCCTACAAATGCATATTCAATAAGGTCAGGCACTAAAATAACTGTGTCCACGCCTTTTCAGTGCTAATTCTTCACTGCGTGTCTTTAGTAAATCCTGACAGTACTATTTTAACGCCAAAAGACGGTTTGCGTTGGCGCAAACTGTTAGTAAATCTGGCCCCTAATTTTCAGAAGTACAGAAAAGTCTGATAATAGATTGCTTTGAATGAAAAACAGCTTTGCTCATATAATAAACATGCATGGCGTACCCTGGGTTTGAAGGCGATGAGTTTGAGGATCATTTCCACAGTGAAGAGGCCGGTGAACAACATATTGAGGACATTCATGGCTTTGCTGAAGGACTGAGATTGGCCATGATGCTGCAAACACATAAATGAATCAAACAGATTAGATTTGTGTATATGACTAAATGTATTAGTTCAGTTACTGAGCATACTGACCTGCATGGCCAGGCAGATGGTGTTGAGAAGGATGAGGGTGAACATCAGGTACTCAAAGTAGGTGGAGTTCACCACGTACCAAACCTTGTACTGATATGGGTTCTTGGGGATGTACCTGCGCAGGGGCCGGGCCTTCAGGGCATATTCCACACACTGACGCTGTACACACACAGAAATGTATGGAGATGTAATTAGAGTTACATTTAGAAACACTCTCTCTGTTTTCCTGTAGAGATATTGTCATCAGTCTACCTGGTTCTTGTCCAGCTCACAGTTTTTGTACTCTTGCTCTCCTTGCTCCTGAAATGTCACAATGACGAAACCTACGAATATGTTCATCATGAAGAAGGCGATGATGATGATGTAGATGATGAAGAATATAGAGATGATCACGCGGTAGTTATAGATTGGGCCAACATCCTCTGCATGGGAGTCAATGGCTCTGTAGAGGAGCCTGTGGGAGAACAGAGAGCTTCTTGTCAGTGTTTTGAAACACTGCTTTTGAAATTATTCATTAATTTATAGTAATATTTAAGGAGTATTTAAGGAGTTTGTTAAATCTTCAATACAGAAATTGTTGTATTGTGATTGTGTACCATTCAAAAGTTTCTATTTATTCAGCAGAGTCAGATTAAACTTATCAAAAGTGACAGTAAAGACATTTATGAATATATTTCATTTCAGAAATTAATATATGAATATACAATACCAGTCAAAAGTTTTTGAACAGTAAGTTTTTTAAAGAAGTCTCTTCTGCTCACCTGAAACAGAAATCTTTTTTGACATTATAAATGTTATAAATGTCTTTATCATCACTTTTGATCAAATTAATGCATCCTTGCGAAATAAATGTATTAATTTCTATAATGTATATATATATAGTGTATAATGTTACAAAAGCTTTTTATTTCAGATAAATATTGATCTTTGGATCTTTCTATTCATCAAAGAATCCTGAAAAAAATTTACTCAACTGTTTTAAATACTACTACTAATAATAATAATAATAATAATAATAATAATAATAATAAATGTTTCTTGAACAGCAAATCAGCATATTAGAATGATTTCTGAAGGATCATGTGACACTGAAGACTGGAGTAATGATGCTGAAAATTTAGCTTTGATCACAGGAATAAATTACATTTTAAATTATATTAAAAAAGAAAACAGTTATTTTAAATAGTTAAAATATTTAAAATTTTTTAATGTTTTTGCTGTACTTTGGATCAAATAAATGCAGGCTTGGTGAGCAGAAGAGACTTCTTTAAAAAACACTAAAATCTTACTGTTCAAAAACTTTTGACTGGTAGTGTATGTTTATTTATATTTAAAGAATCATGAAAAAAAGTGTATCACTGTTTCCACAAAAATTGATAGAATTGATAGAAGTGTTTCTTGAGCGCCACATAAGCAGTATTAGAATGATTTCCGAAGGATCATGAGTCACTGAAGACTGCTGAAAAATATGATTTGCCAAAAAATTATTATATTTAAAAATATATTAAAATATAAAACAGTTCTTTAAAATTGTAATAATATTTCACTATATTACTGTTTTTAATCACATAAATGCAGCCTTGGTGAGCATAAGAGACTTATTTTTAAAATAATTACAAATCATAATAACTTCAAACTTATGAACATTATTGTATGTGTTAGAAGTAGTTTGTGTGTGAGCAAGTGAGAGTGTGTTTGTGTATCGCACCCTGGCCAACCCTCAAAAGTTGACACTGCAAATAGAGCCATCATGCCCTGCAGGACATCATCAAAGTTGAAGTCACTGTTCTCCCATGAACGTTGCGCTCTCTCTGGCTTTCCAACATTCCCATCTTTGTATAATATATAGGACCCCCTTTAATACACACAAACACAGTGGACACATATACATATGAATGAGCTGTTATTGCAAATGTTACTGTAAACTTTGTGCACAAAGGGACGTTACCTGCACTCGACCTGTGTCTGTTTAGAGGTGTCTGTGCAGTAGAAGAATTTGCCCTAGAAAACAAATATCAGTTCACGAAACAAATGCCTCAACAGCATATACAATGCAACATAACTAAAAATTCCATTCATTTTCTCTATAGAGAAGTAGATCATATATAAACCTGTCACTGTTTTGCTCTGTTACATAAGTATGCATTGTGAGACAGCACAACTTACCTTGAAAAGTTGAACACCAATACAGGCAAACATGAACTGCAGCAAAGTGGTGACAATGACGATGTTCCCGATGGTACGGATGGCTACAAACACACACTGGACCACATGCTGTGGACGCAAACAAAGCTCTCAATTAAAATAAATGCTCAGCGCATCCATCACACTAAATGAAAGTGTATGTCAGAGTCATCTGAACAGAATTTTGTGTGATTTTTTTGTGAATGAGAGAGACTCACTTTGAGGCCCTTGGCTCTGTTGATTGCTCTCAGGGGCCTCAACACCCTCAGCACTCTGAGAATCTTCACTACATTAATGGCACTTGACCTGTGAATCACAGCACAGTTTGGCACCACCAATCAGAACGGCTAATTACTGATCATGTGACAACACTATACAGAGAAGCAGATGCCCATGGACAGCAGTGGAGTTATAAATAAAAATACTATAAAATAAATAAATAAAAATACAAATACAATTCATAAAAAAAAAATTACTTTGACACCAAAGACCAAATGGATTTAAAAATTTTATGATAAAATAATATATATATATATATATATATATATATATATAGAGTTTGTTATGTGCTTTATGAACTATATATATGTACATTACAATCATTTTTGTAAGTTACGAAATAATGCATTTAAATATAGGTTTTTTTTTTTTTTTGGTTTTTTTTTTACAGTTTTCATTTTAGTACTTCAACTGAAACTAAATTACTGTAAATTACCAAGGCAATATTTCCAATTTTCATTGAAGTTTTTCCATCTAATATTTGATTGGAAATTAGTATTAAAAAGGGTGACATTGAATATGTTATTTGTGACATGAGAAGCAGTAGTACTAGTTACTTTGTCAAAAGGTACTTACTGAATTCCAGAGGAGATCAGAGACACACTGACCACCACCAGATCCAAAATATTAAAATAATTCCGACAAAATGAACCCTTATGTAGGAATGCTCCATACGCTGTCATCTGAGAGGAACAGTGGACAAATGGAGAGTCAGTGAGGAATTAGATGAGTATGAAAGAAACACAGAGAAGGCATGTAGTAGGAAAGATATTATTAGCATGAAATGAACTGGGACACTTGTACCTTTAAAATGTAAATTTACCTTTAATATGATCTCTATGGTGAAGATTCCTGTAAACACATAATCTGCATAGCCTAGAATCTAGCAGAGAAAAAAAGAGACGCACATATCAAAGCCTCATAACAGCAGCGCTACAAATGTGATGTACATGTCAGTGTGTGTTTGTGTGTACCTGATTCCTGAATGAGTCATTATTCACTGGGTCCTCCGCTGCCAGTGAAATACTGCTCAGCAGTATAAAGAACAGGATTAAATTGGTGAAGACGTTGTGATTTACAATCTTATGACACAAAACCCTGAACCTTCAGAAGAGAGAGAGAGCGGAAAAAATGGGGTTGAGACAGTTTTGGGTTTGGATTTTCAATGCATACCAAGTAACATAACCCACTGATGTGAAGATCAAGGCCTATAAGTGTGTATGTGGTTTTCATACTTGTTAGAGGGGCTGAAAATAAAGAAAGCTCTTGCTTCTGGCATGGGGATGGCTTTCTCCTTCAGCTGAATGTCAGAGAGTGGACGTGGACGAGGACCTACTGGCATCTCTGGCTCCTCATCGTCCTCCTCTCCTGCTGAAAAGAACAAAGAAGAGAGACTTTTCAGAAAGAATTCCACGCATCATCCCTCAACATTTCCACACACGTCTTTGCATTACTGTAAAATAACTGAAGATGACACAGATCAGGAAATGTGTTGAACTTGGGGGAAATCAACAAGGGTGAAAACAAGGATCTTTGCTCAACCAAAAAACAATCCATATGGAGTGCTCCCAGAGCTGAATAAAACAGGCCTGGGCTCTTCTGTGGAATTGCTTTTGACTGTTTCTTCAGTTTTTTTAATGAAAAGACAGTATTTTTTTTTAACACTTTCTCTTAACACACCTGGGAAATCGTTTACAGGATATGGATTCTTCTCCTCGTTCTCCTCCCCTGTGTACTCATCTATGTTGATCTAAAATCAGAAAGGAAACAATAAAATTCTATTTTAAAATATGTTTTATAATATTTATTATAAATTATTAATAACATCCTTATAATTAAAAATTATTTATAATTATTTACCCCACAAATTACTAATAATTAAAAACAATTTTTTAAAAAAGTTTCCATCGATAAATGTCTACATATTTGTCTGCATGTAATATTTTAAATTACATTCAATAAACAATTATTTGAATATTAGTGTCTTTTATAATGTTTTTGTTGGCACCATTGTCACTCCAGGCTGTTTGCTCTATATTCCTATTAATCTGTTCCTTTAATCTGTTTCTATAGCCGGGTTTCCATCCTAAATTGCGACTTTAACTTGTGCGCAAAATCGGAATGTCGCATAAAACATTTGCAAATAAGCACCGTTTCCATCCAACGAATCAGAGAGAACAAAATCGTCACTTCCTGATAAACTGACAATAAATATCACTAAGAAAAGTAGGAGAAGCCACTGAATATAATAATTTTCAAATATAATAAATTACTTGCGGCTCAGAGCAAGCAGACGAAACACAATGAATGCGGTCATTGCTTTCGGAGGTGAATGCCGCTATTTGGGATCGCAGTCGTGGTAGACTATTCTGGGAGGCAATTATACAGAAATACTTCGACGACAGACTTTGCTCATTTCAGATGCTGTGCAACAAAATCAGTTCGCTGGTTAGTCAGATTATGCTGTTCCATAGCGCAAAGTCATATGACTTTTTTGAACGCTCATGCGGAATTTATTCACAAAATGCGTTTCCGTCTCCCGTTATCCGCATTAATCCTTTTTCACACAAGCCAAAAACCACCTCAAGCGAGCATAAAAACGGGATTTCTTTTCGAAATTTGACGTTTCCATCACTCGTTTCTAATGCGATACTTCAAAATGCACATAAAAAGAGGGTGATGGAAACATAGTTTAGGCCTCTTGCTAGTGACCTTGGTGGCAGTTGGTGTCTCTCCATCAGAAGTGATGGATTTTAGTTCAATCTTTTCCTCTTTCTTTTCATCCTCCAGAGGTGGTTTCTCAGAGTCCTGGCGCTTCTCTGGACTGGCCGTTCTGTAAGACAGAAATCATGTCATAAATGTGTGTGTGTGCAGCTTTACGGTCCCTCTAAGCACCTGTATTTACAGCTCTTCAGAGGGGCAAAACACTTCTGTAAAATTATACTTGATTTCCTAATGTTACACTAATGAAGTCATAACCGATACACTTAATGAGCTCATTAGGCAGGGGGGCAGGTAATCTTCACAGGAAGGTTTTATGGGCCCTCAGACCATCTCAAAACATTGCACTCATGTGAACTGTGAGTCATTGAACCTGGCCAGCTTCTTCCTCTCTTTCTCCTCCTCTTCCTCCTTCTGCGCTGATGTCAGACTCTCGGCGTCTGCCAGGTTGTCCACAGCAATGGCCAAGAAGACATTCAGGAGGATGTCTGTTTAGAGTTCAGGAGCGTTTTGATCAGACTTATAATCAACTCTTTTATTTTGTGTCACATCATGTTTTTTTTAGGATACAGTTTCCGCAGATGAAGAGGATGATGAAATAAATGCAGACAAGCATGCCAGGAAAGGAAGGTCCACCATACGCCATAATCCCATCATACATCACAGAGTTCCAGTCCTCTCCGGTCAAAATCTACAATCAAAAAATCAAACATGTGTCAGGTTTGAAAACACATGAAGAGTGTATGCTGTGGTTCAGGCTGTGGCAGAACCTGAAAGACGGTGAGGAGAGACTGGGGGAAGTTATCAAAGGTGCTGCGGCGCGTCTCATCGAAGTTGAACTTTCCACCAAAGAGCTGCATTCCAAGCAGACTGAAGATGATGATGAACAGGAAGAGCAGCAGAAGCAGGGACGCGATAGAACGCACAGAGTTCAGCAGAGACGCCACTAGATTACTGAGAGAGTTCCAGTACCTGAGAGAGGACAGTCAGCGTTAATATAAAGTCGCACCCTACATTTAACAAAATGTACGTCTTTACCACATACCTGGTGATCTTGAAGATGCGGAGCAGACGCACACAGCGCAGCACAGAGATGCCGAGGGGTGACATGATCTTGGTCTCTACTAGGATAGTCTCCAGAATCCCACCGCACACCACAAAACTGTCGAAGCGGTTGAAAAGGGAGACGAAATAGGCCTGTAGTCCCAAGCTGTACATCTTCAGCAGCATCTCACCGGTAAAAAGAGCCAGCAACACCTTATTGGCGATATCTGTAAGCACAGAAACAACACATCCTTTCACTATGAGATTTATACAGCACAAAGACCTAAAAAACCGTTCACTACGTTTTTTGTGTTTTTGGGCCCTGGAGAAGTTCTGACATGCATTTGTGCTTTTTTCAGCTTATTATAAACATATTAATGGCTAAAGTTCGATTACACCTTAATCAGCACAAACGGTGTCAACTCAAGTCAAGTCATGATTATTTATATAGCACTTTTTACAATACAGATTGTGTCAAAGCAGCTTTACAGTATTAAACAGAAAAATATTATGTCGAAGGAACCAAAACTCCATCATTCTCCTCTGGCCAGACAAAACCAGCAGTTTACTTCCAGTCTGCAACAATGTCAGATTGTGCAGAGGACTGTGCTACAACAATATGAAATAGATAGAAATAAATACTTTAATACTTAAACTGATCAAAAGTGAGAGTAAAGACATTTTATAATGTTAAAAATTTATCACGGTTTTCAAAAAAATATTAAGCTGCACAACTGTTTTCAACACTGACAATAATAAGAAATGTTTCTTGAACACCAAATCAAATCAACATATTAGAATAATTTCTGAAGGATCATGTGACACTGAAGACCGGAGCAATGGCTGCTGAAAAATTAGCTTTGCCATCACAGGAATAAATTACATTTTAAAATATGTTAAACTAATAGAAATATAGCTTTTAAATTGCAATAATATTTCACAATATTACTGTTTTCACTTGATCAAATAAATGCAGCCTTTGTGTGCATAAGAGAGTTAAAAAAAAAAAAAAAACATTTAAAAAAATCTTATCAACCCCAAACATTTGAACAGTAATGTACATTGAGTGTGTCTGGGAATAAATATAATATAATATAATATAATATAATATAATATAATATAATATAATATAATATAATATAATATAATATAATATAATATAATATAATATAATATAATATAATATAATATAATATAATATAATATAATGACATCACACAGAATCCACATTGTGATATTTACTAAAATAGCTAGAGTAAAGTAGTGTCCTTCAAAGTTCTTCAGTATAGACAAATCAAACCAAGGTTCTGAGATCAATTACGTAACAATATTTGATGGGGCTTTATGGAATTGGATGGTCACTGCTGAGCTCTGAGAGAAACGAGATATGGGAGTCGTAAAAGTAGCTTCCCCAAGGACAACTAATCAAAATATAAAGTACATCACACATACACTTACAAATATTTGACCGCCCGAGGCTACATTGTTGTATATTTCAGTAGCAACAGTATTGTATATTGAAATATGTTCGGTATTGTAGTGTTGAGCACCTTGTACATTGGTGAGCCATTCTGGCTGCTGGTGGTGCTCAGAGGCAATGGTAAGTGTGTTCAAAAATACCAGGAAAATCACCAGCCAGTAGAACCCATTTGACTTCACTGCTGCACGGCATGTGCGCCGACATAACCGATTCCATCGGCGTGAATATCGACTGCAAAGAGAGAGAGATACAGAGAGAGAAATATAATATAAAACATTCAAAATTCAAAGTCTGTACAATCTGACACCATTCCTACCAGCCGGGATAAATATCCTTTCAGTATGAGTTTTCTGGCAACATAACAACTATGTGTGTTTGTACTGGCAGTGATTGGAAATGCTGCTGCTCTCAATTCTTTTGGCATCTATAGCAAACAAATCTAACCTGAATAACACTGGCAGTCTGAACTTGTTAATGGATGTTCAGCCACTGATTAGAGGGCAACCGTGATGATCAAAACACAACACTGGCATCAAAACACAACAAACACTCACACACACACACACACATATATATGATGAGCAGTAAGGAAGGCAGCCTCGCCTTCAGACGGTGTGTAATGTACTAACCTGAATTTGGATTTGGAGATCCTATTTCTGGAATGGAAAACAGAATGTATTATACATACAGAACAGACACGACATCATGAAGGACAGTGTTTTCACAGAGACAGCAGAACTGGGAGGGCAGTCAGGTGGGCCTGATCATACATCATCACTATTTATGTGGCACAAAAGACGATGAGCAGGAGCAACTGAGTGCCACCCACACATAATTAGGGATGGGTATCGAGAACCGGTTCCATTTTAGAACCAGTTCCAAAGGGTATTCAATAAGACACGTGCATTTCGATTCCGCTTAACGATTCCCGTGTTCGCATTTTAATGTGATTTTAAACTATTTAAGCACAGGAAGGGAAAGAACTTGAGCACTGTTTGCGTGCAGCGCACACATCTGAAGTGGAGAACAGCGGCTTTGACAGCAGTCCTGATGCGGGTTCCTGACCTGTGTCCGTTCTCGAACCAGTCCGTGCATTTCCACTGCAGAAAAGGTTGTTCTTCTCTTTCACATTTATTGACCAGTATGCACAAAATACGTCAGTATATCATCATAAACACAGACGTTTTTTGTCTTAAGTGAACGTAAACAGATGAGAAAGAAAAGGCATGTGTAACAGTATTTTTAGATCCGTGTGCGTTCGGTGTTAAAGAGACAGCTGCCTATTAAACGTGCTGCCTGTCATTAATGTTAATCAGAGAACAAAAGAAAATCATTAACTGCTCTTGACTCAATATTGTTCGGAAATTTAATGAGGATTAATCTATATTTTATTTATGAAAAGTGAAAATTATGCAGTGGTTTTAAACTTTTGATTTCAATTTCTGTACCTGAAATTTGTTCAGTTTTATTTATTTATGCTATTGCCAAATGATTTGTTTGTTCCTATTTTAGTACTTACACTCTTAAAAATAAAGGTGCTTCTAAAGGTTCTTCAAGCGATGCCATAGAAAAACCATTTTTGGTTCCACAAAGAACCATTAAGTCAAAGGTTCTTTAAAGAACCATCTCTTTCTTACCTTTTTATAATCTGAAGAACCTTCTTTCACCACAAAGAACCTATTGTGAAACAGAAAGGTTCTTCAGATGTTAAAGGTTCTTTATGGAACCATTTAGACAAAAAGGTTCTTCTATGGCATCGTGAAGCACCTTTATTTTTAAGAGTGTACTGTTTACTTGTCTTTAACAATTTAATGTTTGAAATTTATATTAGTAAAGTTGTTTTTTTATTTTTTTTCAGTGGTATTTCTTGGTAAAACCATAGGCAAAAGACAGAATAAATATGTTTGACATCTAAATGTGACTTAAATTTTTTTTAATGGATTTGTTTATCTTATTGGAATCGGAATTAGGAATCAATAAGAATCGGAATCGATAACATTCAAACGATACCCAACCCTACATATAATAGATAGATAGATAGATAGATAGATAGATAGATAGATAGATAGATAGATAGATAGATAGATCGTGAAGCACCTTTATTTTTAAAGGTGTGTAAATTAACAGTTCTGATGATTTAACTGTTCACAGATTTATAATATCTGTGGGAATGTTTATATATGATTACTTTTATGGCTGTGTATTGCATGAATGTTCCTGTCTGTGTTTGTGACATAAAACACTGATCACTAACAGGGCAGATCAGCTGGAAAACAGACGACAGCAACAGATGCACAGAGAAAAAAAAAACACGACACTGAAGGTCACGGGAGTGCCAGGAGCCGCCCACTGGGCCCTGCTGACCTCAGCTACCAGTTTATTGGCATTAAACCATTTAAAACTAGCTCTCAACCTTACATCTCTGTAAATGTCTGAATACTGAAAATAATAAGTCTGAAGAGAATTAAACATGGAGGGAAATAATTCAATAGAGGAATTAGAGGAAAGGAGAAGAGATGTTCAGGAAGGAGAACAGAAGGAAGAGGAGAAAAGAGGAGGAACGGGATGCTGTGGGGACTTACGCCATGCGAGTACAGCAGGTCTCTCCCTCACCATCTCCAGCTGGAGCATTATCAGTGTTCACTGACTCATTTTCACTGGCCGGCATACTCACTGCATGAGAGAGAGGGATAGAGAGAGAGAGAGTGCGATGAATTACCAGTAAAAGATGATACTCATTGCTCATCAAAGGCTGGTTTCACTCACTCACTCACTCACACACACATAAAGCAACTGACTTTCAACCTCTGAAGAACCCTTACTTAAGCTTTTACACTGGCACACTGACAGCAGAAATGACCAGGGTTCAAAATCAACCACTTATCATTTGACCAATGCGAGTAAAAACTGGCCTTGGCAGGTAAATAACATGGAGTTTTAACATAATACATAAAACATAACATAAGTCTAACCGTAAGAACAATAATCTGAACCTCACTAAGTGAGGTGACTGATTTAAAGACAGAAAGAAAACTAAAGAAAACTTCTGTCATCATGACCTTTTGCATTTATCTAAGGTGCCTATAGTTTTTTTTTTTTTTTTTTTAGAACATACAGTTGAAGTCAAAAGTTTACATACACCTTGCAGAATCTGCAAAATGTTAATTATTTTACCAAAATAACAAAATGCATGTTATTTTTTATTTAGTACTTATTTATTTAGTTCAAACGCTCACCGATGCTCCAGAAGGAAACACGGGGGGTGAAAACTTTTTGAATTTGAAAATCAGGGTAAATTTTACTTATTTTATCTTATAGGAAACATGTAAGTATCTTATGTAGCTTCGGAGGGCAGTATTAAAAAGAAAAAATATATATATTTAGGCAAAATAAGAAAAATGTACACATCTTCATTCTGTTCAAAAGTTTTCATCCCTGGCTCTTAATGCATCGCTTTTCCTTCTGGAGCATCAGTGAGCTTTTGAACCTTCTGTAATAGTTGCATATGAGTCCCTCAGTTGTCCTCAGTGTGAAAAGATAGATCTTATAATCATACAGTCATTGTTGGAAAGGGTTCAAATACATAAAATGCTGAAAAAGTACAGAATTTGTGGGACCTGAAGGATTTTTCTGAAGAACAGCGGGCAGTTTAACTGTTCAGGACAAACAAGGGACTCATGAACAACTATCACTAAACAAAAAAACACAGCTGTGGATCATTCAGGTAACAACACAGCATTAAGAATCAAGTGTATGTACACTGTTGAATGGGGTGGTTTTTATAAATTCAGCTATTATTTTCTCTTGTGGACTATATGTAAATGTCTTTATGTGAAATATCTTATTCAGGTCAGTACTAAATAAAAAATAACATGCATTTTGTCCCATTTGATCCCTCTTATTTTGGTAAAATAATTAACATTTTGCAGATTCTGCAAGGGGGATGTAAACTTTTGACTTCAACTGTATGTAAAAAATTCCTCACAGCAAGCCACCAAAAAGAATACATTAGGAACCAAATCACAGTGTTTGTTCACAATGTTTGTGACAGGTGCAGTTTCACTGAGAAACAGACTAGATTGTTTTGTATATAATGCTTCAAGAAACACTTAAAAAAAAAAAAAAAAATCACAAATTCAGCTGTCAAAATGACAAAACTATAATAATATAAAAACATAAACATGCTAAATTATACTTGTTAAACAGGTAGAAAGAAAAAGAGATTATATATGTAAAGAAATACATGTAAATAATACATTAAAGAAAGCTGTTACTGAGCCAGTTATTTTTAAATAGACTCAGCAGTCTAGATGACAGCCAAGCCAACCTTTCATCCATATCCATGCTCAGATGTGACCTTTAATGTTTAATATGGACCATATGTGAGAAACGTTTGCCCTAAAAAGTGTTTGAAAAGAATCAAATACCAAATTTCATTAACATACACATACTGTATGTAAACCTGTGAATTGATCTTGATTAAACTAGACCTGAAACCAACAGCATATGAAACACAATGATTTGGATGAGTTTCAAAACAAAACAAAAGTTGGACAAATTTACCCAAATACATCAAGTAAATGACTCAAAACAATGCTAATCTACCAATCAGCATGCAGGCCTACAATTCCATCTCATTAACATGCACAGGGGGCGGGGTCAAGCAGGGTCTCTAAATTCCGTGCTGCATTTTCATTGGCTCTGATCTTTTCCCCTAATTCTGTTTCTTAGTTTAAAAAACACATTATCATCCAGACTACACCACCCTTGGAAATGGGATTATGGGATTATGTTTAATCGGATATTCCGAGACAGGATTACAGATGTCGAACACTGACATTACATCACCAGTATGCTGATGATGTATTGTGTAAATTGATGTTTAAAATGAAAATGAATATTACTCTTGTAATTTGATATTTCAGATAAAATACATAACGTAAACACTCTAAACAAATCTGACGTAGATGAGGGTGAAGCAAGCAGAAAAATGTCCACAATCTATTTCTGTTAACATCTCACCATGGCTTTCAAAGAGAAATCACAACCTCAGAGTCAGAACCATCTGAACCGTGGTGTGCACAGCAGAACTGTTTCTATCTAGGCATCACATGCAGATCACATTGTCACAAGAGCCTGATGTGTGACTAAAAGTTACTACAAAGCACCAGATTCTGATTCAAATACCTGGAGAAAAAAACGACATGCTAAAAGTCCAGATATTTCAAACAGAAACACTTCAACCACCCCGAAAGAGCAGTGAGTCTAAATTTCAAAACTCTCTGATTTTCATGCTCATCATCATTCAGAAATCTAAAATACGGAGAACAAAGCAGGGAGACCCCATCACCCTCCGTACCCAGATTGACCTGTCTGGGCGAGGAAGGATGGGTTGGGGGTCAGTATAAAGTCTTGTTGCACTTTTACCATGCAAACGCAAAAGTAAACCTATGGAGACGCACACGCCTTACGAAGCAGAGCTGCTTTTTTCTTCACCGCTCCACGGATGTACTGTAAACGATGAGTCTTCCCTGAAAACAACAGAGTGAGACTCAAAAAGTCAAAGACAGACACAGTCACAGACAGAAAAAGACTCCACCAGCCTTCTCGGTTCCGAACATTTATCGCCAACTCAAGACACTTGACACAAATCACTTAACATCAAACATCAAAAAATACAAATAATCTGAGGTGCAGTTCTATTTTGTGCCACTAGATGTGCGTCAGCATGTGGACTGCAGTATATCTCTATATATTGTACGTGTGTGAAAGCGTTTTACCATCTGATCTCAGTTAGGGGCTGGACTGACAATACACAATCCCAGACTCTGAAATACCAGAGTCAAAAATAAGTCCAAATACACACACACACACACACACTCACAAAAGTCTGTGTATATATATATATATATATATATATATATATATATATATATATATATATATATATATATATATATATATATATATATATATACACTTCACATTCACATTTATTAGTCTTAATATAAACAAATTATACAACCTTAAGGCTAAAACTGGCATTTTTAGACATCTTTTTCTATCTACTGTACATTACTGTCTAGACGTTTTGTGAACCTTTTGTCCCACACAAGGACGTTTGGTCTGCTTCTGCTTGCTTCTAAAAATTTAATTCCTAATATGGATAGTAAAACCTGCCCAAATACAAACACAAACACATTCATCTATTCATTCAAGTTTTGGATTGTGGTGAGTTTCTGATGGAGAACTCTCATCTGCAACTGAAACAATCCATAACAAATCTGAATATTGTGTATACAGTAATATGACCTAATAATTTACATCTGTTTCAGCAAGCAAAGTTCTTGTAGTATGTTGGCAGCCAATCCTACTATCAATATTTAAGGTGAGCTGCTGATTAGTTTTAAATATAAAACTGATAACAGTTTTTGTAATGACAATAAACATCATATCTGGACATATAAAACTAGCTAATAGACAAATCTGTGTTTTCAGTGAATATTACGCAAAATTGCATACTGTATGTAGAGACTGTACATCAGACTAGGATATCAGGCCTTGATCATGCTTGAAAGGCCAGAGATAAAAGAAACAATAGATATTTATAGATCTGGAAGTATTTTCAGACTAGGAATAAATTAAAACAATAGCAAAGTCTAACACTAACTCCTAAAAGGTAACATTTCAATGTCCTCATTTGCATTTAAAATCAATATATTTAATTTGCATGGACAACGCTTTTGCGAAACGTCTCAGATAACAAACTCAGAGCAGATCAATTTGCCCCACCCTTTTGCTTCCCTGCTTCATACTTACGATTTCTAGGCTTGTCGTCGTCCAGTCCCTCGTCGTCGTTCTCAGGGTCGATATCCTCAGCCTGCGTGATCCAGTCCAGGTAGCCCTTTAGATCCTCCTCCAGCTGCTGCTTCTCACGGAGCTTCTGGAAATCGCCGCGAGCTTTGGCCTTTTCTCGCTCTTTAGAGAACTCTCTGAGAAACGGAAAGAGAGAGACTTCCTCTAAATATCCATCCCATGAAATAAACTGACTGAATCAGAAAAAAGTTTAATAATTAGAAAAAAATAAGAAATTCAAAAATATTTTAAAATTGCAATTAAATATTAAAAATACTTCTGTGAGCACACATACACTACACCACTGTTCAAAGAGTCGGTACTATGCGTTAATGTTTTTGACAAAAAAGGCCAAATTTTGGCTATATTTGGCTGCATTCTGTCAAAAATACAGCAAAAATTTAAATATTGTTAAATATTGTAATAATTATGTGTGTGTGGGGTGTGTGTGTGTGTGTGTGTGTGTGTATGCTGTACACTGTCATTCAAAAGTTTGGGATCAGTAAGATTTTTAATGTTTTTTAATGGAGTCTCTTATGCTCATCAAGGCTGTATTTATTTGATCAAAAATACAGAAAAAAACAGTAATACTGTGAAATATTATTGCAATTTCTAATACTGGTTTCCTATTTTAATATACCTTAAAATATAAGTTATTTCTGTGATGCAGTGCTGAATTTTCATCAGCAATTACTCTAGTCTTCAGTGTCACATGATCCTTCAGAAATCATTCTAATATGCTGATTTATTATCATTTGTTTATATAACTGGTTTATTATATAACTGATGTGCTGCTCAATATTTTTTGGAACCTGTGGTACTTTTTCCACATTCTTGCTGAATAAAATTATTAATTTCTTTAAAAAAAATAAAAAATAAATAAATAAAAATAACTGATCCCAAACTTTTGAATAGTAGTGTATATTGTAACACAAAATTTCTATTTTGAATAAACACAGTTCTTTTTACCTATTTATCAAAGAATCCTGAAAAATGTATCTCACTGATCCCAAACCTTTGTACAGTAGTGTATTTCTTGCAATAAACAGAACAAGATATTCACTCACAACAAAACCATGAATGTGTATTTAAGGGAAAAGGGAAACAAAACACCTTTGACCCTTGTTTGTACAGACTTGTTTTAAACACAAAAAAGACAATAAGGAAAATAACAGATCTCTCTCTCACACACACTCCCTCCAAAGGATAAAAAATGAGTTAGAAATAAAGAAGATGGAGAGAGAATGAATAAGTGTCCCTTACCCGCTTAAAACCCCAAGAACCAAATTAAGAACAAAAAAGGAGCCAATGATGATTAAAGTGATAAAATAAAGCCATGGCCAGGAATTCCCTACAGCATCATTCACCTGGGAATGGAGGGAAGGATGGAGTATGGGGGGAGAGAGGGATGGATGGATGGATGGATGGAGGGGTACAGTTGAAGAGGGATGAATGAATGATTAGTATGTGTCTGCTGGATATGGGCAGTTCTACATAACCCCTCTCTGGCTCGCTCAATCCCAGTGCTTTGAGAAAGAAAATGTGTTTGATCAGAGTTCAGTCAGAGCTTGTTCTATTGTCCACAGAAACCACACACACAAACACATTCAGCACACAATGCTTACCCGCTCAACACACCCAGAACCAGATTTAGAACGAAAAAGGATCCAAAGATGACCAGACTGACAAAATAGACCCACGGAAGCTCATAACCCATGGCATCCTGCATCTGAGATGAGGAGGGGACAGTTAGAAAAAAGAAAGAAGAGCGGAGCAGAGAGGAAGACAGTCAGTGGAAACTAGTGCAGTGAACAGCACATGCTGGTCCCTCAGAAACCCAGAACATCAAGAAAACCCATGAAGCATAGAGCATATTCAACAGAGAGAAAGACAGAGAGAGAGAGAGAGAGAGAGAGACGTTCAGCTGAGTCTGTTTGACTGCTTTAAAAGATGTCATCAGGAAAACCATCAATCACTTTAAGTATCTGGAAGAGTGCAGAAGACTGATATACAGAAAAGATGGGCTTTAGAGAGCAGCAGTGATCACACACACAGGGCTCAACAGGATTTTTTCTGATAGCGAGTCGGGTCAATAGTTCTGGTTTTTACTTGCAAACATTTTCAGTGGTCCCACTATATTAGAATGTTCAGTGTTTATTTTTTGCAATTTTATATTTGCAAAAAATATTTAGATTTCGTATTACATACTAAGTTTTATTTACATTTTTTTCATTCAATAAAATTACTGAAAATTCTACAACTATAAAGTAACTTCATAAATTCTTGAACACGCTTTCGTTAGAAAATTATGTCATATGTTGCAAAATATTGGTTTGTAGTTTTCAGCACATTTTTACTAGGGCTTTCAAATGATTAATCGCGATAAATAGCATCCAAAATAAAAGTTTGTGTTTACATAATATGTGTGTGTACTGTGTATATTTATTATGGATAAATAAATAAATACACACACACACATAGCCTACATGTATAAATTTTAAACACACACACACACATAACATTTTTCGTAAATATATGCATGCATGTATGTGTATTTATATATACATAATAAATACATACAATACACACACATATATATTATGTAAACAAACTTTTATATTGGATGTGATTAATCCAAAATAAAGCCCTAAATTTTACTGACGTTTTACAAGTAATTTCTGCAAACTCAAAACATTATCACTGAGAAGAATCAGCAGAATATTTTAAATGTAAAACATATCACAAACATCCAAAGGTTTAAGTTTGCAAGGCATGTCAATGAATGTTAAATTTTCAGTGGCAACGCAGCACTGGCCTGGGCCTGTGACTCATACTTATTGTTTAGCCGTAACATACACACCACTCACCTAGTCATAAAAATACATATAAAAAGCAATAAAACAAATAGATAAAAATTGCAAAAGAATGTGGATTCCTAATAGAATTTTCATTTTAATTTGGAACTAAGAATGAAGATCCTATTAAATTATCTGAAATTCTCACAACATTTTTTAAAATTATTATATGATTTTTACAGTTCTGCCTGAAATCGCATGATCATTAACAGAATAATCTCTATCCAAAATAATGGCAATCACAGTGGGATCTTATAATATACCCCCAAAATATCTTTAAAACACTTTAAATGTTATACATGGGCATTTTATCAATTCTATGTTCTAACAGACTAAGGACCAGATTTATTAACAGCTAGCGTTAGAGTACAAAACCGTCTTTTGGTGTTAAAATAGTACTGTCAGGATTTACTAAAGACACGCAGTGAACAATTAGCGCTGAAAAGGCGTGGACACAGTTATTTTTGCACCTGACCTTATTGAATATGCATTTGTAGGAGTTTCCCTTTCAGATGCAAAATTTATGGGAGGAGAGTATTAAAATGAATCATGCAACTTGTTTTGCTAACGTTTGCGCTCGTTAAATTACTGGTATTTGCGCCATTATTTAACAATCCAAAAAAAGCATGTCTTAAAGCAGGCGCTAATTTGCGCTGCTCTAGGTAGATTGCGCTGGTCATTATGGAAATGATCTGTCTGTGTTCTTTAATGTGCGCGTTGTCAGTAAATCACACGCAGAATTTTCCCCTCCCATCAGCGCTTTTATGGAATTGTGCTCTAATGCTAATTTGCCCTGTTTAGTAAATCTGGTCCCTAGTTTTTGTGTGAAATCCTATAAGAAAATTCCCATCATGGTTACATTTGGAGTCCCTTTAGGATTTGCTCCAAATTTGGAAAGAAATTCCAATAGGGTTCCTCTTTTTAACTAAAGACACTGGGAGATATTCCTAACCCTCATTCATATGTCTTTTCTTAGTATACAGTCATTAGGTGTGGTGTGCCGTTATTGGAGCAGACTCACCCAGTACAGGACATCAGTCCAGCCCTCCATCGTGATGCACTGAAACACAGTCAGCATGGCAAATGCAAAGTTATCAAAGTTCGTGATTCCATCATTTGGGCCCTCCCATCCCATCATGCACTGCGTTACGTTGGCTGGGGAGCAGTGTCGTCCATGGGCGGAGCTTGAGGCGCAGGGGGCCGGCTTCTCTTCAGATATAGAACCTGAAAGAAAACAGGATTTTGTCAGTTGGTCTGCAGCCAATGACTAGAACAAAGAAGGAACAAATACTACAGATAAATCCCAGACCTTTGTGTCCATCTTTGAAGAAAAAACAGGTTCTGTGCATCTTGCCCATGAAGAGCTCGAGACCGATGATGGCATAAATGATAATGACGAACAGAACGAGCAGAGCGATGTGCAGGAGGGGAACCATGGCTTTAATGATGGAGTTCAGCACCACCTGTAAACCTGCAACCACACAGGAAAGGAATCTGAAAAATACTGTATAATCACTTTTTTGTCACGTTTTGTGAGTGAGGCGTTTATATTTTAAAAATTAGCTGTTTATATCTGTGTATTATCGATAATAAAATGATAATGTGCAGTCAGCTAATCATGATCACATTGTCAAGCCAGAACAGCTTAAAACAAATGGTCAATTTCAGTATACAGTTTCAAAGTCTTTATACTTAGGTGTTGAAAAAACATTTGACTGCAGAATAAAGTGATTGCTTAATCAGAAACAAGTATTCCAGAGAGACATATAATAACAACTAATGAACGTTCGCATTCTGGACAAAATTGGCAATCAGAAAGAAAATGGATTTGCCTACACAACAATAAAAAGCTATGCCTACACATGCTGATAAGAACGGCTTAATAGAGTTTTGACTTCTGAAATTCTGGGTTGTGATTACTGATTCTCGAAACGTTTCAGATCCTCCTACAGGAAGGAAATGAAAATTTATTTAAATTCATGTTCTCTCAGTTTCTCAGTCCTGACTCATGGACGACTTACTCAACAGTCATCAGATGAGTGTGTGTGTGTGTGTGTGTGTGTACTCACTAGGTACTCCAGATACGAGTCTTAGAGGTCTCAACACTCTAAAGGCTCGGAGGGCTTTTACATCAAACCCTGCAGCCTTGCCTCCCATTGAAGTCCCACCATCCCCTTTAGTGGCCTGCTCTAATATTGCACTGAAGAGCCTGAAAGAGAGATAGAAAGAGGACATTATCGACTCATTATCATTTTACATTTCAGATTAAAACATATTTTAATGAAGCAATTTGTTAAGTGAGAAAAAGACAGCAGTCCAGACTTCACACAGGATGCAGCAAATGAAAATCATTGAGAAAAAAAAATGCTTTTTCAATTATATGACTAGAGTCTTTTAAACATACTATTTTTTTTAATTTACTATTTATTGAAAGTTAACACTACTTTGAAACACTACCATGCACCATTTACCATACCAACCAATTATATGCACATATAAAATTATATTTGGAAATAACATAATAAAATAAAATAATTTTAGCCTCTTTAGCGTTTAGTTTTACACATAAATCTACTTTATTAGAATTTTTTTTAGAGAATGCCTATTTTTAAAATGACTTAAATGAGACATAGAGCTTAACTGCAACACCCAGAAATGACATTCAGACCAGTAGTGTGATTGAATTAACAATTTTTTTTTTAGTGGGCAACCAACAAAAGTCCTGGGAAAAGTATTGTACGTTCAAATAAAAATCAAAATATTTAATTTTCATGAAATAGCCATGATGTAGTCATTATGCATTTGAAAATAAGAGAGCTAATCTTAAGTTAAAAAATTAAATTAAATTAAATAAAGAATATATTAATAAATAATCATATATTTTTAATAGAAGGTTTTTTTTTTTTAGAGAAAGTTCATTTTTTTTTCTTTTTTTAATATATATATATATATATATATATATATATATATATATATATATATATATATATATATATATATAGAATTTAATAAATCATTCTGTTTCATAAACATACTTATGTTCCATTAACAATTTCACATTTAGTACATTACATTTCATAACACTATTTGGTTACACTTTATTTTTAAGGTGTCCTTGTTACAGTGTAAATATACAGTTAAGTACTGAGTAATATTAATTAACTACATGTACTTACTATATGGTTAGGGTTAGGATTAGGGTTTGGCTTAGGGTTACTTGGGGTTACTTGCATGTAACGTGTAACAAGAACACCATAAAATCAAGTGTTACCCACTATTTCAGCATTTTCAGCTTTTGTGCAAACACAATAAAGCTGTCAATGACACCCTACAAAAAGCATTTTTTCTCTATTAAAGTGTGCTCTATTAAACTATGATAACTCAAACTGTACACCAGTTACTGCAGGTTACACCAGGAGCTTGTACTCACCCTACCACCACGATGATGAAATCCAACAAGTTCCAGCCGTTCCGCAGGTATGCATTAGGATGACACAGCAGCCCATATGCAATAACTTTCAGAAATGCTTCCACCGTAAAAATTATCAGAAAGAGATACTCCACCCGTTCCTAGACAGAAAAAACAGAGATAAAGAGGATATTAGTTCTCTAATTGCATCAGCTAGAATATCTTTAAGCATAAAGCCGCTCAAAGCTCTGAACCAACATCAGAAAATGAACTGAGCCATTTGTCTGGATGACATTTTATTACAGATCAGGCCTATCAGAAAAGAACAGATATCACACACACAAACACACAGAATGTCGGTGCACAAGAGACACTGTGTTCGAGTGGATTATAGAGCAGAAATGCTGCGTATGTAAATGCCAGATGAATTTCAAAGTCTTTGCTGACTGTCTCACAACTTTCCTGTGAGAATCAAAACACAGACATTCATCTCCACACGACTCTGGGAAAAGGGATTCAGACCTGATTTCTTTTAACTAGTTGTCAATTGATTTAAAAATACAATAAAATAATAATAAGCCTTAAAAGCCTTATTTTTAAGTAACTAGTTAATTTAGTAATTGAATGCATGTAGATGGTACAGAATTCACTGCAGAACTGTACTCAAAATAAAAACTGCATAATTCAGATGAGAAAAAAAGTGCCTAAAACAATGGTACATGAAGCCATTGTAGTGGCCAACTACATTAGACACTACAATTCTAGCACAAAGTAGCACATTTTTCAGCAAATGCAGCTAGTTAAGGACTTTGTCTGGTCGAATTAATGTGTTACAAATTTCACAAAGTACATTAACAAATAGATTTAAAAGATATATAATTAATTGTTATTATATAATTTTATATAATATATAAGGTTCTAACATAATATAAAAATTACTTAGATAATTTCAAATTATTTTTGTCTTCAGCAGAAAAAGCAGCAGCATTAGAATCTGAAACAACATGAGGGTGAGTAAATAATGACAGATCTTCATTTTGGGGTGAACAGTGTTTTGTTTATGTGGGATCACATTATAAATCTAGCTGCTTTAAAAACAGGGTTAAATGATGCTGTTATCACCTACTTTACTGTAGACTAAACTCTGAGATCTGGAATCAATCCGAGGCTCTTAAATTAATTAAGCTCAATTACTGACAAGAGCCCTCGGTCATCAGCGCAATCAACACCACAGCAATCCACTACACACACAGAGATATACGCACACATACACACACACAGAACATCTAACAATTACATTGAAGCAGACCGATGAATCTGTTGTATTAGATTTAATTATGGATTAATTTTGATGTCCTGTCCTCATATTCCCTCTGTGATTGGAGAAGGCATTAAAAAACTTTTATCCAACAACATTGGCAATCTAACATCAATCCTGCTTAGCTTCACCCATTTTCTTCTGATTTGCTGCGTGTGTGGATATTAGAGGTCAGAGGTCGTGGGAGCTGCTCTGAGACGGTCTAGTCCCCTGAGAGCCATTTGGGTTTACAGAGCAAAATAAGGCGTTCAGCTTTGCTCACTGAGAGAGACGGAAATATTCCCATGGCTCGGTCTGTCAACAGTCACTTTAACAAAATACATTAGCTGTTCAATAGTTCATGGGTCTTTGCAACCCAATTTTAGGCCAATGAGCTTTGGGTTGCCAGCCCAGATCAATTAAAACAAAAAACCTGCCAGAATCCTCTTATTTCTTGCACATTAGTAACAAGTATCGTGGCAAAATGGTTCTGTAAAGAAAATGATATGGAATAAAGTGGTGCACTCATGAGAATTTTTTTCTTTTAAAATAAAATGAAGAACTATTAAAACATACTGTAACTTTCAGAATTCAAAACTGCCCAGTACATCTCAGTCCAAAAAAAATCATTTCTAAGAAACTCTAATCTTTCCAAAATCAGTGAGGAAACCGCTTGCTTATTTCACATGCAAAAAGAACCGTACATATGATTTTTAAAAACACATCAGCAAAAATCAGAAGAAAAAAAAAAGCATCAGACAGAGGGTGAAAAATGGCCATGAAAAATAAAATTATGGGTGCTTTTTAGCGCATAAAAATTGATTAGCATTATGTGGACCTCAGGGGAAAAAGTTAATTAAATAATAAAAAAAAATAATTATAAAAAGACCAATTTTAAACAAAGTATCACTTAGGGGACCAATATTCTCCCCAATTCTTTTCTTAGTACCAGCTGCTTTATATATGCTAAGCACATCTGTATCAGTTCATCAGGGGACAATAACACACATATCATATCATAATAGTCCCATATCTAATCTCTCCTTGTACGGTGTATCTGTGAGGACAATGAAGATAAAGATTTGTGTGGGTGTTTGAGTTTATGTGATGGTGTGCTTTATATTACTTAAACATCATAATTATGAGTTTCCACTGCATATCCTTCAGCAAGACTGACCGGTTCCTCTCTGAACGACGAAGAGAGAGCGAGAGAGACAGAGACTGTGTGAGTGAGAGAGCGATTTACAAGGCTACTCACTCATGCCCATAATTGCAGCAATAGCACATTTAAAAAGGTCAATTTAAGCCTGGAGTAGCGTAAGATATCCGTGTGAGTGAGAATGTATTATTAAGACTCTTAGAAGGCGAGACGTGTTAGTTTTCCTTTGAACCAGCTGGCACAGAGACAGACACACTGACGCAGTGCATCCCTGCGCTCTCTGATCCAAAACCCGCTGACTCTCTCAGTCCTGTCTCGGACACACACACACACACACACACACACACACACACACATTACATATTGACTGACCAAATATGTACAACTTCAAGCAAAGAAGTTGCAGTTTATTTTTGCTGTTTTATGCCTTTATTTTGATATGACAGCAGGCAGACAAGAAGTGAAGTGGGAGAAAGAGAGGGGGACAGGATCATCAAACTCGAGATGCCCAAAGTGCAACAGCGCTAAATGTTTGTTAATTAGAAGTTTTGATGAATCTTTAAGCATTGTTTTTTTTTTTTGCCCTGTACAACATTTCAAAGTGACCATGTTTAAATTGGTCATGAACTAAGAAAACAAATTCCCTTGATCTTCTGATATGTAAGATGTTTATATGTGCTATAAAAACATCCTGTAAATTTCAGAACTGAAAACTTTCTCATTAGCTTATATTGAAGCCAATCTGCCAAAACGACAGATTGTGGAATGTTCTACTCTATGACGTAATAGTGTTGCTGCCTGTTTAGCCCCGCCCACCTATTCGCATGTGTAGTGTAAATAATGAGAGAGCGAACACAGGTCTACGCAGAAACGAAACCATACACTTTATTGGATGAACTTTATTTTTAATTAAGTTCCAGACCGCGTCGGTAAGAACTTGGTCCTTTGTTCACTTCATTTTACCGTGGATTCGTTTACAAACAAGGCACAATTTGACACGGGATTTTCAGAAAGATTAAAACTAAAAGAAGATGCTGTGGCGATTATATTGGATCTGACAGTAATGTCGCAACACACAAGTGTAAGTAACTGTTTTCCTTATGTGGTCATTGCTTTGTCTGTTATTATAGATCGTTTGATATGTACTGAGTATTTATACTTTTGTAACCTAAATGACTACAGCGCCTAGGAAGGCTGCCAAACATACACAACTATTAGCCAATCATATCAGTGAGCATTTATACTTCTGAGTTTACAATCCGCCACGCCTATTCAAACAGAGTGTTCTGATGAGGGGGGTCAAAACAGGACAGAAAATAGCATATTATTTCAAAAATACGATGTTTTTTATGTAAAAATCTTGATAACATTATAAGTGGACCTCAGAGAACAATACAAAATAAAAAACAAAAGTAGTTCATGAAACTTTAAGCTCAAAAAGAAAAGAAATTCCATAAAAGTATTCCAAAAGTATTCCATGACTTTTCCACTACAATACATTGCACTATAACAACTGATGTCTATCCTGAAATTTCATTCATATGGTGCCTGAGGGGACATGGTCATGGAAAAAAAAAAAAATTGAGATGTGAGGAAAAAAATATAAATAAATAACTTTTCGTTTGCTCGTTGCATTCACTTGCAAAACTTTTGTGTTCCCCTGAGAAACTTTTGCGATCTCAATAAGTTTTCAGAGCGAACGCAAAACAACTGTGATATAATTTTTCTCCCATCCATTTTTTCTATCACCCTGTCTCAATAGGGGATTCGTAGACTTTTCTGTGTTGTAATCAAACAAGATGCACCAGTTTAAATATGTGACTATAGGCGCTTTCGCACTGCATAGTTCTAGGAACTTAGTTTTAGGAACTAGCCAGCAGGGTTGTTCCTAGAGAACCAACTTCTCCCTCGGGCCGTTTTCCTGGTTGCATTTGCACCGGCAGCAGGAACTGAGGCGGCCGACAGCGACGTCTTTATCCGCAGCATTCACAAATGTCAACAACCATTGAATGGAGGTCGCCGTGTTCTGAACTGTTTTTGTTGTGTGTCGTGGGTTTCGTGATAACGGTGATGGAATGGAAATGCACAATTTACGCAATTGAAAGAGAATGAAAATCTGACTAAATCTCCTATGACAATTGCAATGCAATGTTACATATCATCGAGGCTGAGAAAAGAACAAAACGCTGCAGACAACAGATAAACGCCGTTATCGCTGTTTTCCATATTCGTAGAGTAAATATTTTAACACAGCTTTTTAAAAATCCCGGGTAACCTGTGTTTCGTATGCATTTGGCCAATCAGCATGCACTTACGTTACTGGTAGTTGCTATAGGACTGATTTAGACCCTACTCTGAAGTAGGAACTAAATTAGTTTCCCCAAATGGAGTTCCTAGAACTAAAACCGTTCCTAGTTCCTGTGGTGCTAACATGCCAAAAAGCGGGAACTTTTATGGTACTTTTATTATGTTTTTTGTCCTTTTTGGAGTTCGTAAGTCATGGGCACTATGAAATGTTGTTGTATAGGCAAAAAAATAAAAAAAATAAAAAATTTACAAAGATTTTTCAAACATCTCTTTTGTGTACCACTGAAAAAAAAAGAAACAGCATATTCGTGAGTAAATAACAGAATATTCATTTTTGGGTATTCCTTTACCTCTCAACTGCATTCAGAGACAGCAATAATGCCGTTTAACATAGTTTGAACACACCCTTTTCTTCTTCCACTTTCTGAAGTGAGAAACAACAATACAGAACAACAAAATTGATGAGAGAAGACACAAAAAGAAGGTAGGAAGCAGCAGAGAAGCAAAAATGAGGAGTAAATGAGAGGAGGAGTGGAGAGATGGAAGGATGAAGACAAGAGAGGTGAGCTGTGCGGCTCTCTAGATGACAGTCATGATAATTCAATTTCCTGTGATGGGTGCACAAACGGGGCCACGAGCAAATCAAATTACAGCGAGTCGCTTTGGGGACAGAACCTCCCGATCTCTGTGACCTTACCTTTATGCCCAGTATGTCTGTAACCAAGGTAACAGGATTTGTGGTCAGCGGATGCCATGTCAGATGCCCCCCCACCCTTGTTGCCCCAAGGCAACACACTGTTCCTGAGTTAAGTACACAGTGGCCTACAGAATTTTTTTTTGTCTTTTTTGGGCTTATATTCCCATGTGGCTGAAGAACCTGCGAGGAACGACAATGAATTCGAGACTTTAACTGAAGTCCTGAGTCAGTTTAAATATTGACTGTACGTACAGAGTTAAACACTGCTCTTGGGAGCCGTACACGATGCAAAACCCACAGCATGCTGCTGTCAGTTTCCAAGACAACGAGAGCCCATCTTGGTCTCCATGGAGACAGCTAGTGAGCAGCAGCATGGCTGCGATGGGACGCAGAGGCCTGCTGTGAATCCCGCGTATGCGTGGAAGCGTTTACACGTGTGGAGCGCGATCATTTCAACCGTCATACGACGCCGCACACTTCGCTGTGACAGGAAGTTACACGGCCCATATGTGAGCATATACACCTGTAGTCAACACACAAGGATGCTTTCAGCCTTTGCGGTCACACAAATCTGTTGCATTTTATCCTTTTCACTCAAAGTCACTATCGTGCAGCTACTGTAGTAAAAAGACTAAAATAGGTGAATACTGTATCCCCTTTTCACTATTGTGATATGTACTAAGCCACACTTTCTAAATTAAACTATTTTATAATTTTGTATTATTAAATTATTAATAAACTTTGATTATAATTTATATAATTTTTATAACTTTATTCTTATAACCTGCATGTCTTAAATGATTAAACTATTAAATATGTATTTATTATTAAATTATAAAATAATTATCATTTTTTGTTTTTAAATTTTAAATGTTTTAAATATTTTTATTTTTAAATAAATATTGTATATTATTATTATTATTATGTAAATATTCTGTGTTGAGACGTGCTGAAATCGCGTTTGGTCTCGTACTGTATCGCGTACCTTGTCAGTGTCTGTGCTTGCTTGGCCATTTATTGTGATTAACAGGAAAGTGTGTCCAGCTGAATTCAATTAGTGATTTGTTAGAATGGTATAATAAAAGGTTATTATACCGCGGCAGCGGTCGCGGCAGCCCTCGTGTGAAGCCCTCGTCGTGTTATGACCGAAGTGTGTAAAGACCTTCGACTCTACCGTGCGACTCCACCGGGCAGGGACACCGGCAAGGGATAAGTATCGCTTTTTATTTATTCTCTTTCCTATTACTTGTTTCAGCATGTGTGTTTGGCTCAGTGTAATTTTTTAGGATTACTGTTAAACTAATGTAGTTTGATTTGTATATGTTATCTATTTTAATTTTAGCTAAAGTTGTATTAATGTTTTTTATAAGTTTTTTATTATGTCTGTATAGGTTATTTATTAAGTTTTACTTTTATTTAATTTGAGTTATTTCTGTACTTCAACAAACTAAATGGAAATGAAATATTATATGTATATATATATATATATATATATATATATATATATATATATATATATATATATATATATATATATATATATATATTGAATTTATGGATGTGTGTGTGTGTGTGTGTGTGTGTGTGCGTGCGTGCATATATGCCTGCGCGTGTGTGTGTGTGTGTGTGTGTGTGTGTGTGTGTACATACACATGTAGTTGTTTTTGGTGTTTGGCTTAGTGTTATGTTAGAATCATTATTATACTCTTATACCTTTTGTTCTCTTAATATTTTGAATTGTTTGTAGCTTTATTTTGTTTTCATTTAAATGTTAAGTTTAGAAATTTTGTTGTATGCATTTGTCTTTTTAATTTAATAAAAAAATTTTTTAATGTATGTATATATAGTATTTATAAAGTTTTAGCTTTTAGTTTTAGTTGTTTTAATACTACAATTGATTGATTATGTTGTCCTCATTTGTAAGTCGCTTTGGATAAAAGCGTCTGCTAAATGACTAAATGTAAATGTAAATACCTCATTTTTTCATTTTTACCTAATTATATTTTATGCACTACATTCTCACTATTTAAAAAATAACATTTATTAATAATGTTAGTTATAATTATATTATATATTATATATATTATAGTTATATATTATATTTGTATTATAATTTATATAATTTTATTCTCATAACCTGTACTTCCTAAATAATTAAACTATTTTTTTATTATTAAAAAATAATTAACAATATTCCAAACCCCCCCCACAAATACCATAATCTACAGTGGTGTGAAAAATTGTTGGCCCCCTTCCTATTTTTTATTTTTTTTTGCATGCTTGTCACACTTTAATGTTTCAGATCATCAAACTAATTTAAATATTAATCAAAGATAACACAAGTAAACACAACATGCAGTTTTTAAATGAAGTTTTTTATTATGAAGGGAAAACAAAATCCAAACTCACATGGCCCTGTGTGAAAAAGTGCTTGCCCCCTAAACCTAATAACTGGTTGGGCCACCCTTAGCAGCAACAACTGCAATCAAGCATTTCCGATAACTTGCAATGAGTCTGTTACAGCGCTGTGGAGGAATTTTGGCCCACTCATCTTTGCAGAATTGTTGTAATTCAGCCACATTGGAGGGTTTTCGAGCATGAACCGCCTTTTTAAGGTCATGCCACAGCATCTCAATAGGATTCAGGTCAGGATTTTGACTAGGCCACTCCAAAGTCTTCATTTTGTTTTTCTTCAGCCATTCAGAGGTGGACTTGCTGGTGTGTTTTGGATCATTGTCCTGCTGCAGAACCCAAGTTCGCTTCAGCTTGAGGTCACGAACAGATGGCCGGACATTGTCCTTCAGGATTTTTTGGTAGACAGCAGAATTCATGGTTCCATTTATCACAGCAAGTCTTCCAGGTCCAGAAGGAGCAAAACAGTCCCAGACCATCACACTACCACCACCATATTTTACTGTTGGTATGATGTTCTTTTTCTGAAATGCTGTGTTACTTTTACGCCAGATGTAATGGGACACACACCTTCCAAAAGTTCAACTTTTGTCTCGTCAGTCCACAGACTATTTTCCCAAAAGTCTTGGGGATCATCAAGATGTTTTCTGGCAAAACTGAGACGAGCCTTTATGTTCTTTTTGCTCAGCAGCGGTTTTCGTCTTGGAACTCTGCCATGCAGGCCATTTTTGCCCAGTCTCTTTCTTATGGTGGAGTCATGAACACTGACCTTAACTGAGGCAAGTGAGGCCTGCAGTTCTTTGGATGTTGTTCTGGGGTCTTTTGTGACCTCTTGGATGAGTTGTCGCTGCGCTCTTGGGGTAATTTTGGTCGGCCGGCCACTCCTGGGAAGGTTCACCACTGTTCCATGTTTTCGCCATTTGTGGACAATGGCTCTCACTGTGGTTCGCTGGAGTCCCAAAGCTTTAGAAATGGCTTTATAACCTTTTCCAGACTGACAGATCTCAATTACTTTCTTCTTTCTCATTTGTTCCTGAATTTCTATTGATTTCAACATGATGTGTAGCTTTTGAGGATCTTTTGGTCTACTTCACTTTGTCATGCAGGTCCTATTTAAGTTATTTCTTGATTGTGAACAGGTGTGGCAGTGATCAGGCCTGGGTGTGGCTAGAGAAACTGATCTCAGGTGTGATTTTTTTTTTTAAAAAACCCCTTCATTTAAAAACTGCATTTTGTGTTTACTTGTGTTATATTTGATTAATATTTAAATTTGTTTGATGATCTGAAACATTAAAGTGTGACAAACATGCAAAAAAATAAAAAATCAGGAAGGGGGCCAACAATTTTTCACACCACTGTATGTATCTATCTATCTATCTATCTATCTATCTATCTATCTATCTATCTATCTATCTATCTATCTATTCATTCATTCAGTTTATTATTAATAATACATTTTAATTAATATAATTTTAAGTTTCATTTGTCTTGGCTGCACTGCAAACAACAACTTGAAAACTAAAAACAATAATATTGAAAACAATAATACTGATTAATAACGGTTATAATTATATTTGGTATTTGTATTATAATTTATATAAATGTGTTCTCATAACTTGCACTTCTTAATTAAATTATAATTTCTTATCAAAAAAAATTAACAATATTTAAAAAAAACAAATACCATAATAGTACCATAATTTTTTTCTATCCATCTATAGATACTTGAAAACTTAAAACAATAATATTGATTAATAATGGTTATAATTTATATATATATATATATATATATATATTATATATATATATATATATATATATATATATATATATATATATATATATATACACATATATACATATATATATATATATATATATATATATATATATATATATATATATATATATACACATATATACATACACACACACACACACACACACACACACACACACACACACAGGTGCATCTCAAAAAATTTGAATATTGTGAAAAAGTTAATTTTATGTTTGAACTTAGTGAAATGAAACTTATATGAAATGAAACTTTCATATATTCTAGATTCATTACATGTAAAGTAAAACATTTCAAAAGTTTTTTTTTGTTTTAATTTTGATGATTAGAGCTTAGTATCTCAAAATATTAGAATATTTTCTAAGATCAATCAAAAAAAGGGATTTGCAAAACAGAAAATTTCAAGTTATTTAAAGTATGTTCATTTATGCACTCAATACTTGGTCAGGGCTCCTTTAGCACAAATTCCAGCATCAGTGAGGTGTGGCATGGAAGCGATCAGCCTGTGACACTGCTGAGGCACTATTGAGCCTTCAGCTCGTCTGTATTGTTGGATTGACTTTCTCATCTTTCTCTTGAAAATATCCCATAGATTGCATATGGGGTTCAGGTCAGGCATGTTGGCTGGCCAGTCAAGCACAGTAATATCATGGTCAGCAAACCACTTGGAAGTGGTTTTGGCACTGTGGGCAGATGCTAAAGTCCTGCTGGAAAAGGAAATCAGCATCTCCATAAAGCTTGTCAGCAGATGGAAGCATAAAGTGCTGCAAAATCTCCTGGTAGACTGCTGCATTGACTTTGGACTTGATAAAACACAATGGACCAACACCAGCAGACGTCACGGTACCCCAAATCATCACTGACTTCAAAAACTTCACACTGGATTTGAATTTTGCAGCTTGGATTCTGTGCCTCTCCAGTCTTCCTCCAGACTCTAGACCTTGATTTCCAAATGAAATGCAAAATTTACTTTTATCTGAAAAGAGGACTTTGGACCACTGAGCAACAGTCCAGATCTTTTTCTCCTTAGCCCAGGTAAGATGCTTCTGACGTTGTTTCTGTTTCAGAAGTGGCTTGGTAGCCCTTTTCCTGAAGACGTCTGAGCGTGGTGACTCTTGATGCACTGACTCCAGCTTCAGTCCACTCCTTGTGAAGCTCTCCCAAGTGTTTGAATCGGCTTTGCTTGACAGTATTCTCAAGCTTGTGGTCATCCCTGTTGTTAGTGCACATTTTATAATCAAATTTTAAACAAAAAAAAATCTTTTGAAATGTTTTACTTTACATGTAATGAATCTAGAACATATAAAAGTTTCACTTTTTGAACTGTTACAAAAAAAAAAAAAAATAATTTTTTTTTTTACTATATTCTAATTTTTTGAGATGCACCTATATATATATATATATATATATATATATATATATATATATATATATATATATATATATATATATATATATATATATATATAATATATATAATTTCTCTTGGCTGCACTGCAAACAACAACTTGACAATTCTGCTTTTTGGCTGCTTGAGTTGCAGCCAAATGTTTGTGACGGCAATGCGCAAACGGTAAGCAGCAATCCTTCTAAGAATTGTGGCTCTTTACCAATGTTTTTTTTTTTTTTTTTTTTTTTATGTAAGATTACTGGTCGAACTTCAGGAGCCAAGCTACCCTTTTATTATGTGCCTCCCCCACTTTTCAAATGTCCCCATGTTCCTGGAGTAAACCCAAAAAACCTAGACGAAATAACCAAACGAAACCTGCGCTAAAACCAGATATGAAGGGAGTTCTGGCAGTGTCGTAATTTCTCCAGAAATAACATCACTAGATCTATTCATCATCCCACTGCACTGACACCAGCAGCCCAGAGCATGTGTATGTGTGTGTGTGTGTGTGTGTGTGTGTGTGTGTGTGTGTGTTGAGAGAGGACTTATTTATGGTGCAGTTCTCAAACGCTATCTGAAAGTGACTGCCAAATTCCACCCACTCTCCTACACTAATATAATAATAATAATCGACATGGGGTGGGGATCATATTTTCTCTGAGTGTGTGTATATTTAAGGAAGGGCCCCGATGAGTCTATTACTCTCATGACGATACATCTCATTGGCCAAAAGGGATCACTGTGCAAAGTTCGACCAATCGGAGGTGAGCAACTGTGAAAAGAGGAGGATCGCTCTGTTCCGCTGCATTTTTCACACCACTTTCTAAAATTAACCACATACTCATCTGTATACCCTCCCTTTTTTCTCTCTCTTTGTCTCTCTCTATCTGTCTCAGCAGGTACCAAAAATATTCTGTCCCATAGGAACAGAATTATCTGCAGCTTCGAGTTCTTAAGCACGAGTGTGTGTACGTCTGTATGCTGGGTGGCCGCCTTACTGTCTCAGGTAGAATCAGAAGCACACACGCACACTTTTTCAGCTTCACACTAAAACATTTTTCTTGAGCAAACGTGATGTACAATTTGAACATGAAATTGAAACTGATTTCCTTTTATGTCAGTTCATCTTAAACAAGAGGGTCTTTTTAGTAGGTACCTGGGCCTTGTATATATTTACTTCACTTCCACTATTCCACAGTTTTAAACGTAAAAAGTGGATTTTTATATGTTCATAGGACAATATAATTTGTGCTTGCTTGTGCTTAATTCATTCTGAATGTTGCAATAGTATTCCTATGGTGTATATTAGGTGTACAGACCCACAATTTTTTAAATATTTTAAATAATTTAAACTTTTAAATAATTTTATAACATTAAATAATTATCAAGTTTACATTGTATTAATTTTATTTCTATATTAGAAATTACAAACTTGAACCTGCTGTGAAATCTGCATGGGGAAATCATTCACTCTCACAAGAAATTCCAGATTGCTTGTATTCGTATTGGAAAGACTGGATTTTATCCGTGAAAATTTGCTGAACATCGGTAAATGTGATTGCGCCTTTCTTGCAAGTTCCACTAATGTATGTAATCAACAATAAATAAAGGGCTTTATTGTTGATTTTGTAAGTTTAGGTCATTGCAGTGACCGTTACGGAAGACAGCGTATCGCCGCTCCTGAACACGGCGTGACAGTAGAGGATGTTGCTGCCAGCAGGAGAGAAGACTGGGTATGAAAACAGCATCAAGGATGGACGAGGCAGCGCTGCTTTTCTCAAAGGAGGAAAATCTTGTTAGTCTTTTAATTGACAGTGGAGGTTGGGTGGGTGGAGTGTAACGTACTGTTTTGCTGCTGGGTCAAGTAAAAAAATTATAAAGATGATCCCAACGATCCGAAGATTAATGTGGCGCATGCTTGTCACCTCCGAACAGTTATGTGTGACTTAGTAATAAAAAAAGGAGATTTCATGGCTTATGAAATAGTGAAGAACTTGCATCATATATAAATTTGAAGAGATAAATGGATAAGTTACATGGGGCGTCTCTCTTTCTTTCCTTTTCCTTCTGTCTTTTTCTCTCTATCCATCTGTCGGACAGCTTATCTATGGCATGATTAAAGCAATATGACTCACTCTGCCATTCCAGTGACTCACAGAGAGAGAAGTAAGGGGGGTTTAAAGGAAGCTGTAAACTGTTGGGACTGAAAGCCACCAGCCCTATTACATGCCTACAGACTCATAGAGATCAGATACTCACACACATAAAAACATACACCCATGAGCACACAGATGTTTGCACACATGTTTGCGGTCATAAATCACACACGCACACATGTACAGAATCAATTGTTTCACTACTGGATATAAAGCTTTAGGCTGTCAGGTTTCTGCCGGCCGGGTCTCCATCCCAGAGGACCCCAGCTACCCCCTTCTCCGCTTTGATGACCAGGGGTCTCTGCAGAAGACTTATCGATAAATAGAAGCCAAGTTTGCACGCAATCGCACACACACACAACCTTCAAAAGGACACAGTCAAACACCTGTGGTGAATAAATAGTAATATATTTCAAAGGGTCATTTGTACTTTATGTAGTCTATATTATATAATTCTACATTATAATTATAGTCTATTCATTAAACTGTTACTTTAAGTAGTTTCAAGCAATATTACATTATCTCTAAAATATCACTAATTATTTTTTGCATTATTTTCATGACAATTAAGATCACCAAATCATAATGTTTTTTTTACATTATAAACAAAACAAAAAAAACTGCAATATAAACTGTATATAGATAGACAGACAGACAGACAGACAGATAGATAGATAGATATAGATACGTCAACATTTAATTATTAACATCAAAGACATTACAAAAGGCATTACAGCAAATACTAACAAAATATATACATTTAAAATATAATATAATAATCTTTGTATAGTTTTATAAAACATACATTTTATTTTAAATATATAAAGTTTTCGCCTAGTCAAAAAAATTATAGTCATAATAAAGGTTTAATTTTATTTGAGCAAAATATAATTTCCTATTTTTTCTTCTTTGATTTTGGGGTGAAATGTTGGTCGGATATGATTTTGACAAGTTTGGTGCGATTCATTGTTCTATCAATGACATGATGGCACATAAAGTGCTGCACAAAATACTGACATTATATAATATATGATATTATACTACAACTTCTGCACAATAGTTAGACTGGTAAATGTGATACACACACAAACACAGAGAGAGACATCTGCCCTTTTGTGCATTTGGCTGACAGGAATTATCACAGTGAAGCACAAAAGCTTAGAAAGAAAGAGAGGGGAAGAGCTGGTCTGCTTTTCTCAGTGGAATGTAAATAATGTTGATGAGACCGGTGTGACATCCCAGTGAAGGACTCAAGCCAAATATTTCAGATGTCTCTTTTTGCTGCCTGGTTTAGACCTTTAACAAACAGCACACAACCTAAAGCACACTGTTGCACCTCCACCTACCTGTCTTTCTTTATTTCTTTCAATTCAGACTGAATTTTGTAGAGAAATCTCATCTAACTGCCCTTGTCATTTCTCTTTTAACTCTCTAAACACGTTTTCATTTACATCTATTGTTGCCATAGCAACACACTCACACAGTGCCTAAGAACAGAAAGAAGTTTAACAAGATATGAGATTGTAAGAAAACAGTAGGAGAAGAGTATCAAAAAGAGAGAAAGACTTTACTGTTTCACAGCAGCATTTTAAATCCCACAGTCTGAATCAATATCATATGGGAATGTCTGAGGTTTTTTGAAGGGCTATTAAATGTCCAGACAACATCCAGAAGGGCTATTAGGTTCATAAACAATTCATTGACAATGTCCAGTTACATTTACTTAAATAGCTCCAGACAAGCAACAACTGTTTGAAGTAGTGTGGTTTAGTCTGTGCTTCTGCTACCTTCAGCATAGCTTTCAAGCTACATGTGTTCGCAGGCTTAGAAATCACACACCACAGTTTTCATTAAATGAACAAACTCACTCTTCAGACTGAATCATCAATGACCTCAGAAGTCATTGATGAACTGAGTGAGTCAGTGGAAACACACTGTGCTCACTGAACTCTCTTCAATTGCTGAACGCAACTACAGGACAGAATGGAGGGAAATACAAGATAGACAGAGTGAACTACAGGGCAAAATTTAATATAGGACACTGAACTACGACTAGACATTGAAATACAAAAAAAGACTCTAAACAATATGATAGATACAATATTATAGGATAGATAGTGAACCACAGGACAGATTGTCAACTACAGGACAGAAATTCTAAACTACATGACAAACTACATGACACATTCTAACTTAAAGAAAAAAACACTCAGAACTTTGCAAACTACAAAAAAGATAGCAAAATACAGGACAGGTTGAAAACTACAGGACAAAACATTCAACCCAAACTGCAGGACATAAACTGAATGATGGGTCAAATTCTGAACTACATGACAAACACTAAACTACAGCATAAACTCTAACCTGCAGGACACACTCAATTCTGAGAGACTGCAAACTACAGGACATATTGTAAACTACAGGACAGAATCTTTGACCTAAACTACGAGACAAAAACTGAATGACAGGTCAGATTCTAAACTACATGACGAACATTGAACTACATCACAAATTCTAACCTACAGGAAACACTCAGAACTTAGAGATTGCAAACTACAGGACAGATTGCAAACTATAGGACAGAATCTACAGGACATAAACTAAATAACAGGTCAGATTCTGAGCTACATGACAAACATTGAACTACAGGACAGAATCTTCAACCTAAACTACAGGACATCAACAGAATGACAAGTCAGATTCAAACACTGAACTACAGCACAAATTCTAAACATACAGGACACACTCAAAACTGAGACTGTAAACTACAGAACAGATTGCAAATTACTGGACAGAATCTTCAACCTAAACTACAGGACATAAACTGAACGACAGGTCAGATTCTGAATTACATGGCAAACACTGAACTACAGCACAAACTCTAACCTATAGGACACACTAAAAACTGAGAGATTGTAAACTACAGGGCACATTGTAAACTGCAGGACAGAATCTTCAAACTAAATTACATGATAAACTGAATGACAGGTCAGATTCTGGAATACATGACAAACACTGAAGTACAGCACAAACTCTAACCTACAGGACTCAAAACTGAGAGATTGAAAACTACAGGACAGAATATTTGACCTATTGTAAACTACAGGACATAAACTGAATAACAGGACAAATTCTGAACTCCATTACAGTTTTTATAAAGTTAAAATAAAAATAGTTAAAATAGCATTTTTTTCTTTGCTGCGCTTAATTTTCTTTAATCAATATATATTATAACACGTAATTATAACGTAATTATAACACGTAATATAAATTACAACACAGACTTTAAATGACTAAACTACAGAAAATGTGGTCTGGGTGTTGCAGAATGGATCCAGCTGATGAGTATACATGAATATTATGCAGTCACATCTTTAATACACAACACAGAGACCTGTGATCTCACATTGCTGCATTTCACCCTTTAGTCACTTCTCACTAACCAGCACATCTCCACGGCAACATGCTCACATTGCTCAGGATCAGGAATGTTAGGAATCTGAGTGAGATGGCTAAAGAGCATCGCCATGACGACAGTACAGAGAGGGATGAGTTTAGAGGAGCACCATGTAAGGAGGAGTTGATGTCACCGGCATCAGGGAAGAGAAACGCTGAAACTAAACAGAGCGTTAAGCGCAACATATGAGAGAGAGAGAATTCTTCTGAGATGTCTTTACGTAAACAACACTGAACCATGAATTCATCATTCTCAAGCATTCATTTGCCATGGCAACAGTGCCACATTGTGAGATTGGGGACTGGTGACGGATTGATTCTAGGATGGGGTTTGTGTGACCAGCGCTTCAATCACTCCAGTCCTTTTTGAGCAGTGTGTTACCGCACTGCCATGCTGCTATTTAGGGTCTAACTGTGCGCCCGGAGATAAAAACGAACAGAAATGTGTTCTTTGATGATTATTTACTTCTAAAGATGATTTTAGCACCAGTGTACTGTGCTTTTACCATGGTAAAAGCATGGTACTTTGATATATACCGCAATCATCACATCCGTATACCATGGAATTAACAAAAAATACAAGTATATATACTAAAACTATGATGGTATATGAAAAAAAGGTAATGATTTATGTTATGGTCCAATATGGATGTATAAATGCATACAGAGACAGCCTTAATCGTGTACAGGAGAGATCCTGCAGACATGAAGCCTAAATAAATAAAATGCACAAAAAGCTGAATTTGGGCAGAAAGCTGAAAGTCTGTGGTAACTATGACACTAGTTGTCATGGAGACTGTGTACTCTGCAGAGCATTGTTTTGATTGGTGATGATGCCAAAGTGAGGCTCCATCAAACGTCATGAACAGCCAAAACCACAATCCTCCCACACTGCGTGTGTGTGGGCAAGAACATGACATTTTTCTCTGTTGAAGACTCTTGTAAAAGACTGTTTAAAAGTTAAATGTGCAGCAGCGGCTCATTATCTCTATAATTCACAAAACACACAAAAAGACTATGTATTTGATGATTTTGTTATTGTGTGAGGCCTGCTGATGTTCACCCTCATCACCGTAGATGTTCGTTGCAGCGTGGGACTGCAGGATTGCAAAAGATTGGCAAGAAATGCTCAGGTCGCAAGACCACAGCAAACTAAGAAGACCCACAACAAACACACAAAAGCCAGAGGCATTTTCTCTGAGGAGGCAGTACAATATGAAATTGAATATTGGATAAATCATTTGTAAACTACAGGACAGAATCTTCGACCTAAACTACAAGAAATAAACTGAATGACAGGACAGATTTTGAACTGCATGACAAATACTGAACTACAGCACAAACTCTTACCTACAGGACAGAATCTTTGACTTAAACTACAGGACATCAATAGAATGACAGGTCAGATTCTGATCTACATGACAAACACTGAACTACAGCACAAACTATAAGCTTTAGGACACACTTGATAATGACAGATTGTAAACTACAAGACAGAATCTTCCACTTAAATTACAGGACATCAACAGAATGACAGGTCGGATGCTGAATTACCTGACAAACTTTGAACTACAGCAAAAATTCGAACCAAAAGGACACACTCAAAACTGAGACATTGTAAACTACAGAACAGATTGTAAATTACCGGAAAGAATCTTCGACTAAAACTACAGGACATAAACTGAAAGACAGATCAGATTCTGAAATCATCCGTAAGTAACATTGTCCAACAACAACACTAGGATAATGAGGATAATGTTTCAAAGGGAGGGTGCCTTCGTTGAGCTTACTCTGTTTTCATTGAGTAAATAAAAAATAAATAAATACATAAATAAATGAATGAATGAAAATTGCCAAACCAACTATATGCTAAATACATTTAAAAAAAAAACTACATGAAAGATTTTTTTACTATACTATTATATAAGCTATTTTTGAAGAAATGTTAAAAAGTAGCAATATGCAAATCAAAATTAACTTGAAATTACATGAAATAACGAACTGTGAACCAATTAAATTTGCATCTGTAGTGTTTACAGAGGATTTGTTAACTAATGGTCTAAAAATAGGTAACTAAAAGCCAAAAACTATAAGCTATAAAACAGCAGAAAAAAATAAAATAATAAAAATCACCATGAAATAAGGTTTTGACTATATTATTGCTGTAGATATTTTTGAGGAAATATAAAAAAGATATAAATTTGATTAAACTTTGATGTGGCTTGGTTTTAAAAAATGTATATTAATATAAAAATGCAAAAATATTACAGCATTGATTCCTTGTTAATCATGCAAGGTGTAAATGGTGTTTCTTATGTTTTTACAGTGTAGCTATTAAAATCAAATGGAACATAATTTGTATTGGAATAACAAAGAAAACTGTTTCAGAGATTCAGAAGTCCACCACAAGACACTGACTAACACAAAGTAATCCAGAGTGGATTGAAAACAGACCAAAAATAACCATGTTTAGAGCGCATAAATATCAGCTCAACAATAAAACGCAGCTCTTTCTAATCTAATGCGACAGAAGAAAGGCGAGAGAGAGGAGAGGACAGAAGTTATGAAGAGATGAGAGTAGGAGGTGTGAAGATGGAGACAGGACAGAATGAGTGCCATCTCCCAAAATGAGGTCTTTGGCCCAAGGACATCTGTAACTCACAGGATAGAGAGATCTGACTTCCTAATATTTATCTAAGACACACAGAAACTGCAGCTGCAACTCATAATTCCATATAACTGATCTGAAAACAGTTTAATGCAGTCAACATTAACTCTAGGTCAGCACTACATCTTCCCTGTATGCAAAGTAACCATAATGATATTTTATTTTTATGGCAGAGCATTTGCAATGAACTTTAGCAGCAGTAATTTAAATTTACTAATCCTGCATACTATTTTGGATGGATAGTGTGTGAATTTACACCTGAGCATTGATTATTATGGGATGTTACTCTGTGATATGGATGACACATTTGCCCACAATAATCAAACATGCATCTACATGCTTAATTTGAATCAGCTGCTTGTAAACCCAAACACTTGTGAAGCCTGAGGACCCACAATGCACCTGTCACAAACATCTGTCCTGGTGCCGCTGTGTAGCTCTGTATAGCATTACATCATTACATCAATATATTCAAGTAGCACATCGCTGTATGATGGCCTGTTTAATTTTGGACCACAGAACAGAATCGGAATGATAATGAGCAACTGCGCACACACACACACACACACACACACACATGCGCACTGTGTGTGTGGTAATTAAATCTATAAAGAGATTTTCTTTATGTTTTGTGCCTGACTCCTATTAAGCACCATATTAACTAAGTGCGTGTTTTTACCTTTAACTGTATTAATAATTTATTAATTCTCATATAACACTACACAACAATAAATCCACATAAATTCCTCAAACTTGAACACGTAGAAACTCACTGCACTTTCTGATTCTCTGTTGTCATAGAAACTTGCTGTAAGCGTTTGGTGGGATACAAGAAGCTGGGGGCTGCAGGAACTACATTACCCAGCAGCCCCAGTGCTTGAATGAATTAGATGTAGAGGATTGTGCTAAATTCATTTGGCAAGTCCTTCGGGTTTCTTGAAGCCGAGAGGTCACATGAAACAATGCGAGATGAAACAACAGAAGTGATTTTAACATATAGAAAGCAAATATGTGGTTTAACATTACGCATTACATTCAACTTTACTGTTAAATATAGAGACAATTAAACGCTGTTAAAAACTAACCAGAAAGGCAAACAACAATATATAATTAGCAATATATAATTAATGATTAAGTTACATAATTGTCTTATGCTCACCAAGCTGCAATTATTTCATCAAAGAATCGTGTGAAACTGAAGACTTAACGTAATGGTTCCTGAAAATCCGTAGCCATAATAGGAATGAATTATTATTATTTTTTTTAATTATAAACATTTAACATATTTAAAAGTATATTTTTTAAAAATTAAATTGTACTATTATACTCCTAAATATTTTAAAATATGACTATACTATATGTTTGTGACATTTTACTATATGTTTTTACTGTTTAATGCAAATGAAAGCAGCCTCTGTGAGCATAAAAGACTTCTTTTCAAAAACGTCTTTTGTTTAAAAATCTTAATTATTCCAAACTTTTGGCCAGTGAGGTGTGTGAAAGCGCAAAAATATAAAAGTGAAAAGTTATGAGGTAGAAAAGTAAAGACCAGCTCAGTGCAAATGACATGGTGTACAAATATATAAAAGACATAATAGGCTACTCATTCCTTCTATGTTGAATATTTATGAGACGGTTTATACTCTATAAATAAGATACAAATTAATGATAATTTATGTAAACAGTTAAAGCAATAAATTAATAAAGGTCATTGAAGGGGTCTACCTGTGTTGATTTTTTAGACTCTTTCACTCGAACCACTAGGTAGCGTCTGAGAGCACATGTCATCCGAAATCTCTTATTCAGCTGCCACACACCCCCATCTCTCTTCCCTTCACACACTCGCTCTCTGAGAGGTGTGTTACCAGAATTCAGCCCCCTAAAGTAGGTCAGTCTCTTTCTAGCTCTTCTTTTCCTCTGTCACCTCTCCACCATGTGTGTCTGTGTGTCCTACTCAATGCCTCAGTATAGAAATAGCCACAAATAGTCGATTTCCTAAAAACGTATAACTGGTGGCACAGACGCTCACATGTATGAAAAACACATGCAAACGTGTGTGTATCCAGTGCCTGGATGATGTATAAGGGTCCTAATTAACTAATAAAAAACACAGAAGCTGTACTTTGCAGAAACATGCACAAACAAATAATTAGCTCATACAAAATCATTTACATAAACACAACCTACATGTACATATGTACACACACACCAGGAGGGAAGAGAGAGAGAGATAAAGAGAAAGAAAGGGAGAGAAGAAGAAGAGAAAGGAGGAATCTGGGCCTTTGAAGTGTCATGGCTAAATTAGCCTTTCTAATTGTGGCAGTTCATTTCCGGCCTTTTCCCAAAAGCTCAAGATTCAGAGGTCACATACACCAACAGCATACTTGCGTACTAGAAAGACGTCCACACACACACTTCTGAAAGTATGAGGATCACACAAACCTGGTGACTTTATTAGATTTGAAGAAAACAAGACCTGGATGATTTACAAATAATGACGACCACTTCAAATCCTCGCAAGTGGGTTTTTGACATGTTTTAGTATATTTGTAAGAACATTTACAACAATGTGGCCCAAACAAGTATTCCAACCTCTACACACACACATTCTTAGCTGGGTATTGCTTCTAATTATATAAGTACTGTTTTCAGCGAAAATGAACACTAACTGAAGCCAGAAGTAATAAAAAGTAATCAAATCATCAGTTAGTACAGAGAAGGCAGTCGATATTTATTATATTTACAGTACAATGGTTGTCAAAGCAATGGATTACTTAAGAAGAAGAGGCAAAGAGATACATCCATTCATGACCTCTTTATATCAGATAATATAATCATCAGAAGCGAAATACTACTACTTACACATTTATGCATACGCTGTGTCCAAAAATGTCCAAAAGGGAACTGTTTTGGGTTTCCTTTCAGTCAGTAGTTCTTAAAAGAACCATCTTTTTAATAGTAAATATATATATTTAAAAATCAGATTTTAATCATAATTCGTGTGGTTTTAAGCTGTTCAGAATATGAAGAACTAAACTGATTTTAATTTTAATTTAAAGTCTGAACAAAGGCTAAAAAAAAAAAAAAAAACAGTATGCATGTGCTATTTAATTAAATATATACATTTAATGCTAAATTTAAGTTCCTATATACCTGGTAATGGGTGTCAGTTACTGTAATTATGTGATGTATTTAATTAAACTTCTAATTTATGACATTTAGTACAAATACTGGTTAACGTTTAATCATATCTTAAATCTTATAGCCTACATAAGTAAAATGTAGTATTTTATAGTATGTGTATTATACTAGTATAATACTATTATGTAGTATTATAATATAGCGAGTAAAATGACAACTTACAACTAATTCACCTGTGTAAGAAAATATCAGGAGTAACAGCAATAAAAAGAGTTTGTGAACTCCATAACAGATGGCTGAAAAACAGAGCCATGCCTTAACTACACACACATGCAGACAACCGCATACACACACAAACACACACACACACCAGTTGCGGGTTATGATGGACTAAAACTGTAGGTAGTGGGTGGTGTCGTGAGAGAGAGAAAGTGAAATCCACAGCTCGGTTACTGAGAAGAGAAAAGATTTGCTTCGGGAAGAGACAAGCGAGCACATGAATGTCGTGTGGCAGGTGAGTTTAAACTCTCTAAAGAGGTTTTCACACTGACAAAACGGCCAGAAGTCATACATTTTCCATGAGAGTTGCTGATGTGAGGTGACACAGATCATGTAGACGTAAGGTAGACCAGAGTTAAACTTTAGGCAAATGAATGGTGATGCGATATTGCGACCACCAATGGGAAGGAAGACAGTAGAGGACATGTGATCCGGCTCCAGCAGTCGAGATGAAACGCCTACTAGCAACCAGTCGCACAGACACTCAGCAACCTCCGGTGGTTAAATCGCTGTCAACAAGAATGCACCTTAAACTGGGAGATGTTACATAAATGTAGAGAAAACACATGAAGTTCTCATCAAAATTGAATAATAAAAAAGATTTGCCACCGTGTGCCAAGCTGCCTGCAAGAACAGAGCGAGTTGTTGAGGAGAAACGGTTGTAATTACATCACTCTGACATGATTCATGCCATCTTATTGAGAGTAATCTCTTTTTCAATCAAAAAATCCATATTGCTGAGTCATTGTCATCTCTCTTTAATATTCTCATAATCCTATGGGAAATGTGCACTTTAACATTAGTGCAACAATACTGAGATATAAAAGTGCAACTTCCTGAAGACACACTGGATGGATCATGATGTGAAATGTCAGGAATCATATTAAAAAGTCCAACCAAAACAATAAAAAAAGGGCCAATGACTTTCATTCTACACAATCCTGGTCTAATAGAGAATGATTAATAGCAGCACATTATTCCAAACATTTGCATTTATGCATTTAGCAGATGCTTTTATCCAAAGTGACTTAAAATGGAGGAAACAAACCAATAAAAAAATAAATAAACTGATTATATTCATGCATTTAGCAGACACATTTATCCAAAAGAGGAAACAAACAAACCAACAACAACAACAAAAAAAGTTTACATTTATACATTTAGCAGACACTTTCATCCAAAGTGACTAATAATAGAAGAAACAAACAAACAAACAAATATTCACATTCATGCATTTAGCAGACACTTTTATCCAATAGAGGAAACAAATGAACAAACAAACATAAAAAATTACATTTACATTTATACATTCAGCGGACACTTAGCGACTTGCAACAGAGGAAACAAACAAACAAACAAACAAACAAACAAACAAACAAACATGCAAACAAAAAATTATGTTTACATTTATACATTTAGAAGACACTTTTATCTAAAGTGACTTACAACAGAGGAAACAGACAAACATTTACAGTCATGCATTTATCAGACACTTTTATCCAATAGAAGAAACAAATAAAGCAACAAACAATTATGTTTACATTTATACATTTAGCAGACACTTTCATACAAAGCGACTAATAACAATAGAAGAAAAAAAACAATCAAACAAACAAACAAACAAACAAACAAACATTTACATTCATGCATTTAGCAGACACTTTTATCCAATAGAGGAAACAAACAAACATACAAACAAACATGCAAACTAAAAATTGTTTACATTTATACATTTAGCAGACACTTTTATCCAAAGCAACTTGCAATAGATGAAGCATACAAACAAACAAACAAACAAACATTTACATTCATGCATTTAGCAGACAATTTTATCCAAAAGAGGAAACAAACAAACAAAAAACTTCTGTTTATAATTATACATTTAACTGACACATTTATCCAAAGTGACTTATCATAGAGGAAATATTTACATTTATATATCAAGCAGACACTTCTATCCAAAGCAACTTACAATAAAGCAAACAAACAAACAAAACACATTTGTCGGCATAATCTTCCATCAAAAGTAATAACCTCTATAAAGACTTTCCTTGTCAGCTGATGTCATCAAGCCCCTCCCCTCCATCTACCAAGCACTTTTAACAATCCAATAACTTCCCAATGAAGAAGATAAAACCAAGTCCCGCCCTACATTTTTTCTCATTGAATGCCCTGTATTTAATGTCACGGATGCAAAAAGAGGTTGCGAACGCTGTGTCACGCTTTCAGTGTCAGGAGAGCAAAGAACAGAACACTGTGCCACACTTAAACATGTCCCTCTTGAAACACACTGCTAACTGAACCTCTAACGCCAACAAATCAATTTTTACCCAGCGACACACACACACACACATACATGCACTCACTGACACTGCCTGCAGTGATCCCAGCAGCTCAGCATAAGGGTTACCAGGTGGAATTCTGTCTCTCTCTCTCTTTCAATGTGCCTTACTGGCATGACAGAAAATTACATATTTGCCAGAGAACTATTGGCTAAGACAACATTTACATTAAACGATGCAAAATAAGAAAATCTCTCTCTTTCTCTAAGGTGAAGGATGTGCACTCATTCACTGTGATTGATTTACTGATACTCAAGGATGAGAGCATGAGTGATTCATTCTGTCTGAGGGAAAGAGAGAGAGAGAGCGAGAGAGGATACAGGATAGAGGAGCATCCAATGGCATGGGCACCATAAAACATGGAACAGCTTGGCAAATGTGTGTGTGTGAGTGTAATTAAGTTTGTGAGGGATGATGGTAATATATGAAGGTCTATGGGCATCTCTGTTCCTCAGTACAAGGTGACTCTCTCTCTCTCTCTGAGACGTGCACACACACACACACACACAAACACACAGTCTCTCCTCCTCTCATTTTCTCCCAAACTATCTAAATCCATCTCTCACATTTATCACTGCCACCTTCCTGTCAATACACGCCTAGAATAATGACAAACAGGGTCACATTATACTGAACTTCACACACACTCATAGACAAATATACCAAAAGCTCTAAATATAACAGTGTCGTAACACACTGGAAAACATTTGCAGAATTAGCAGAATAACCAAATCCACACCCTAATTATTAAACTCGGTCCAACACCGCTTCGGCTATGGACATGAATGGTACTTGAAATCATGCAGTTTGTTCAGGAAAGGTGTGCTGTTACTATTCAAAGAGATCAGACTTATAATTTAAAAAAAGACAAACTGTTAAAAAAAAAAGCTAGGGTCCAGGGGTTGTATTACAGAAACTTGACTTAAAAATTGAAAAGTACTATTTCCAACCTGGTCTCGTGACGGAAACATACCTCTGGGAGCTTTTTCGCAAGATGCGAAATACGTACTGCCATGTACATTTCATGACATGTTCGATGTGAAATGTCCACTGAGTGGCGCTAAAATTTTTATTTTTTTTGCCCGGAACAGATGAACGTACATATGGTATGTTTTATGTGATGCTGGTTTTGTAGGCGTCACTGCAGTTCTGACTTGAAATGTCCATTGAGTGGCGCTATAACTCTAATGCTCCGTGACATTTTAAAATAACGTACCATCTGCACTACACCTAAACCTGCCTGATAGTATGAACAAAAGCGAATGTGACATAAAAATGCAATTGCAAGCATGTTGTTTTAGCTTGTTTTATGATCTCTCATCTTTCAGCTCTTTTATCATGAGTCACATTTTTGACAGGATTCATGCCCAAGGATTCCGCATCCTAAGCCCAATTCCATTCCGGCTGAGCTACCGAGCAACCTTGTTACGTCTGGAAAGCGAAACATATGGAGCTGTAAACATAATTATGTACGAAAACGATTACAAGTGCTCGCTGTTTTACTGCCTCTAGTGTTCATTTCTGTTGGAAACTGTTCTGTTCCCAGAGGTACTTTTTCGTCACGGGACCAGGTAGTCTATTTCCTAAGTGAAATTACCATCGTTACTAAGCAGAAAGGACAGGGTTCTTTAGGATGTTTCTGTAATACAGTCCCAGAACCTTATCTATTGTAAGGACCAGAATATCGTAAAGTCTTTAGGTGTGGTTACATTAGCAAAATTTTGGAGAAATTAAGTAGTGATGAAATAATGGAGCAGTGTATGAAGTGTAGCCACTTTTAAACCACACAGCTTTCTGCTGGTCAATATAGCGAATCCACTGCTAAATCTACAGTACGTGAAGAAATTATTTGCCCTTATGCAAAATTTCAGATTGCGTACATTCAATTCAATTTATTTTATATAGTGCTTTTTAAATGTATTTGTATAGCACTTTTCACAGCAGCTTAAAATGTGCTATTTGCTAAAACAAACAAAGTAAACTAGATATAAATCTAGATTACCTTGTCCATATTATTGGAAATGTATTCATGAAATCGAATTAATCTGAAATAGAGAATGAGAGAGTAAGAGGTTTGACTTGATAACAAAAAGTCCAGCATCACATTGTTCTGAGAGGAAATTGCCAAGCGCCAAATAGAATTTCACTCAATTTCCTCTTTCAGCCATCTTAAGGGGGGTGATGAACAAACGATTGTGCAAGGAATGCAGAAAGATAGAGGGATTGAGATGCTACAGTGAATATATGTGTTATGTGTGTGTCCAAGACTTAAGAGTTCATCTGTCTAGAAAACACTAATCAATCAGATGCCAGATGATTTATCCATCTTACACACATACCTCCAATTATTATTTAATCATTTAAGGCCTGATGTCAGCGAGGTGTTGGGTTTTTAGTGTCATTTTAGGTAGGACTGTTTGTGTGCGTGTGTGCGTGTGTGTGTGTGTGTGTGTTTGAGAGAGAAGGAGTATTGGAGAGTTCACTGCAATTAAAGACAGCTGATGTGCATCACAGATTATCAACATCACAATTATGCTTTAATCTGACTCACTTTAACTTCAGTCTCCACACACACACCTCCATATTAACTTCAGCGTGGTGCCTATGGCATATTTATATCGCATCAAACAGTGTTTAGACACTCCAGAGCATAATTGTGACCTTTTTCAACTTTCAGATCTGACCTGCCTGCCGGCTCAGAGAAACATGACAAAAAGAAATAAACAGACTTTAGCTCAGCAATGCTGGTTACAAAACCTCAAAACAAAAAGGCAGGTTCCCATTCCCACAGCTATAGTTATCATGCTTTATTTGTGTTTTTCTACGTAGCTCTCATTGATGGTGTGAATTCTGCAGTCAGATGTGTTTGTTCTTTAAGGCAAGTGCTTGATTAATGCCTTTGCTCAACATATATAAGATAATAATAATTCAATTGTAACAGTACGAGCAGGTAAGGATGCTCCACTCAGCAGTCTTTTATGCACAGATTCATCTCTGCATAGTATGCGTGTGTATATGTGTGTGTGAGTGAGAGAGAGAAACTGATCTGGACTTAACTACATTGTAAGTAAGTGTTTACATTGTGAATTACATTCATAGTAAGAGATAACAGTAACAGGACAGCTTAAGAATTCCACATTGTGAGTTATCACTATATCGACAGTAAATCTGAGTCTGTTTGAGATATACGCTCCCATAAAGTAATGAAAACACATTTTTATGGTGTATATACTTCAACCAGAAGGCGCTAATGACAGAGACTACAGTATGTTTACATGCACACTTATAATGCGATTAAAGGTTATAAAGCGATTAAGTTGGAGCTCACATAAACAGAATACTGTGATTATGCTAATAATTACAGTAACAGTAATCACAGTAAAACGTGAAGTACTGCAGTTTCAAAATTGTATTATACAGATGCATTTATATGCTTTAATCACATTTTTCTACTCTGCAGACAGATGTGTAATGCATTAATGGTCAGAAAAAGTTTGTCTAATAGAGACATTTTTGCCAGGTACACTGCTGTTTGGGATCAGTAAGATTTTTAATGTTTTTAATGGAGACTCTTATGCTCATCAAGGCTGTATTTATTTGATTAAAAATACAGAAAAACAGTAATACTGTGAAATATTATTGCAGTTTCTAATATTGGTTTTCTATTTTAATATACTTTAAAATATAATTTATTTCTGTGACGCAGCGCTGAATTTTCATCAGCCATTACTCCAGTCTTCAGTGTCACATGATCCTTCAGAAATCATTCTAATATGCTGATTTATTATCAGTGTTGAAACTGTTGTGCTGCTTAATATTTTTATTTTTTATTTTTTTGGAACCTTTGATCCTTTTTTCTTTGATTCTTTGATGAATAAAAAGTTAAAAAATTACAGAATTTATTCAAAATAGAAATCTTTTTCTAACAATATAAGTCTTTACTCTCACTTTTTATCCATTTAACACATCCTTGCTAAATAAAAGTATTAATTTCTTTAAAAAGAAAAGAAAGAAAAAAAATTACTGACCCCAAAGTTTTGAATAGTTGTGTATATTGTAACACAAAATATCTATTTTGAATAAACACTGCTCTTTTTAACTTTTTATTTATCAAAGAATCCTGAAAAAGTATCACAGGTCCCAAAAATATTAAGCAGCAAAACAGTTTCAAACATTGATTATAAATCAGCATATTAGAATGACTTCTGAATGATCATGTGACACTGAAGACTGGAGTAATGATGCTGAAAATTCAGCTTTGCTTCACAGAAATAAATTACATTTGAAAGTATATAAAAATAGAAAACTCTTATTTTAAATTGCAATAATATTTCACAAAATTACAGTTTTTCTGTATGCAGCCTTGATGAGCATAAGAAACTTATTTAAAAAACATTAAAAATCTTACTGATCCCAAACTTTTGAACAGCACTGTATATATATATATATATATATATATATAAAAAAGGTGAAAATTCTGTTGAAAATGTAAAACAATGATCTTTTCAATAACAGTTTTTCTTTTTTATTGTGTACCACACAAGATGCTACAACCTTCTGGAAATCACAAAAAGAGCTCAAAAAGAGCTGTTAATTGAGATGAGCTGCTGGTAGAAACATCACTGCTACGGACAGCAGAGAGGACTGTGACAAAGAGAACCACACACACACACACACTCAACAGCTGCTAGATCCATCTTACTCAACCACATCACCTACTGATAACACCTTGGAGAGTGACAGAGAGAGAGGGAGAGAGAGAGAGAGAGAGAGAGAGAGAAAAGAGTAGGAGGAGAGAGAGCTGATATCTCATTAGTAAAGCGTTAGGAGACATTTCCATATGAATACAATCTCATCTTGTCATGCTTCAGGGATGCCACAAACCTATGGACGAGATGAAAGTGTGTATTCGTGATATATCATGCGCTAAAGCATACAGCTAACATCTTAGCTGTCATAGCTGTTAAACCCTTTTGAGGTTATGGCCCAAATCAGCTCTCAGCACAGCAGTGATGGCACAGACCGTAAGTCGCGATAGCCAATCAGATCACAGCACAACTTCACTCCAGTCATTTCTGCTGTATAAACCACAGAGAAAGCTACAATGACGGAGATAGAACAAGGGACATGCTGAACCTCCATCATTTTGCTTTGGATGTGGTTGCTAGGCAGCACACAGACAGCTAACTATAGTTCGGGCCGTGGGGCAAAGGTGGTGTGTGTGTGTGTGTGTGTGTGTGTGTATGTGTGCGTGTCTGTTGGGGGGCGGCCCCCCTGGCAGGCTAAGAGGATGCAGCTGTTCCACATCCCCAAATACCCCCTCAGCCACCCACCTCCCCATCTCTCTCTCGCCTTGCTACTATTTACACCCTCCCCTCTGTCTCTACTATTAAAAGCTCATTTTTTTCTTAAGAGCCTCAAAAAGAGACACTAAGTGTTGATCATGTTGCCTAGCAACTTGTAAAAAAAAAAAAATTCTCACAGAGCTAAACACGCCAACTGATGATCTGTGTTTTAACTGGAGTCACATGGAGAACTGATCCAGAACATTCTACAGGTGCAGGTGATTATATAGAAAGTGTACTGCAAAGCACAGTATGCAGTGAGTATGTACTGCATTTGACATATTGAAAGTTAAAAGTAGAATTTATTTGTATGCATGTGTGTAGTATGAATACAACACTGGTGTACTAAATCTGCCAAGTTAGCATGGTCATGTGACCTCTAACATCAGCTGTGCCACTGTTCCCCGCCATTTACAAATATGACAGCTCCTCTCCTATAGCCTTTTTGTTTTATGAATATTTGATGTACTTGCTTTTCGGTAAGTTGGCATATTCGGTTGTATAAAGGGAGAATGCTATGACATACAATGCAAATTTATTTCACTGAGTGCCATACTTATTCATCTTAAAAATGTATAGTTATTTTGGAATTTAATACAGTTTTGTGAGAAAAAGAAACATGTCTCAAGTTCGGTCAGTTAAATAATTAGGTAATTTCTTAAAGGGATAGTTCACCCAGAAGTGAAAATTCTGTCATCATTTGCTCGCTGGCATGTTGCTCTAAACCTTTATGACAGAATTCTCATTTCTGGGTAAGGTAAGGTAAGGTAAGGTAAGGTAAGGTAAGGTAAGGTAAGGTAAGGTAAGGTAAGGTAAGGTAAGGGAAAGGAAAGGAAAGGAAAGGAAAGTAAAAGTAAAAGTAAAAGTAAAAGTAAAGTAAAATAAGAAGCAACTGAGGTTCCAAACCTGCATGACAGTATTTTCATTTCTGGGTTAACTAAACTAAACTAAACTAAACTAAAATAAAATTAATTTTTATTTTATTTTAATTTGAATTAAAATAAAATAAAATAAAATAAAAATAAAAAAGAAGCAACTGAGGTTCCAATCCTGTATGACAGAATTTTCATTTTTTTTTTCTGTGAACTAAAATTAAAGTTAATTAATTAATTAAATTAAATAATTAATTTAAAAAAAATAAGCGGATGAAGAAATTCTATCATTTACTCACTTCATGAGGTTCCACACCTGTATGACAGAATTTTCATTTTTGAGTGAACTAAAAGCAGCTACATTAATAAAGGGATACTCCACCCAAAAATGAAAGTCAGGAAATAAATATCCCTTTAAATAATGAGTTGATCAAATAATGAGTCAAGGGAGTGATTAAACCTTGTGGTCGATATTACTTATTCATCACTCTGGACCAGTGATGGTGTTCATTCCACTAATCAATATTCCACAAATTGTGCTCTGCAAATGCTTTATGTATTCCATACATACTAAAATAGTCATAGATATTTCCCTATGTGTGTCAGACCACCAGCCTTCTGCTTACAAGCCTTTAACCACTTGACCACACAGCCCCATGTCACATCTTTACTCACACAGTACAACTCCTCATCCATCCTGCTCTACATCTCTTATTTGGCCACAGTATATGAGCTTTCCAATAAACATGTACCAAAGCAGCACTGCTACACACTGGACAACAAATTCACATGTCATGAGATCAAGACAAGTGTACTTACTGTTGTGTATCTTAGTGGATAGATCTGGGATGGAAACCAAAAGAAACCTCAGTTGTAACCTTGAGCACTTAACCTCAGTTTGCTTGAGGGGTCTGTCCTTGTGGTTCGTGTACTGAAGGTCGCTTTGAAAAAGGTGTCAGCTAAATGACTAATTTGTAAAATGAATTAGTAATTAGGCAATACAACACAAGTTCACAACATTAAGTGGCACTAAAAATTAAAAAAAGCAGCAGCTAAATGAACAATTACATGCATACCACAAACCATAAAGAGCTCTACTCTGTATTTTGCAAGCCCATCACTTCAATTCACATGGCTCAGGATAAATTTCATCAAGGAGTAGGCCACATAATGACCACTGCAGCACTTCTTTCAACTAAAACTCATTAAATCTCAAAGGTGGTAGAGAAGTCACAATAAAAAGATACATTTAGCCATACTTCTCAATTCAGTACAGAAGCAGCAGTGATGTATTTACACAGCAATCACAATAGTTGGAAACACTGTATAATGCCCTCCACAGATAATGTTAATTCTTATTCACAGCAACGGAAAACAAGACAAACAGTGATTGAAAATGGCAAAATCCATAGTGGCCCACCACCAGCCACATTACACGTTGAAGATTAGGCTGTCAATTCATAGTGATCAGCTGTTTCCTCACAAAAGTCAGTGCACTGAACTCAGCATATTGGAGCCTTTCCTCCTTCATTGATATTCATTTAAAAAAAAAAAAAAAGTGTCCTCGTCTCCGAGGGCTCCAGTCACACACTGGATGAGAAGTGAAGCACTTAGGACAATTCACTTGTATCGCACATTGGAAGCGTCATTCTGTACTCACTTTCTCAAGTTTAAGGCAGCAGTCCAAAACAGTGAATCTACTTTGGCAAAAGTTCACTTCAAGAATGAACAAAGTGACTTCATTGAGTGTAGATATAGGTGTTTGTCACAAAAAACCAAACTTATTACTAGAAATGCCTTATAATCCATCTACTGGTGTGTTCACACTCATAGAAAACAATGTGGTTTGAATTTAAAGACATGGCACTTCATCTTCATCCAGTGTGCAACCCTCTTTACACTTTGTTGTGCTAATGCTGGAGGCTCCTGGTTGGAGGACGTATATTATGAATCATAACCCGCCAAATTGGCTTGGAAGTTAATGTGTGTTACCCGTCACTGATGATTTTTTTATTTGGTGTGTCGTTGGTTGTTAGTTCACTTCCAGACTAATTTACTCACCCCCATGTTTTTCTTTCTTCAGTCGAAAAGAAATTAAGGTTTTTTGAGGAAAACATTCCAGGATTTTCCTCCATACAGTGAACGTCAATGGGAGCCAATGGGTTGAAGGTCCAAACTGCTGTTTCAATGTAGCTTCAAAGGGCTCTAACACGATCCCAGCTGAGGAATAAGGGTCTTATCTGCCAAAACGATTGGCCATTTTCTGAAAAAAATAAAAATTTATATACTATTTAACCACAAATGCTCTTGCACTAGCTCTGCGATGTGCGTCCACAACTTCACGCATTATGTAGTCACGTTGGAAAGGCCACGCGTGACGTAGCTGGAAGTACCGACCCAAAAGCCCTTTACAAAAAAAGGTAAAACAACGATGTTGGACGATTTTGAAGTTGGAGGAGAAAATCAGATGAAGTTCGGTACTACTTCTGCCTATGTCCAACGCGCATTGCAGAGCTAGTGCAAGACGAGCATTTGTGGTTAAAAAGTATATACACATTTTAATTTTTTTTTTCTAGAAAATGACCGATTGTTTCGCTAGATAAGACTCTTATTCCTCGGCTGGGATTGTGTAGAACCCTTTGAAGGTGCACCGAAACAGCAATTTGAACCTTCAACCTGTCTATCCCCATTGAAGTCCACTATATGGAGAAAAATCCTGGAATGTTTTCCTCAAAAACCTTAATTTCTTTTCGACTGAAGAAAGACAGACATGAACATCTTGGATGACATGGGGGTGAGTAAATTATCAGGAAACTTTTACGCTGGAAGTGAACTAATCCTTTAATTTTAAACCCTGTCGAGGACAATAAGTTGTCTGTAAGTGAAAATCCTTTTCGATGCAACTCAGTCACAGCCAATAAGAACATCTGATGCTTAATACAAACCTTTGGGCTTCACTGTAGGCGGGACTACTCAGCATGATGTCACAAAAATAGAAACCAAGCAACCAATAAGCAACAAAAACTCTACTACCAAACTCCAGGATGTATTTAAACATCACAATTTCCCTCAGCGAGGTGACCTACGAGTCCAAACGCTTGCTGAGAAGTGCGGAACATGGCAGGCCGCAGGTTCGTTAGGGCCTCCGCCGCCAGTCATTATTGCCCCGATGCATTGATTCAAGACCAAACGTCAAATCGCGAGATTAAAATTCAACAGTTCTGTCAGAATGAGGCACTTTTCGTCCTTCCCTTGAGGCCACCACTGGAGGAGGACAAGGAAGACGACGCAAGGTCATTCTGAGCTCATTCTGATTAGTGTGTGAGGAGAGAGCGAGTGACGGAGCTCTTAAGAGTGCGGGCTGATTCATTATTCATAGTTCAGCCATCGTTTGTATTAGAACATCAGCTTGCAGCCACCGGCCACAAAAACTGGGTTACCTCCCCCGAGTCCTGACAACAGGAGAAATAGAAGGAGGAGGTGGAGGAGAGGAGGAGGAGAAAGAGGGATGGAGAGGTGTAAGACAAGTCCAGAGGAGGTGAGGAGCAAGGTGTCACTAACCTGCTTGAATTACAACCTTACACCTACCCAAGTGTCCTTCACAAACTGTGGTCAAGGTAAGGAGAAAGAGAGAGAGAGGGAGCAAAACCGGCGTGAGAGAAACAGAGCGATTTTTCTCGCTCGTCCTCAATCTGAAATCCCAGAGCTGTGTGAGTGAGTGAGTGAGTGAGTGTAGGACACGCTCGTGTTTGTGGTGCTGTTCACTTCCCTTCCTTGTTTCTTTAGGACACACTGTACCAGACTGCGTGCCGACGGATTTCGGGCACGCTGCTGATGATGTAGCTGTTCCGCTGGCCACAGGACAAGCCGATCAATGCAGTCAATATGATATTATATGATCTGAATGTTTAATAAACAGCAGTCTGACGCAGGTGGGCGTTTAGTCACATGCTGTTACGGTACTGTGTTCAGGCTGATAAAATGCCTCCCACTGCTCCCATAATGCTTCGGTGTCTTTGTGTTTGGCATTAAATATGCATCTGCAGAGGAAACTCACATAACACAAAGCGCATTTATGATTTACTATTCATTTATTCCCATTTAAGGGTCATAACAGTGAGGAGGTAAATGAGGGTGAGGGAGGTAGGGGTTAGCTGAGGGGGTGAGTTTTCAGATTAAAGATTCTGTAGCGTTTGTGGCATAATGTTAGTTACAAAAATTATTCCATTGAATTTTCCATTGATTTAAAAAAAGTCATAGTGAGGCACTTAGAATGGAAGTGAATGGGGCAGATTTTGGAAAGATTTAAATGCAGAATAGTGAAGTTTATTATTTTATAAAATCATTTACATTAATTTTCCTGTTAAAACTTGTGAATTATTTGAGCTGTAAAGTTGTTTAAATCATCATTTGTACAGATATGTTAGGGTTTACTGCATATAATTTTACACAGAAAAGGCTAGAAAGTGTTTTTTTTCGCACTAAAATCATTATTGAAATCATAAACCTATTGGATTGGCCCCATTCACAAGTGGCAACTGAGTTGTTCAATCACAAACAGACATTGTTAAATATACACTAAAAAAGGATTTTTGCTACTTGTACAAATTACTTCATTAAAATGAACTAAAGCAACATTCCTATACATTTTGTCCTAACTTAATTTCATTGTGTTCAATCTACTTAAATATATGTGAAACTGAAATTTACTTTAATCTGTTTGTATTGGGATTACATGAATGATTTTTGTTGCGTTAACAAACTAGGCAGTGCTCATTAGTTTGTTAGTATGTCAAGCAAGCATATAAAATTTATATTGTGACTGCTTATTTTGAGCACTTAAAAGTACTTCAGTCCACGATGTTGAAGTTACATGAACGAATTATAAATGGTCAACTTAATTGATTCATGTGGGACAAATGTACACTATTAAATCATGTAAATTCAACACTTTTTTTTCAGTATAGGTGTACATGGGGTCCAGCACTTTTCGTGATCTCATCATTCATATTTTTAATCAGAAAAATATGTAACCACCTTGCATGTGTGCTGGGCCACAAAGAAGGACCCCATATTCCACTAACATGTAGTCATCCGTGGTTTTAAACTTAGCCGCTATGTACTGCTACTGCAACTGTCTGATCTAAAAATATTGCCAAAAGTCCATATATATACACATGCACAAAACTTCACAGTACATCTTCAGTAAGCCTAACATCAGCATGTAGCGACAGATCATATGAAGCAGGAACATCTGAAATTGAGTTAATACAGCTGCTTGACTAAAATAATTTTTTTAACATTCCACTTGAAATGTCACATTTGTGGTAAGATTAAAATTCAAGCATATGTGGGAACGATGCTGCACTGTCTTTTTTGCGCTTTTCTTTTTCCCTGACCTTGTGAAATCAGCACCACCCCACTTTTTTCAAGTCCAAAATTGACCATCAATGCACATCCCGACTTAGCGTGAGGCTACACTAGACACACAGGAACCCAGTGATATATACAACAACAAATGGAAGCAAAATATCAAATGCTTATTATTGAAGTAATTCAGCCCACACACACATACACAAGCATAAATCAAACTTTCTCTCACACATGCACACACTCTGTGCAACATACAATAAACATCTGTTGCATCTGCCATGTGTAGCCCCCATGCAACAATGCATAACAAACTCTATACATGCACTGTCCCTCTCCGCTTAAGACTGAATATTACTCTCCATCCAAATATGGGATGTACAAAAACACATCTTTTCAAAATCAACTAGTCGTGGTTTATCTGATACTCAACCCCTCGGCAGACATTCAACAAATAAACATGTCACACCGCAGGGATACATCAAATAAAACAACTTTTACAGCTCCACTGATACATAAAACTTCACTAATTGTTTGGTCGGTAGTTGGACAAGTCGTCGACCATCCAGCCCATTCCTAATCCAAACATTCTCCATGTATGAAAGAAGTGCGTTTCAGATCTTCTAAGACTGCGAAAGTCTGGAAAGCTTTGTCGTAATCATTTTAAAATAAACAGAACTGAATCAGACAGAGATTTCGTTTGCTCAATATCATGGAATTATACAACAAAACCAAAACATAAAAAGGGATTAAGCTGTACTTCAACACCTTCCCAGAGAAAAACTGACTCAGAACAGCAAAAAGCAAATTACACAGGGTACTGCATTTGGTCAAACGTTTATCTAAAACACAACTCATATTTACATTTTTAATCCTGTAAAGACTACATATATGGTAAAAATTGACACCAGCAAAGTTCAGTTGAACTGAAACACCTCGGATTTGTTTAGCAGAACGCTACCTTAAACCCTCCTCCCTAAACAAACACGCACAGGGGACAGGTTTGTACACAGCTTTAAATGTCAGCAAAGATCTCCTATGAAGGGGTGAGAATGTAAAACAGAAGCAAGAGAAAACAGAGACGGATACTGAAGATGTGCGTGGATTTAATCTTGGCAACCAAGTGACCTTGCCATGGATCACCAAACAATAAAGGTACAACAGGTGCTAAAGATGAACAAATAGATGGGATACTGCTCAAATATTTACACACACAGAGCCCAGACACCTCACTAGATGTCACATTCTTTCATTACCACAGTACCAAAGAGCCATGTGATCAAACAGAACGATAAAAGATGAGAGATAAAAGAAAGAGAAATAGTTGTGAGCTCTTTAACAATGACCTCATCTAGTGGAGTGGAAATTTCCTGGTAGGCATGGTGACGGCAGCAGCAGAACTGAGAACATTCAGCAAGATGAGAGAGACCAAGAGAAACGGACCCCAACTCACTGACACACAGCATCACAGTAAAGATCATTCTCCTTTAGCTCTCTCTCTTTCTCTCTCTGTCCCTCTCTCTCTCGCACATACACACAGATGAAAACACAACTTCATACATCTCCTTGGTGTCACAGAGAGTACATAACTTGTGTTGTTCTGGCCAGGTTTAAGCTACACTAGGCTGCAGTGTTCAGTGGAGCAGATAGAGGGCGCTGTGGAAAGAGAGAGAGAAAGAAATGTATGTGGGTCACTCTCTGCACTAGTAATGTTTATAGCAGCCTTAAAATACTGCACCGTCCCCACAGAGCTCTGACCCTTTCCCACTCACTCCACACACACACGCTACACCTTACGCACAGATATCTCTTACACACTCACCATCTTTATGGCACAGTCTCACTCTTGTGGGTAAGGGAGGGGTGCACGTGTTGTGTGGGTTGTGCAGCAAGGAGAGAATGGATCTTGTCTAAATATGATGTTTGCGTAGATGAAATGGGCAGAATGTGAACTGGCCAGTCGCCAGAGTCTCAGCGACAGTCGTTTTCTCACAGCGCTCTAAAAATAAAAACGCATTTATTTCAGATCTCACCAATCAGACATATCCTGCTTGATATAAATCACATTCATACACATATATACAGATGCATATACCTACTAAACACACATAGTCCCTTCTTTAGTCACAATGTGCTTTTTTTGCCAAGCCTGCTCTGGTGCAGACTTTACAGCAGACTATTATAAACATTTTGGTAACACTTTAGTATAGGGACCAATTCTCACTATTAACTAGTTGCTTATTAGCGTGCCTGTTATTAACTTATTGGCTGTTTATTAGTACTTATAAAGCACATATTCTGCATGATCATATTCTACATCTTTAATCCTACCCAATACCTAAACTTAACAACTACCTTACTAACTATTAATAAGCAGCAAATTAGGAGTTTATTGAGGCAAAAATCATAGTTAATGGTTTGTTAAAAACAAGAATTGGACCTTAAAAAAGTATGACCAATATTTTTATTTAATAGTATTATATTGTATATTTATGTATTTTAGTTTTTTGACACTATATGAATATTTGTACTTTTGTTAAAAAGGTTACATATTATATATTTTAAAAATATTTATATGCTGTCATTAAAGAATTTTTTTAAAAAGCATATGAAAATTATGCATAGAATATCCATAAACTTATTCACATACATATACACATATACATATACATATATATATATATATATATATATATATATATATATATATATATATATATATATATATATATATATATATATATATATATATATTCAATATGTGGTTCGGACGATTGACTAGTCATTTGCTGTGTATTTGTTTTATTAATTATTATTTATTTCTTACATTTTTTAGCCATGATGCTTTAACTAGCATGTGCTCAGACAGTTTTCACAGTAAAACTCTTTTGGAAATGCTGTATTTTTAAACTCCGCTTTTAAAGTGCTGCCACTACAGGCATACAGTACACATTAAGGTGGATGTCTTTTGCCGTTGCGTCACATTTCACACTGTTTTATAGCGTCCCCGTGTTGCATTTTTAAGACGGCATGTCAAGCTAAAAATAGTCCATCTTTTACGCGTCTTGAGACTCTTGCATTCTGTTCCATTCTGTTGCACTCCATCTAGCTTTTTTTGCAAGAACACTTCTTACATAAACACTCCTTAAGTAACACGTCCAGTCAGGGTCAGGTAAGCCCATACTCAGACTCATTATACAGGTTTTTGATTAGTTACTTGTTCAAGAAACCCACAGACTAATGATGCTTCTAGGGAGTACCTAAAAAAAATTGCAGATATGAAAAGTGTTAAAGGTGACATATCATGAAATCTGACTATTTAGAGTCCCAGCCTCAGAGGAGAAAATAGAGCAGTGGATTTATTGATTTATTTACTGTATATTATGCTGCTGCCACACAGATCTAATATAAACATGCAATTTCTTTCCCAGCTGTTTACCTTCACAGACATAACCGACTGTTTTTGTAACTCTTGTGTGTTTTTAACATAAACCTGGGTGTATTTGACTGTTTAAGCACAATAAGACATGAAAGAAAGTTTAGTACTCTCTTTAGTACTTAGTTTAGTACTCACATGCATGTGACAGCTGAGCTGCTTTCTGTGCATGTGCTTCGGATGTGTGCGTATATCAGAGGTTTAAACAAATATGACTTGAGAACGCATGATTTAAGCGCGATAGACATGATAATCAAAACCAAACAGATGTTTTTTTAGCAGAGTATCTGATGTACAAGCTGTAAAGGCCTTATGGAAAAGAGGGCGAGGAGCAGCAGCTCATTTGCATTTAAAGATACATGCACGAAAACAGCATGCTTCTACTTCCACTCAAAATAGGTATTTTCAAAATGATATAATAAATGATCTGTGGGGTATTTTGAGCTGAAACGTCACAGACACATTCTAGGGACACCTGAGACTTACATTACATATTGTAAAAAGGGGCATAATAGGTTTCCTTTAACAGATTTCTGGATCGTTATGCCTAATAAATAATGGTGTGAAGTTCCTTCTTAATTAATGTTTTTGACACCAGCTTCCTTTCAGATTTGATGTCTGACTGCTGATGAGCTTCTGTCAGACGCTGCTCCACAGGTGTCTGCTGACAGAAGTGGTATAAAAGCAACTCCTCCTTGTCGCACAAAGTCAAACAACATAAATGCAGCTTGATCAGTAACTTTGGGTCTGAGATTAATGTGCTAGACCTGCACAAGGGTACTCTTTGAATCTGTGATCATTATAATGAAGAGGGAGCTTCATATCACTAACAGTGGAAGGGAGCCACAGATAAGTGGATAGTTAACGAAGAGTTCTTTGTCTCCGAGTGAATGCACCTTCTGCTCTGCAGGTTGGCTGCATAGTTACTGTGTTACCACGGTAGCTGTGCATTTTACCATCACCAAGGATACCATATCCATGACAACCTCTACCCATCAAAAGATTCGGTTCATAGCCCATAAGCAGAGGGGTGTATGTATCAAATGAAGGAAACTGTGCTTGTGTCATTCTAACCTGCCTATTGTAAGCAAAAAGCCTGGTTCTTGGAGTAATAATCCAGTTCAGAAATAATTTTTGATAAAAATATAAACCTTTAATGACAGACATATTTCATTTCATTTTTCATTTAGCAGACGCTTTTATCCAAAGCGACTAACAAATGAGGACAACAGAAGCAATCAATTGTAGTATTAAAACAACTGAAACAGATCCAAAACTAAAAGCTAATGCATACAACAAAATTTCAAAACTTAACATTTAAATGAAAACAAAAAATAAAGCTAAAAGCCATTCAAAATATTAAAGAACAAAACGTATAAGAGTATAATAATGATTCTAACATAACACTAAGCCAAACACCAAAAAGACAACTACGTGTATGTACAACCGCACATACATACATACACATATATATATATATATATATATATATATATATATATATACATATATATATATATATATATATATATATATATATATATATATATATATATATATACACATACATACACATACATACACATTTATAAATTCAATATATATATTATTTCATTTCCATTTAGTTTGTTGAAGTACTAAAATAACTCAAATTAAATAAAACTAAAACTTAATAAATATCATATCATATCATGAGCTCTGAATTAAGAACAACAATGTATTTAATTACTGAATTTCCACAAAAATCTACAATACCCATAATACTGAGGAGAGCTAGATTCACCAATGAGAGAAGTCACTGTTACCATAAAAAATAATAATAGCAGTAAAATGCCCCCTCCTATTAAGCACTGCAAATGACACAATCAAGTCAATAAAATCTCATTCCCATGAGGCATTGCAAATGATGTAATTTAGTCAGTAAAATCCCACTTCCATGAAGCATTGTAAATTACGTAATTGAGTTGTCTTACACGTTCCAACAATTGATATATTAATACATATAAAAGATTATATACTATACATAATTTGTAAATACTTTGATATTTTAAAATATGCTGCAATTTATATGTTTAATCAATTTATATTGTACAGTTATTTTTTGTATACGTCATTTTCAAATCCTTCATGGGTGTGTGCCTCATAAAAAAACATTTAAATAAAAAGTTTTTTTTAAAAAATAAAAAAAAAAGTTTGTAATGTTGAAAGTGATTCATCAAAATAATCTCAGAACTGGTTGGGATTGTTTCAAAACATTTTTTGAAATACCTACAGAGAAAACGAATGGGGAAAAACATTTGCAGAACCAATAAAGCCGCTGCATATGTGACCACAATCACTGCTCGGCCATGAGCTACGTGCCCCCGAAAGCGTGGACACATGCTTTCATTCACGCCCTTACAGGTTTTCATTGTGTTCTTTGCTGGGGAAAGACATAACGTGGCTTCAGATCTCCGAGCTGATGGGTGGATGGATTAGTGTTACTCAGGCTACAGCACGAATCTCTGAGAGGTCTGAGAACTCCTTCCACAGCCAAATATCCAGATTACCCTCACACTCCATCGTTCTGCATTCATCTAGACTGAATGTACTGTACATTGAGCACTGAAGCACACAGGCTGTTCTTAGGCTTACCGAGCTCCAATCTCTCTATCTCACAATCTGCACTTCAAATTCAAAATCCAATGTAAGTTCTAAAATGCAACTGCACCTCACATAAGTTTAGATCTATTTAATCATTCAACCAACAGCAATCACAATCATCATCATTGCCATCATCACAAACATAACGTCAACACTATCCCCAACATCACATCATAACCACAATATCATCAGCAGCAGAACCTCTATCATCAGTGATAACCTCCATCATCACTATCATGTAATCACCACTATCATTACCACCATTACCATATGGTCACCGCATCACACTGCTATCATCACATTACCACCACCATCACATAACCTCTATGTCTCATCATGACTGTTACTAACATTATTATTCTCACTATTACCATCACATCATCATCATCACCATAACCATTATCATTCTCACCATAATCAATAATCACTGTCACAACCAGTATCATGCATTACATCATTATAACATTATAACTACCACCACCATCACCATTTTCACTTGTCATTGTCACAGCCAGAGCTGGGAAGTAACTGATTACATGTAATCTGGATTACATAATCAGATTCCAAAAGTTAAGTACTTGTAATTAGATTAAATTACTTTTCAGACTACAGTTACTTTTTTATGGATTACATGATTACATATTTACACAATAGCAATAATTTATTCATAATTTATTGATTCTCCCTAATTCCTCTTTTTCATCTTTTAAATTTTCCTTTCTAAAATAGCCTACCACTTACATACACTCAGAAAGTCTTGCAGTTTTGTGGACATTCACACAGAGATCAGTCATTAGTCAGGTCATGTAATTTAGAATCAGTAACCGATTACAATTTTTAAGTAATCTACCCAGCTCTGGTCACAACCATTACTATCCTTACTACTACTATAGGGATTTTCGCACCGCATAGTTCTAGGAACTAGCCAGAACTTTCCCCCTCTGGCCATTTTCCTGGTTGCATTCGCACTGGCAGCAGGAACTGAAGTTCCAGCGACGTCTTTATTCGTGACATTTACAAACATCAACAACTGGTGAATGGAGGACGCCGTGATTGGAGCCATTTTTGTTGTGTGTCGTGGGTTTCGTGATAATGGAGATGGAATGTAAATGCAAAAATGTGTAAAAAAAAAAAAAAAAAGTAAAAAAAAAAATGTAAATTTATGCGATTAAAAGAGCATAAAAATCTAACTAAATCTCCTATGACAACTTGCAGTGTTACATATCATCGAGGCTGAGAAAAGAACACAATGGTGCAGACAACAGGTAGCTAAATGCAGTTATCGTGGTTTTCCATGTTCGTGGAGTAAATATTTTTAAACAGCTTTTTAAAAATGCCGGGTAGCCTGTGTTTTGTATGCGTTTGGCCAATCAGCATACACTTACGTCACTAATATTTCCTATAGAACTACTCTGAAGTAGGAGCTAATTTAGTTTCCCCAAACAGAGTTCCTAGAACTAAAACCGTTCTTATTTTCTGCGGTGCGAACACGCCAAAAAGCGAGTACTTCTGCCAATAGTTCTAGGAACTATGAAAAGGTTCCTCCGGTACGAAAGCCCTTTATCATTGCCATAATCACGACCACCATCATTTCTTTCACACCATTATCATCATCACATTACAACCATAACCATCCCCACCACTACCATCACGGCTACTAACATTGCCATAATCATCATCACCACCATCATTACTACCATATAACCATCACAACCATTTTTATCCTCACCACTAATACTCTCATCACATATCCTCCATCACCATTCTCATCAACAACACAACTTCACCATCAAATTCTCACCACAATCACATAACATCATCACTAATGCGATCATCATCACCATTACAACCATAAACTATCCCCACACCTCCATCATCATTACCAGTCACTGCCAGTATTATCCTCACCATTACCACCATTGTCACAACCATCACAATCCTCACTACTAATATCATTGACATAATCATCACCACTATCATTACTATGACATAACCATCACAATCATCTTCATCAGCACCACTAACACCATCATCACCTGCCATCAGTGTTATCATCAACATCACATTACCATCATCTTCTTCCTCTTTCTTTATTTCTAAAGCATTTTAACAGTCTGTAGACCAAAGTGCTTTACATTTTTAGAGCCATATGCAAAAATAATCAAAACCATAAAAACATAACATTAAAAAAATGAATAAGCTGACCAAAAATTTGGCTCATACATCTTAAGTAATTCCAACATCACATTACCATCACTATCACATAACATCCATCAGCATTACCATCATCATCACATTACAACCATAACCATTCCAACATTACCATCACTATCCTCACTGCAACTAACATTGCTCATTATCACACCACCATCACTACTACCATATTACAATCTTCATCCTCATAACTAACACCATCATGACATATCCTCCATCACCAATATCATAAACACCACAATTTTCACAATTACATAACATCCATCACCATTATCATTATCACCATTACAACCATAACTATCCCCACTACTGCTATCACCACCATCATCATTACCAGTCACTGCCAGTATTATCCTCACCATTACCAGTCACAACCATCACAATCCTCACTACTACTATCATTGCCATAATCATTACCACCATCATTACTATCACATAACCATCATCACCTGTCATCACCATTATCATCAACATCACAACATTACCATCATCTTCTTTCTCTTTCTTCATTTATAAAACATTATTTAACAATCTGTTGACCAAAGTGCTTTACATTTTTCCAGCCACAAGCAAAAATAATCGCAACCATAAAAACGTAACAATAAAACATAAATAAGCTGACCTTAAACACAATTTTGGTTCATACATCTTAAGTAATTCCATCATCACATTATCATCACTATCATATAACATCCATCAGCAAGCATTGCCATCATCATCACATTACAACCATAACCATCCCCCCCACTACCATCACCATCAAACATTGTTACAACCAGTATTATCCTTACCATTACATCACCGTCACAGCCATCACCATCCTCACTGCTACTATAATCACCACAATCACATCACATAACCATCACCATCACAACCAATATCATCCTCACCATTACCATAATCACATTATCACCACCATCATCACCAATATCACATAACATCCATCATCATTACAGTCATAATCATCCTCACCACTACGGTCATCGGCATATTCATCAATACTACCATCAGCAGCAGCAGCACACCACAAACATTATAATTACAGTCTTAATTCCATAATGATCATCATCATTATCATCACTCTCAAATCATCATCATCAACATGCTCATTTCTGACTTGTGCTGTGAGGCAGAGCGTCTCTTACCAGGTTTGAGTTGGTTGCGTTGGAATCGTCCTCGGGGAAAGGGATGTAGACAGCTAAGGCCACACAGTTTGCAAAAATAGTCATCAAAATTATGATTTCAAACGGTCTGAGGAGTCAGTGTTAAAGAAAATGACATCAGAGCTGGTGCATACACAAGCAAAAGAAGAGTACACACACACATACAGTACAGTACATGTTAACTCTCATCAGTGCACAAGACAGTGTGTAAGAGTCCAGATCCTCTCTGGTCTTTTTTTTTTTCTCTACTCAAATCTTTTTCTTTTTTTCCCTGTTAATAGCAAGGCCAAGCTCTTCAAAAACCTGGCCTTCATCAAGACAACGATCTTCGTCCCCCTCCCATTTTCCTTCTCTCTCTCTTCCTCTCTGCTCCTCTCCTCCCTCTCTCTTTTCACTGGCCAAATTGTTTGTTTGGCTTTCAGTTCTGCTGGAAACGCAATCAAACTGTGTCATCATTTGTTACAGGAATGGATTTCTCTGAGATGGGTGTTGAGTCGCATGGCACGTGTCCTGAGGAGAAACAGATGTGTTCTTGTTTTTCTGGATGTTTCTGTTGTATCTGCTGTCTGGGCCTTGAGTTATGGCTCTCTGGGGTTAGTTCAGTATTACAGAGCCATAGACCCTGCAACCCGTTTAGATAAACATGCTTGTAGATCAGTAGTTCGGGTCCCCAAGGGAGTAAAAACAGACCATTGCAGGCAGACCCAAACTGAATTTAATCTGTAAAGGTCTTACAAGATTATAAATAACACTTCTATATATGAAACCTGCTTGACTGTACATTAATGTGAATGTGTGACCGAATGCGTGTTTGTAGGAGGGGTCAATATGCGTGTGCATTTGTGTGTGCGCGTGTGTGTGTGCGCATGGACCTGTTCAGCCTGTTGAGAGGAGCTGCTGGCATGGCAACACAACCAAAGACAGGAGAGATGGGCTCTGGGGTCTCTGGAGATACAGATCCAGTCAAGTGTGTGCAAGACTGAGTGCACATACGGATAGAAACGGCAAAAAACAGGAACTTTCATAAAATCAGTATCCCACCGAAATTAATGAGGGAAAATATCTCTCTGTCTCCGCAGTTCAGGCGTTCCTTCGTGCCGGTTTGTGAATTTATGTGGAAATCTTTGATGATATGATCAGTTCTTGGCTGAAGCTGTGAATGGGAGCTGGATCTCCTGTTTCCTGATGAATGAAGCATTTTACTGAACCAATCAATCCTCATTAACATATTTAACTGGTCAGGGGCCTATCGCTGTCTCTTGTGGGCAGAAACAATTATATAAAACCGTGAGAGATAGGGGAAGAAAGAGAGCAAGGGGAAAAGGACAGGGGAACACACCGTCCTACAGTCTCCTGTAAAGGGGTGCACGTGAATGACTCATCAAAGCTCAACTTGATTTAACCCTTTGTAGAAGGTAGTGGCATAAAAACCACAAAAAAGTGCATTTACACCTGTAATGCAGCAAAGAGGGAATGACTTTTTTTTTAATATTTTTGTACTGCTTCATGCAACATTGCATTTTTACAACAACTCAAAGATGCCATAGCACATCTGTCAAACACACTGCCTGTAATAATATCAAACAGATCATATAACAATTAATAACCACACTCATTCAAAAGCACTGCAGCAAATCAAAATATGAAAAGAATACATTTATAGCCTGTAGATCAATAATCTCAGCCTTAAAGTCAGCTATGCACTGAGTTTATGAAACTGTAACACTGATTAATTAATATTCAGAAAGCAACTGTATGCTCAGCTACCTGCTGATGCAATTGTCACAAACTCAATATGACACTTTTTTGGATGTCGCTCTGGGAGGAATGTGTCTGCCGAAAATGTAAATGTATGAACTACAGATCAAAAAAGAAGTAACTTCATAAGTATTGTGTGCTCTTTAATGTGATGGCAGTTTGAGGCCCTGCATCAGCGTACTGGGCTTGTCACATTCATATGCACTCTTTCAAATCAAATATGTGGTGAGTTACAGCACAGATATATATACACATTGGCGTTTAAAAGTTTCAGGTCAGTAAAATATATATTTTTGAAAGACATTAATACCTTTATTCGGCAAGGATGCATTCAATTGATCAAACGTGACAAAGAAGTTTACATTGTCACAATAGATTTCTACTTTTAAAAAATGCTGTTCTTTTGAACTTTCAATTCATCAAAGAATTCAGAAAACAACAGTATTCCACACGATTTCTTCACAAAATATCAAGCAGCACAACTGTTTTCAGCATTAATAATAAGAAGAAATGTTTCTTGAGCAGCACATCAGCATATTAGAAGGATTTCTGAACAATCACGTGACACTGAAAACTGGCAGCTGAAAATGTAGCTTTGCTATCACAGAAATAAATTATATTTTAAAAAAATATTAAAATAGAAAACATTCATTTTAATTTGAAATAATATTTCATAATATTACTATTTTATTGTAGTCTTGGTGAGCACAAGGGACTTCTTTCAAACACATTCAAAAATTTTACCGACCCCAAACTTCTGAACAGTAGTGTATATATAACAAGCAGGTCAGAGTTCAGTAAAGGATACTTCCATTCCACGATATTGATGCATGCCCTGCGGATGGGGTTTTTAAGAGTGAGGCAGAGAAGGGCTCGGGGTGGGCGTGTGGAGGCAGTGGTGGCCTGTTTCTTGGGTTTGGTGTAGTGCTGGCGTTTGCGCTGCGTGGAGCTCGCAGTGGAGATTGGGGCTCCGGTGGTGCCCATCAGCTTGGCCTGCCGTGCCGCGTCGATGGCTGCCTGCCAGCTGAGGGGGGCGCCAGGGGTGGGAATGTGTTCAGGTGCAAGACCCAACACCCCACCCCTGCCCCCCACATGCTCATCCTCATTCAGACTGGGGACTGGAGCCAACGACGGACTGGAATAGTTGGAGCCTGTAGACGAAGAGAAGCAGACAGTGAATGACAGCATGTGAGAAAGCGGAGTTCTGTGATGTTTGGTTCTGTATTCATAAAGATGTTTTTGAGGTCATATTTAAATGTTTTTAAATATAATTTTTTAATCATACCTTCATTTACTAAAGCCTTTTAGGGTAGATTTGAAAAGCCAAAAAATAAAAGATTTTATTGTTTTACCCTCGTCCCAGACCCAGATTTTCAATCATTTAAGAGAGTTTATTTTATGGAAGTCCACAGGGACAACAAAGCCCACAGCCAGATGGACAAGCAGTTATTAAACAGTTTGTGTGCTTGTCACATGTTGTCCTTGTCCAATCAATGTTATTAAGCTTGTAAATATGCAAATAAAACCATCAAATCCATCCACAAATGACTTTACAAATTTACAGTGTGAAACCTCAAAGCCTAGCAACCCAAGATTAAACACCCCTGGTGTTTAAATGTAATAACTCCTGGGTAAACAATTTCAGGTGTGAAAAGCCAATCAATGTTCTTTTATATTTTATATATTGAATTCCAATTTAATACTGGCCAGTTGCAACAGAATATTCGTATTCTACCACACAAAATATCACAAAGGCAGCACTGCAGGACTGTATCTCATCTCCATCTGCAGTTCAAGAGCGTAAAATCCAAAGAGAACCACCGTCAACCGTCCTACTGAAGTGTGTGTGTGTCAGGAATGAAAGACAGAGTGAGATCACAGTAGTAAACCACAGAACTGAGAGTTCCTCCCATCCTGTACCCTCATTTTTCTCTCTCCCCTTCTCTTTCTAATAAACGGTTCAGCCCATTGAATAAGCCAAAGTCTGGATTAGTTTGAAATGTCATGTCAGAATGACATCAGTGAGTTTGTCTATGCTAAAATATTTCCTCCTATCCCAGTTTAACTTGGTTTTTTGTAGAGTGATTCTAGTGGTGCAGAAATCACATACATTAGATGCCATTTATATAAGAGAAGGTGCTGGGTTTTGGTCATTAGGATTAAGGAAAGTATGTTTGAGAGTAACTGGAGAGTTGTTTTCTTATCTAACTCCTGTTAAATTACAGGAAGTCAAAGTGGGCTTTTCTCGATGACATGCGGACTCTCCTAAAGCACTATTTCTAATTACTGTAGTAAAGCCATGCTCTGGATAAAGGACATTCAAAAGGAAGAAACTCAGTTATTCATCCTAAAGTACCCACAATGGATTCCCTCTCTTGAGAGACACTCCGACACTCTTTTTTCTCTAATTTGGAGGTAAGTTTGTTTCATATTGTCAGACACAAATGAACATGCACAAAAGCAGAAACAAACAAAAGAGCTACACACATATTCTTGTATTCTTGAATAAAGTAAATAAACTATTCTCACATAAAGTAAAGACTAGGTGTCAAGGAAAATCATCAAATTTTAAATCCCACATTCATTCACACAGATAAAATATGCACCTCACTGAAAACTTTCTAAATTTTGAGCCTTCAGCTCTGACAGTCGCTAAAGCTGTTCGGATTGGAATCCATACTGCTGATGGATGAACTGAGATTCAATCACATTCTACAACTGCATCACCACAGACACCAGGGGATCCCCTTTCACTCTGATCTGAGATCAGCAATAGGCTTCTCAGAGCTTTTGAACAGAGGGTCACTTTAAAAGAGGAACATTCCCATTGTATTGTATTTTAACTAGCAGCTTCAAGCTAGTGAACACTACAATGTACACATATATAACACATAGGGCCAGATTTACTAACAGCTTGCGCCAGCACAATCCATCTTTTGGCGTTAAAATAGTACTATCAGGATTTACTAAAATACGTCCAATGAAGAATTAGCGCTGAAAAGGCGTGGACAGAGTTATTTTATTGAATATGCATTTGTAGGAGTTTCCCTTTCAGACGCAAAATTTATGGGAGGAGAGTATTAAAATGAATCACGCGATGTGATTTACTAACATTTGCGCTCGTCAAATTACTGGTATTTGCGCCATTATTTAACGCCCAAAAAAAGCATGTCTTAAAGCAGGCGCTAATTTGCGCTGCTCTTGGTAGATTGTGCTGGTCATTATGGAAATGATTTGGCTGAGTCTCTGTTGTTTAATGTGTGCATTGTCAGTAAATCACACGCAGAAATCATCGGCGCTTTTGTGGAATTGCGCTCTAACGCTAATTTGCCCGGTTTAGCACATCTGGCCCATAGTATGAACAAACGGATGACTGTAAAAAAGTGAACTTTAGTGTAAGCAGCTATTAGTACTGAATGAGCAAGAAACAGGTTGAAACAAATGGGGAGGGGCTAAATGAGTGAGGGGAGTGGCTAATATATATTGGGGAGGGGTGATAACTGTAGTTTGGGCAGATGATAACTATAGTTTGTTTCCAAAAGATGGTGTTTTTTGACCATATGTCACCATTTTCACTCCAGCAACTAAGCAAACACACACGTACCTCAGCATGTGTTAATCTAGTGCACTGCATGGATAAGTGTACTTTAACACCACAGTCACACACACTCTCTCGCATACTGTTTTATGAGTCAGCATCACCATTCATATATTCATCTCACCACACAAAAACACATACACCCGTTCACTCTCTTTCTCTCTCTCTCTGAGCTGTACAGTAAGAGCATTTTCACTGCTGCCTCACAGCAGTGGATGATTTGACCACGATCATACAAGAGAATAAAACAGAACTGCTCTGATTTCTACTAGTTAATTCTGCTCTGGTTTCTTCCGCAGCAAGGCAATTTTGATACAAGGATACCCAAGACACCTGTTAAACACTGTAAAAGAAGGTGTGATATTGATGGAGGTGTGTTTGAGAGAATGAAATTAGGTGTTCCACTTGAACTTTGACTGATCAATGAGATTTGCTGCTTATAGAGGTGTGACGTCAGACACTGCTTTTTATAGAGATGCTTGCACAGTGTTTGCATACTTTATCACAGATGATGCGGATTACATGCGATATTTGTCAAATACGCAGACAACTGAGAAGGTTTTATGTAGCAACAGAAACACTTTTCATTCAATACTTTATATACTGCTTAAAGGGGTCATAAACTGACTTTATTTTTTTTTATTTTGTACTGCTCTCTGAGGTCCACTTATAATGTTATCAAGATTTTTACATCAAAAAAACATCACAATTTAGAAGTAATAGGCTATTTTCTGTCCTGTTCTGTTCTGTTCTGAGAAATAAAGTCAGAATTGCAATTGTAATTTTTTTCCCTGAGAACTGCGAGTTTATGTCTTGCACTTCTGAGTTTATAACACAGATTATTGCGTGAGATGTAAACTCACAATTCTGCAAAAATATCAGTCTTTTTTCCCCCTCAGAATTGGACTTCATAATTTGCATTTGCGAGTTATATCTCACAATTCTGAGAAAAAAGTCAGAACTGCAAGATACAAACTTGTAATTCTGAGGGAAAAAAGTCTTTATTTCTCGTAAATGTGAGTTTATTTCACACAATTCTGAAAAAATGGCCAGAATTGCAAATTTACATCTTGCAATTCTGACATCATTTCTCAGAATTGCGAGTTTATATCTTGCAATTGTGTTTATATCTCACAATTCTGAGAAAAAAAAAAGTCAGAACTGCGAGATGTAAACTTGCAATTGCTAGAAAAAAAAGGCAGAATTGTGAGATAAAAAGTCGACCTTTTTTATTTTTTTATTGAGTGGTAGAAATGGGCTTCCATAAAAAAAACTGTATGACCTCATGACAAAAATGCGGTACGCCCGGGTTCCATTCATGCTACACAGAACATACTTTTTTAATGATAGCTAAATAGCTAATTACTTTTTCAAAAGAAGTACCTATTTAGAGTATGCAATTTCAGATGCAGCCGTGATGTAGCCAAACCTCTGACTACAGGCACAGCAAGTCTGAAACAACAATACAGCTCATTCTGGCCTGGCACCGCTCAGTCAGTCAATAAAACATTTCTGACGGATTGTGGCGAATGAATAAGAAAAAAAAAAAAAAAAAAGGAGTACCAAGTAACATAAGCATGTTATAACTTCCAGTATCCAGTCAGTTTACTGCCTTTGTCATAAGTCCCACAGCCACACTCTGGATACTTTTTTTCTGTAAAGCATGCACACCACATCTGAGAAACAGCATATATAACACAAAACGGTGCAATTAGACAATTTTTTATCACTAGAAACAATGAACCACATGCTGACAGAAAATAAAACACATGCTTATCGTCATGACATTATTATTCTTGCTTGCAAAAAACATTTGTTGACATACACATGGTTCAAGGATATTTTTGGATCTACGCACCTTATACTATTGGTGTATTGGACTGTCGGACTAGTGTTTGGTGCTACGACCTTTCCTTTTGTTTGACATACACATGGACCATGCTAACCAGTAAAATCTGACCTTTTCTGCAAGCATTTTTACAATCTCTACAAAGATCATTACAACCATTAATTATCAAAATATTAGATAAATAAAGAAAATATTTTACTGGTGTGGCAGGAGTTAAGCCTTAAAACCTAGAAAAACATTACTTGCAGAAAGATCCAAACACAGGAAGAGACACGGGACCCTGTGGACCCTCAAACACTAACACACACGCAAGAGTATTAATAACATCCTTTTTAAAATTCATCTGCAGAGATACAAGGCCAGAATAACCCAGATTCATAGGGAGAAAGTGATGAGGAGGTAACAGAAAGCAAGAGCGGGAGAGAAGAAGTGACAGAGAGAGCGACAGACCTGTACGTGGCGGCATCAACAGATCTTGCAACACATCTTGCTGAACTAAGTTTCCTTCATTCAGCTGAGACACGCTACACTCTAAATATTGATATGTATATTTATGAAGAGCTGTTTAGAAACATAGAAAACAGAGAGAAAGGAAGTGACACGTAATGTTTCAGTATCAGTCAAGTTTTGGACCTGTTTGCTGGAAGATGCTGGAACTACAACATTCTGCATCTTTTTCCATTAATGGCCATTCAGAAGTTGTTGTTAGTGACACTTAGTATTATTTATAAACTATTATAGTATTAATTCATATTTTGAATTAGCTTTTATTTGTGTTTTCAGTTTTTAGATTTTAGTTTCATTGTTAGTTTAGATTTCAGTAATTACGTTATATGATTTTGTCTTATTTAATACTGTTTAGCTTTTTCCAGTTTTAGTCATTTTAGTACTTCATCTTAAACTTAATTTCAGTCACTTGCCAAGGGAACATTTCTAATGCTCATTTAAGTTTTTCATTGAATATTTCATTTTAAATTTATTTTAAGTCATTTTATTATATTTTCATTGTAATTAACAATACTAGTTGCCATTTATGACAAAATAAAAATTTTAAAAACATGAAAAAAATTACAACGGAAATGTTGTAATTATATTAAAGCTGTTAGATGTTTTCCATCTTTTTGGAGTGCTCTTTAAAGTGTGAAATGAACTGATTTTCTCCTGTCTGCTGCCTTTGACGTCACACCTCAAGATAGTCGCTATAGTGAAGGGTATGTAATTTCCCTACGGCTCCAGAATGATTAGTCACATGACATTTATGGATCTGGCGATTGACTCGAAAAAAAAAGAATGGAGGTCAAGTACTTCTGTGTAGGTCCTGTGCCAGCTGAGAAACCAGCACTGCGGTTAATGGAAGTATTAATATAAATAATTTTAATGTATCAAAATATATAAATGTGGAACAAAGCCCTTTATAGCGAGGCTGAGCTGGGCATCATAAAAGTTTCATATTGACTTTATGTTTGCTCATTTAATGAGTCATCGCTCAATGATGTCACATGCAGCAGTGAGCTGTAAAGCACGAAATACTCACTGTTCATGACTCGGCAGGGAATTGTGGGAAATGGAGTCATATTTTGACGATGCTCTGAAGCCACAAAGCTAAAATAAATAAATCAGTGAGAAAAGACCCAACTACTAGAGAAGAAAATTAACCAATGACAGGATAATGATGGCGGGATACACACAGGTCTTTGGCCACCTCGATTTTCTGTCCCTCTCTATCTCTCACACACACACACACACACACACACACAGAGAGAGATCAAAGAGTAAGACAGTGAGTGTTTGCTAGAGAAAGATACAGGCAAAACAACACTACGGCACTGCTTGTGTTAGGATGCCGTGTGTGTGTGTGTGTGTGTGTGGGGCGTGAGTGGGCGGGGCACACTGAAGGTGTCATCCATTACCATCTGTTCAATTACATCACTGTTATCAAAGCCAGCCAATCAGATCAAGCTGCTCAGTCACGCTTCACTGGTCCCTCAGCCATAGCACATACACACCCCTAAACATGACCAAAACCTTAAAGCTGGGCGCCAACACCAGCATAATGTTTACATGCCCTAGGATGTGTTCACACATAATTAGCCGTCATTCAGCATTAACACACACGCGCGCTCAACTGAGGCACACAGACACACACAGTCACACACCTGAGACGTACGCACGCTGATACACCTGAGACATAGACACATACTCACACACACCTGAGACAGATATACACACGCTCACATTTCTGAAATACTCACACATACACACACCCCTAAGATACCAACACACACACACTAGGGACAGCATAACAGTGGTGCACAGCAGCAACAAAGCTATTCAGCCTCCAAAAAAAAAAAAAAATCAACTGACTGAGATGTCAAAAAAAAAATAATAATAATTTAAATTAAAATTAAATAAACATTCAAATAAAATAAAATAAATGATGGCGAGATACAGATCACAGAGTAAGACAAAAATGAAATAAAATAAAATATTATTATTATTGACAGATCAAAGAGTAAGATAAAAACAAAGTAAATTATTATTATTATTATTATTATTATTATAATATTTAGCCATTATTATTTGGAAGTCGTTCTATTCTATTCTATTCTATTCTATTCTATTCTATTCATTTCCAATAAAAAACAAAAAAACAACCAAACCCATCATTATTTTTCTCCTGTTGTTCAATGTTCAGTTCAGTAAATTGAATCGTTTTATTTTTACGATTTATTTTGCAAAATTCATAAGTCTGTTTATTTAAAAGATTAAAAGCACAATTCACATAAACAAGCCACATAATTTGAGGTATCATTCATGTCTGCATAACAAATGCATTAAATAAATAAATAAATGCTGGTGATTGTAATGGCCATGTTTTCCCAGTAAAATGGTACCATCACATTCTGCTCTTTTATCTGCAAGCTACAAAAAATAATGTGCGTGTTTCTAGTTCTAGGGTCTAATAAATAGGCCTAGTATCAGCTGGACTCTGAACTGAACAGTTTCACACTAATATATAGACAGCACTGTGTCCTAATCATGCTGCTTCAGATTATATATTAGACATGAAACATCTTCTGATCAGCTGTAATTGTGTCGTGTTGTATAGTCTTTCTGCTTTTAGTGTGAGCAGGCAAATTACTTATCACTGGAAACTAGTTGTGCTGTATCTAGTTAGGTCATGTTGTAAGCAGTCCTCCTAAAGTACTATTCAAGGCTTTCACTAAAAACAGCAACAAGTATTCACTAAATAGTTCCATTTCTTACAACGGGTTTACTGGGATGAGGTTAAACAAGGTATTTGCACTACAATGAGCATGGTTATATAAGCAAACATATAACTCCTCCTTCCCTTTCTCTTTCTTCCTTGGTGTTATGTTTTCTATTCTTTCCATCCATTCCTGATGTCCTGAAACAAGACTGCTCACAAACATTTAGACTACAGGACCAGGAGATAAGATCACAGTCCAGTTATTTTAAGAAACAGACATCAGTCACTATGGAGTTCAAAGCATGTCTGTTTAATTTTGGTCATCAACACACACACACACACACACACACACGTAGGTGCCAGAGAATGAGGGATTCCAGAGAGATGGCAGCGAGATTGTAGCTTAGATTCAAACACATCTACCATAAAATCTAAACACACTTTCATACAAAGCAGTAACCTACACAATGGGACAAAACCAACAAAACCCATCATGATTTTGGTGCAGAAATTTCTGGAGTTACAACAATAAAAGAAAACAATATTGTTCAATGTACAATTCATTCTAAATCAATGGTATTTTTTTTTTTTTTTGCCCATTTTATCCTACACCAGATGAAAATTAGTAGTCTGACTGCTTAGAAAAGTAAAAACACAACTGATATCAACAAGTCACATGATTTGATTTATCATGGCTGTAGCATGAACATGTGAGATGTACTTAAATATTCCATAAATGTATTTACATTAGAAACACTTAAACAGAATTTAAATAATGTTTCAGTAACTCTAAAAGTTTAGCAAAGATTGTAAAGTAGTCAGAATGCAATGATAAAATAATGTCATTAGCCATAGTTCCATTGACTTATCTTTATAAGAATTTTGGGATATTGCAAAAAAAATGCTCAATGGAAATGCCGAGTAGCCCATAAATTCCAAAAATGTGCATAAAAACATGTGCTCCCAACTGAATCAGATAAATGTTTTATCCAATAAAAAGACATGCACATAAACTACGATAGACTACGATACACATTTACCGAATAAATTCTTAAATATGCATCAAAAGTCACGTGACTTTGCCTCAACTGCACTCACTTGCACTCCAATCTCATCGCACACCATGTCAAAAGTTATTTTAATAAATATTTGCTAATCACCTCATAACTGTCTCACACAACTGCGTTCCCAGACATCAGACATCCGAGCGCAAGATAACATGATAGCATTAATTGCATTTCCATAGGCTTGCTGCTCTTCGTAAAAGTTAAATTCGCAACTTTAAATAGAAAAAGAGCTATTGTGATTTTGTATTTTGTTCAAAAAGTACTTACATTAGATAACCAGTAGCTAAATTAAAAATCAGATTGCAACAAAACTCAACAGATTGCACCCATAAAAATTACAAGCAGAAGTGCCTTTAAAAACATTCCCTAAATTTGCAGTAAAATTTGAATTGATTTATGGTCATCGGTTACACCAACAAGGGTCAGACTATTGTATTTACAGTGTAAATGATTCATTTATTTACCAACTGGCCAGGATTTACTAGCCAAAGCCAATTTTTACTCGCATTTGGCACTTGGCGAGTGTTAATTTTAGACCCTATACTTAATCATTTTTGTTTATTTGATGCCCCATGGCTTAACAGGACTTTATATGAACTACTGCTTTCACAATAAAAAAGAAAAAAGCCCCAAAAACTGGAATGGAAACTGGAAAATTGGCACTTGATCCTGAACTGAACTTGATTCCAACCCAAACCACAAATCTGCATTCATAGACTGCTTCATATATACTGGACACATATAGGCATGCCATCATGAGGCCTTCATACGCTGAGTAAAATGTTCCGTCGTGATGCAGTCTGGCCTGTTTAAATCCAACCGAAGTGCAGCTGGTTTTCATGGAATTCGATGCTTCTAGAAGGAAAGTCAAGACATGAATGAGAGACCTGGAATTCTGAACTGGAATTTGGCCCAGAGTGCGCAGAGGGATTTGGTAATCTCCGTCACGAAAAGAGCCTCGCAGCACAAACCCCACTGGTCCAGATTAATGCTGCGTTTAACTCGGAGCATTAATGCTGATCCGTACAGCCGCGTTTCTCTCCTAAACCCTCACATGCACACATTCAGAGTGACTTTATCTCATCTTCATCTCTCTCGTTCTGTCTGTGCTTTCTCCCTTTTTCTCTTAATTTATGCCTGTGTGTATAACAGCTAAATATGAACTCTCTTTAATAATGTATCACTCACTGAATAATATATAACTCATCAGACCATCTCTTTTGCTCTCTCTCTCTCTCTTCCCTCCTTCCTCCACTGCCAATATCACTCCATCTCTCTCCTCTTTATCCGTTCCATCCAACTCATGCACCCTGCCTCTTCCTGTCTTTTTCTAAACAACTTTCCTCTCTTCTCGTCTGTATTCAGAAGGGCAAGAGGTGACCTGCGAAGGTGGCAATATCTGTGAGTTTTTAACTACAGGTATATTTTCAAAAGCAAAGTTTTGATTGGGTAAATTCACATGCCTTTTGTTGCCCTTGAAAGTTCCAGGGGAAACAGTGATTATGTAAGTATAACAATCAAAATAGCACAATACTAAATAGCGCATACATTTAAGTCACTATCAACTTTCCTATATTACAGTTCCAGGGTCTGGGTTCAGTTGTCATTCTACTGCTTTCCTTGCAGTGAGAAAGAGAAGAGGAAAAAAAAACTGCAGTTGATAAGGTAATAGTCATAATTCTTAAATAAATGAAAAACAAAGAATTTAGGAGCAGAGTTTAAACTTTCTGCAGAGTTTAGCCTCAATCCTAATCAAACACCTGAACAAGCTGATTTAGGTCTTCAGGATTACTCGAAAGTTACAGGCAGGTACGTTTGATCAAGGTTGGAGCTAAACTTTTCAGGAACTTTGGACCTTGAGGGCCAAAGTTAAACCCCTGGTTTAGACCTTCTTAACCCTCAATGGTACAGAAGGAAGTGATTGTGAAAACATTCAAAGGTTGCACCCATTGTTTTTTCTTGTGGGATCTGAAGGGGCATTTGGACATGGAAATGGCTAATACATCACATGTGGCGTCAGACTTAGGAACCGGAAGGTTACAGGCATTTCTTGTAAGTTACACAAGAGAACTGACTTTGATTACCAGCTCTAACGGACATTATTCAATCCTGCTCTTGTCTACTGTAATATGAACGGGACAAATTTGAGAGTCACACCCGTTTGTAAAATAGTTGCCAATCTCAAACACTGACTTTGTAAATACAGCGTCCAAATTCATGTATAGTATGTGAATTTACTTGTACTTGTAGGTAAAGTCAAGAAGGTCTTTGATGAAGAACTTTTTGACTTACTGTAAGTATGCAGTAAGTGCTGTTTTTGATTGCTGATAAACAAGAACAATTTAAAGAAATAGTTCACCCAAAAATGAAAATTCTGTCATTAATTATTCGACTTGAAGGCTGACAAGCAAGAGAAGAAATTGTTGAATAAAGTCATTATTTTTGTTTTCTTTGCGTGCAAAAAAAGTATTCTTGTAGCTTCATGAACCACTGATGCCACATGGACTATTTTAACGATACCCTTACTACCTTTCTGGGCCTTGAACGCGTCAGTTGTGTTGCTGTCTATGGAGTGTCATAAAGCTCTCAGATTCCATCAAAAATATCTTAATTTGTGTTCCAAAGAAGAACGAAGATCTTACAGGTTTGGAACAACATGAGGGTGAGCAATTATTGACCGAATTTTCATTTTTGGATGAATTATCCCTTTAAGACCTGTAAAACTATAACAACAACTATAATGTTTGAATTCTAACAAGGTTTCATTTTCATTCTGTGAGAATAGGGATCTCCTCACCACAACTTTAATGGTAATGACACAAAGGAATGTTTTCGTTGGAATCACTTTTTTTGTCCAGCTGATGAATGATAGAAACATTGACTGCCAATCAGAATACACCCAACTTTAAAGAGTTCAAGCATTTAAAGCAGTTGACGATGTAAGTGCAGCGCACATTTATAATAAACAGAATATTATCCTGCATTGGTGTGAACGCAAATATAGTTATCGTTACGCAAAAGTTATTGCTTTGGTGTGAATTGGCCTTTACACTTGACAAGCTCACAATTCTCCAACAACTTTCTAAATGTGATGGCGCGCCAGCACTTCTGGTCTCATGGGATATAAAGTATCCACTGTTTGTATACTTCTGAGGCATTCTGGTACTGTCCGCCCAGTGTTTGCTTACCATATCATAATCATACTAAATATTCAACATCCTGCTTGCAAACTGTGTAGAAGGGAAGTATGCATATTCAGCCACCTGTAACAGGACTGTAACAGGAACTGGGTTGAGCTGACCTAAACTCTTTTGAGTTCTGAGATGTTATTAGCCAGTTTAACAGTCATCATCACACAGGCACTCACGGCAGCACTCTGGAGGGCTAAAATAGGGAGAGAAGCAGAAAAAACGACAGAAGATGTAATTGGGTTCACATCTTTTCTTCAGGAGTGCATGAGTAGCTCTAATCTTCATCCACTGCCCTAAACCAAGATTAGACAGACTCTTGAGACCACCACCTTCTCTCTTTCCCTCTCTCGTTCTCTCGCTTCATTCCAGCGCTCTGTTCTTCACCCATTCTGAAATAATTAACTGCTATAAGTGAAATTAATTATGTTAATTAGAACAGCCGAGTTATTTTGGGGTCCAAGAAAACGAAGAGGAAGGTTTGGGACCGCATTGACCCTTCTGCACACCTGTGTATGTGTGTGTGTGTGTGTGAGTTAGAAGGGAAAGGTAAAAGGTCACATGAAAATGGGAGAAATGAGGTTGTGGAAAAAAAATCCTAGTCATTTCTGATCATAAAAACGGGTGCTTCAAGCCTTTGCAGGGAAACTACGGGCCGTCTTTCCTCTGATATAACCCTCGGAAATGGTTCTTCCAGGATTTATTTCACAGAAAGGGTCAGATGGTTCTTTGAAAAACTACTTAGAGGAAGGTTCATCTATAAAATAAAAACTGACTGCCAGACTCACAAAGACGCCATCACTGACATCTGTTTCGCACACAAACTGCAGACAGGCACAGAGTCAAAAGCAACAGTGAAAGGAAAGCACAACAGAAAAAAAATGAGTGTGAGCTTGATCATTTTTCATCTCTGCCAGGCCTGAAATGACTTGTCTCTTGACCCTGAAGAGTCTTACCTCATTCCTCTAGAACATTAGATGAAAGCCTAAGGGCTGCTTAAGGGTACAATGATAGGAAAAGCAAAGCAAACTTAGGTCAGTCTAGAGCCCAGAGTCCTGTGAGTTTGATGCCAATGCCGCTTCACACATGCTGCTGTTTTAAATGCAGCATTAAACAGCATTTACAAGACATTTAAATAATGTTATCTATGACTGAAGCAAACAAAATATTTACCATAAAATCTAAAAACTGAGATGTTGTCAGGCCATGCTCTTCAATTGCACGCACAAATATGGCGGCACGAGCTGTAGCTTGTATCATTTCATATTAAAGCAAGAAAGAAACTACAAGCATGTGTGTCAGATCTGCGTCACATTCAGCAGAGGCAGCTCTTAAAGTAATAGCAGCCAAAAAACCTAATAACCCAGTTGTGGTGATGTCTGTTCATCAAAGAACAAAAGAAAAAAAGAGGAAATAAATGACTTTTGTAGCTTTAACAGTTCATATTTAATTTAGAATTTAGTGTTTGATAACTTTATTAAAATTTGGTTTATTTCCTACTTGCTGAAGGGCACAGGTAGCTAAATATGACATTTATTATAATGGGTTTATGTGAAGATTGTTTTAAGATCACTTAAATTAGAAGTTATTTTTTAAATAAATGTTAAAATTGATAGCTCTCAGTTATACTGTAATGTTAGTATAGTCAACATTACATATAGTCAATGGTTAAATATTAGGAAAAAAAGAAAAAAAGTGATTAGTTAATTTTTTTAATTGATTGACAGCACTAAATATAATATAATTTAAGATAATATAATAGAGTTTTTTAATGAATGAATGAATCAAGCACAATAAGAAAGTTTTGCAAAGAAAACTAGAGTAAAGAGTAAAATTTAATTAATTTTGACTTTACAAAACTGGACAAGCCAAGGGTATGCTGGGAAAGACATTTACATCATTAGAACGATTTTACAACCAGGACCAGTGTGTTCCTAGCAGGTAAGGGGACCCAAAGACCCTCAGCACCATCTGCCTGAGACATCAACCGCTTTGAGGTCAGAACCTACATGTCTCATATCACATTTTACAAGACCACTGCTGAGATTTAGGTGATAAAAGATAACACTTAAAATGAAGCAGTACATTTCTGAGAGAAAGCAGAGAGGTTTAACATGAGATTACACCCACAAAGCTGCTTGGCACCTTCAAAAGGTGAGCAGGATACTGATAGAGTGAAAGCTGAAGCTGACAATACGAAAATGAATCTGCACCTCTCTCTCTCTCTTATTCATATTCCTGTAGTGTGCGCTCTCTTGCTCCCTGTGCTTATAGTGAGTCTGAACCAGGCCGGTCCTCCATCTCTCTTATGCTGGCACCGAGACAGGAGAGCCCACAGTGTATCTGTAATGAATACAAATCCCGATACATTACTTCTGGCTGCGGCCCAGCCCCAGCGCTCAACCACTTTCTGTTCCCCAGTGATCAAACTGCCGACTGTATTAATCAGAGGTGTTAAACTGAGGTTTGTGTCCTGTTGGAATGTGCAACTGGATCCCTCATCAGAGCAGAGACATCCAATATGGCTCAAACACAATGTGGTGAGTTATTCATCCGTTCTGGACAGAATTCTGGTACTGATTTAAAGGAGATCAAGCCAACCAGACATTTACAACATGCCTTGGTATTTAGGCTCAAATATGACAGCAGCAATGATCCACTATAACTCCAAAAAGAAGAAGAAGAAGAAAAAAAAAAGTTCACAAACTAGAGCAGACTGATCTGGATCTCAACACTGGATCTCTAAAATCTCAACACTGATTAGGTTAACTGAATAAACACTATTCACATCAAGAAGAGATTTTGAGTCACAGTCCAGCAGTGTCACTCTTAAAATACTGATAATAATGTTAGCATAAATATATTAGCATTCCCTTCAAGGTATATGACCATACTGTACTGTCAAAATAAAATAAAATAAAATAAAATAAAATAAAAAATTGTGCTGACACTGCCTTAAATCCTGTTTTTCTAACCAAGTCATTAATTGTATGTGGTGTTTTTGTCCCGTTTATTTTCCACTGTTTTCTGCCTGTCCCCAGTATTGCTTTGCACTCTGTAAATGTACTACTGACAGCTTCAACAAATTAACCCAAAAATAACTAAATTAATCAGCTATGACATCAATTTCTAAATGTGACAATTTAACAAGTCTCATTTGATTTGAATGTTTGATTTGAGATCGTATGTTTTATCATCATATCCAGCTTCTCCACTCTTATGCTCCAACCATATAAGAGAAAACTCTCATGAGAAAACAATTCAGTCTGAAATCAAATATGTGACTATAGGTATTTAATAAAAGTTCAACAGTAGCTCCTTATCTACAGATATACAGCTAATTTAGCCCTTACATTGATTGCTATAATTTTTTTTTATTATTATTTCAAGCTGTAAAATTTGTTATGTGACATTTTAAACCTCAATCAATTTTCACTCATTTCAAACATATTAGCTGATAAAATCCAGAACTCAGCTGCAACTGCAATAGACAAAACCTTCTCCTGATCCAAAATCTGATACAAGTAACTTTTTTTCCAACACATCATGAGGTCCAAAAGGCACCGCATACAAAGAATGACCCTTTTAACAGCTTGTTCACAGAAATCAATCAGGTCTTGGAGAGTTCTCCATCTCTGTTAAGCCGAAAGCAGCACAAGGTTGATAGCAGTGGAAGTAGTCCAAATGCTTTCTTTCTTTCCATATCTCACATTTGTCTTTTCAGTAATCTAAGCATCTCATTTGTGGTTTCCAAAATGACAGACACTCTATCCAAAACCATTTAAACAACACACCGAGTACAAAGAGAGACAATGTGTTTGAGAAACACAAGAAAGGAAAAGGAGGTTTTACTCTCCTGGTCCCTATTCATTTTCTGAGAAGAATTACATCCCCACTACATCCAACAGGAATCCTGGATTCAGCAAAAGAACCAAAGTTCATCAGGCATAAAACACGCCTAAATTTCCTCCTGGGCCAACATTTCACTGCACCTGAAGGGCACCTTGAGGAGATTCAGGCATTTCATTAGCAGGCCACATTTCTTCTACATCTAATTACAACACTGCAAATTGTGCTCTGGGATAATGTATTTCCACTCAAAATGCATTCAAATAATTAATCAATTAATCACTTGCCTGCTAACAAGATCAACATACACACAATTATGGCCACATGCCAATTAGCACCACTACCCAGAGCCCATACGTCTATAATCAGATAAGAGTCATGCACTTGTGTCTGTATGTGTGCAGCTGCATAAACAGAAACACAATAAGATAAAATCAACCAAGAATAAACATGGAGAACTATATACACGATTAGCCAGGTTTCAGATGCTTTAAATCTTCACATTGAAATGCTCAAGACGCATTTATGAAAAAAAAAAAAAAAGATTTTGTGGCATTTAGTCTGTGTCTATTATCTGTAAGACTATATGAGTACCAATTATTGACAAAATAAACTTTTAGCATACATACATACATACATACATACATACATACCTCCCAACAGTTAGCAATACAAATGAGCAAATCAAGGTTTTTCTAGGGCTGGTCTATAACAAATATCTTTTCACAGCTTCCTTTTTCAATAGGCAATGCATTAGCATGGGACAGAAAATTGCATTAATCCATTTGATTTCAAGGGGTCCATACAATACAGAATACTGGAAAGAATATTTAACATGATAAACCGTATTTTCCAAACCCCTTTATTCTTAAGTACACACATTTCGGACAGTGAATTATACTGGTGACATAAAGCAAAACTCAAATAGGATTCATGAATGCTTTTCAAGATGCTGACAGAACACAGTGTTATCTTGCATTGTCCTTGCTTGCACAAATCAATTTTTATGATAAAGAAATCAATTTGTTTTACTGTGGACTGTAACATTTTAAAAGTACAATAAAGACCCTGAATTGCAATACATAAAACTGACCCTCTGTTTGCATCAACAGACCAAGTGAAAACAGATCTTTGACCTCAGTAGTCAGGCTTTAAGTCACTTTCATCTTTGGCCACTACGAGAGGCAAATGTCTGCATCTGAACATTCTGTTATTGCTGAAGCAGTGCTACATGGTTTAGACAGGACATATAACTTCCTGCCAATGGCTGAAATTTTAAATTCCATCTTCTGGAGAACAGGAATGAAAGAGTCACTGCTGCTGACTTAATATCTGCCCATGTCCTCTTGCAGGGGACACGGTTCTCAGCTGTCTAATATACCACCAGAGGACATTACTTGAATAATTTGTGTCAAAGTCAGAAAAAAAATAATTGCAAAAATGCAATACCAGAAAATGGAAGGTTCCTGAAGCTTAATGCAGTTAATATTTTATCCACATGGTTTTAGGTTTGCAGTACCTGAGCTAGTGCGATAGAATTTTAGAGTCTGTAATGGCTAATGCAGCTGATAGATTGACTAAAAGGGCGTTACTTCAGTCAGTACACTTGTATAGCGATAGCACATGCAAAAATTATCTACTTACTCTCATGTTGTTCCAAACTTGTATGACTTTCTTTCTTCTGTGGAACACAAAAGAAAATATTCTGAAGAGTGTTTTAGTCAACCTGATCTCATGACGAAAACACACCTGTGGGAACTTTTTCGTAAGATGCGTAATATGTACCGTCATGTACGTTTCATTACATATTCGATGTGAAATGTCCACTGAGTGGCGCTAAAAGAGCATTCGTTTTTTTGACCCTGGAACAGATGAACATACATATGGTGCGTTTTATGTGACGTTGGTTTTGTATGCGTCACCGCAGTTCTGACTTGAAATGTCTGTTGAGTGGCGCTATAAGTCTAATGCTCCGTGACTTTTTAAAATAACGTACCATCTGCACTACACCTAAACCTACCCAATAGCATGAACAAAAGAGAATGTGACGTAAAAACACAATCACAAGCATGCCGTTTTAGCTGTTTTTTTTTTGCTTTGTCATCTTTCAGCTCTTTCATCACGAGTCATGTTTTTGATGGAATCGTACCCAACAATTCCACATCCTAAATCCAATTCCGTGCCAGCAAGCTTGTTACGTCCAAAAGCGAAACATATGGAGCTGTAATCATAACTGTGTATGAAAACGATTATAAGTGCTCGATGTTTAACCGCCTCTAGTGTTCATTTCTGTTGGAAACTGCAGTGATATGTACTTATTGGTACGTATTATTTTGCATCTTGCGAAAAAGTTCCCACAGGTACGTTTTCGTCATTAGATCAGGTAGGTTTTAGCTGTTTTAGTCAAATATATATTATATATATTAAATATATATATAATTTTTTGTGGGAAAACGGGTTTGGAACAACATGAGAACAACTGACATTTTTCCGTTGGTTGAGGCCATTTTTACCCTGTGTTATGCTTTTGTGCATGGTATATAGTGTAAAACTGTAGTGAAGAGTTGTTTAGCAAAAGATGAGTAATGGCAAGGTGTTTAGCAAAAGACAACCAATCGTAAACCGCCTCTCATCTCATTAAATATTCATGTGCTTTGTACAGAAACATTCATGCTCTGTTTAGTTTCAGTGTCTGAAGGCGACAGTTAAAATGATGAACAGTGACAGCAAACGCTCATCCGTGTTTTCCTTCCATTTTAATCTTTGATATTTTTGAAGTTTCTTGTTTTTTTCAGAGTATGTTTCAGAAGACAACCAGAACAGATTTCTGTGGTGATATTTCCACGGATGGACAAGCGGTTAATAAAATGTGCTGTACTTGTCCAATCAATGTTATTCACCTTGTAAATATGCAAAGGAGAACACCAACACAGGGTGGTTAAATGTAATACTGAAATCTAACTACCCAAAGTTAATTCCCATAATAACCCAAGATGACATTAACTCAGGGTTAAAGCGACCATTTAAAGCATGACATATAATAGAATGTCCATGTGGGACTGAAGTCGTTTCAAAAAGAAGATATTTTGAAGAATGTTTCAACTGTTTTTGTACCATTGAGATCAAAATCTCTTCTTTTGTGTTCCACAGATAAAAGAATGTCAAACAAGTTTGGAACAACATGACGATGAATAAATGATGACAGAATTTTCACTTTTGAATGAACCATCCCTTTAAGTCCTGAGGGCAAATTCAGTATACAGATTAGCCAAATGCTTGTAAGGCGAATATTCAGAAGGCTATGGGTTTGAGTCCCCAGGGCCTAATGCCTTGGAGCAGAGCTGCATTGTGCCATGCTGATGTGGCTGGAACAGCAGGTGTGTGTCTGCTTTTGTCAGAGAGTGCCAGGAGCGAGTAAACTGTTTAGATAGAGTCCATCTGTGCGGAGAACACAGTGGCGTCCAGTCAGCAGCTTTAGGACGGTGCGCAAAGAATCGGTCATCATATGGATCCAGGATGAATCAGAGCAAGAATGCATGGAGGAAGATGTATAAAAGAAGACGTGGCCTTTAAAAGTGCACCGCTGTGCCTCTCTTTCTGCTCAATGCTCAGGTCTCAAATGTTTTATATCAGCACTTTCAGTCACTCCAACACGGAACGGCTCTGACCCAAAGAATGTCGACGTCCCACGTCTGGCAAACAACGGCACCCTCTAATCAAGGCCCGAGTCACATCTCACTCACCACATGTAGATTTATTGCCTCGCTGTGCACTTGCAGGGCTCTTTTCAAGCATCAAGATTAATCGGCCAAGGACAATGATAACAGAGTCATGACATGCCTGTTTTCTCCCCGGTTTCATTCATTTGTCTGAAGGTCGAGAGAGCGGAGAGAGATTGTGAAACAGAAAAGAAGAGGAAGCCTGAACGGGTCTTTCCTGGGCTGCTAGGCATCATGGCCGGTGTTATTATTTCCACCGGCAGCCTGTGTTCGTGTGTCGTTATGTGCCGTCACAGGGAATTATGGGAGTCTTGGGTGATTAGCACTGATGAGAAGCAGATGGCTGCAGAGGTACAGTAAGACAACACAGCGTTAGCATGCTAGCCGGGGTTACGCTGCAGCTGACACCGTTCTTGTGCCGCAGATGTGTGCTAAACGCTCGTAAAAGCAGGACTTTGAAGAAAACACACGTGCATACGCACTCATTTAAAGCTATAGACAGACGTTTGGCTATCGAATGCGGTTCAGGGAAAAGAGAGGTGAGTTGTGATCCTTGTGCCAGAACAGAATTGGGCCTGGACCCAAACGATCCATCACGATAAGTTGTCACGAGAGACTTGATTGCAGCAACATGGTTGAAGGATTTTGTTGCTTCTAATGCCTGTGTAAACACAGTGTTGGTGTTACTACGGACCACTGAGCCTGTTTTTGAGCACATTTTCATACCCGTTGTGCACAGTTTGCTGAGGTGGGAAAGGTCCCGAATGATCAAAAAATGAACTGTTAGATAATTAACCGGTTTAGTATTGATTGAGAAACAAGAGCCTGGAAAAGCATTAAACTGGCTGGGAGAAATGAAAGAGAGAGTGAGAGAAAGATGATCATGAGTTTCTGTCTTCCTGTTGAACAGGAAATCTACAGTCTAATCCAATTACACCAGAACTCAAAGCTTAATCAAATAAGGTTTAAAAACACTGTATTCATCTGTTTCAGTCACATGACCTTTTCAACCTGGAATAGAGAATAAAACATTCCTGTTTGTGTGTTGTTTTCTATTACACAATAAAATATACAGTATACATTTATACCGTAACTTTTCAATTCAACAATTTAAAATAAGTGTTTTCTGTTTTCAGTTTGTTTAATTTATTTCTGTGATGCAAAGCTGAATTTTCATCAGCCATTATTCCAGTCTTTAGTGTCACATGATCCTTCAGAAATCTTTCTAATATGCTGATTTGGTGCTGAATAAACATTTCTTATTATTAATCAAGTTAAAAACAGTTGTACTGCTTAATATCTTTCTGGAAACGTCATCAATTTTATGAATAGAAAGTTTAAAAACAGCATTTATTTGAAATAGAAATCTTTTGCAACATTATAAATCTCTTTGCTCTCACTTTTGATCAATTTAATCCACCCTTGTTGAATAAAAGTATTCATTTCTTATAGCCTTTAATCTTTTGAATGGTAGAGTAAGTGTGAATGACAACGACCACTGAACTTCACTAATGTCATTATGCATTTAATTAGTAGATCTTTGGGGTGTTAAATTTAAATTTACACATAATGAATGTAACATCAGGCTTCATGAACTTCTAGTTTAATTGTATCTGACTCGATTAGCTCTATGTTATAAATTTAATTTACATGGGTAATGACTGCTAACATGTAAAAGACATCTGAGATGAAATATCAGTGCTTTAGGCTGAACATTTTCTAACAAAATGAGCAAAAACCAAAAAGGTATAACAATTATTCTTGCTGTCCCCCTGGGAGCAGTTTCACTTCTTCAAGATTAATAAATAGAAACAAGTTTTGAGGACTATGATCGCATCCCTCATGTATCCAACGAACAAAGCATGAGCATAACGAAACACCTAAGCTGTTCTAACAGTACATTAATAATGTTATATAAAAAAAAATTGGTGTTATAAGTTAAGTGCACTTAGGGTTCACAGGGAGTCAAAACTGATTGTCTGATTACACAAAGTATGAAAACATATTTGGCTCTAATCAAAGCAGCCACAACAGAACACCTTCTCAAAGCACATGATTTCATAAACTGTTTCATTAGGAATGAATGAATAGTGAGAAGAATAAAATTTTCCAAAACAAACTGCATGCATATTACAAGTTAACAGTGTATTGCACTGCTTCTTGGTCAAACCTAACATTTCTCTTTAGGATATTTCTTCGCCATTGAAAGCCAGAGCTCTAGGCTTCTGATAATACATAAATCTGTATATGTATTTTGTAACTTAATTATCAGAAACTGTCTTATTGTTTTATCTGAGGCATTAAATCAATTATTTCTTCATAATTATTCTTCATGCACAAATTATGCTGGCAAAATAGTGAAATCTGTACATCAGGTAAATCAAATTTGCCAAAGTGTCAGTGAAGTCAGAAAAGCTTCATCCCTGACCAAAGCTACCGCTGCTGTAAAGGTCATATCATGAAAGACCAAATATTCCTTGATCTTCTGAAATAAAAGTAGCACCTGCATCTCTGCATATCCTTCTGAAGGATCCCCGTGTTAGAAACAAGTGACTTTTATTTTTATCAGGAGCTCCTGACTGTTTTATTCTGGTCTTAACTGTTTGTGAAATACATTCATTTTATTGATCACAATGTAATGCAGCTTTGCAGAGAAATTGTTACTAATGGATGAGGAGCAAACCCACAACTCAGTAAATGTTACTCATTTCACATGTAAAGAGGCTAGCCAATCATAACGGAGGTCATTTACATAGTGGTCTTAAAGGTACAGCAGCAAAAAGAAATAAAGTAAATATAACTTATGTCACCTATTATATAAGTATTTTAGATTAATATACCCATTACAGTTTTTGTTGTCATGCCAGCCATTACATTTGTCATTTACATAGCTGGAGGGTTACACATCCATATTATTTATTTATTTTTGAGCAGATCTTTTATCCGCACAGTTTCACCTGAGGGAGAACAGGAACATGTGTGAAGGGCGAGTTGACGCCCTCGCTGGGTAGCCTGTCCGTCAAGCTTCAGACTACATACAGTACTAACAAAAGCACTTATTGTCTCATTTATATTAACTACTGTTTTTAAACATGGTTTCAGGCAAAGTACATCCACCATTTCTTGCAAAGGTTTGGTTTTTAGGCTTTCAACAGATTTGAATTCTCTCAGTTGCCATGGTGATGATGACTTGCTGGGGCACAACTGCTAGATGGCGCCAATATTTCAACACCTATCTAGTCATCTCCTGCATGAGTGTCCGCGTGTGTAACTGTGAGCAAGTGTGTGAGGGAGTTTGTGAGTGTCAGAGAGATTGAGTATGCGTGAGAAAGAGAGGGTGAATGAGAGATTTGACGTTAGTCTAAATGAAACGAGCCTAGAGGAGAAACTCAACATGCTGTCAAGACAGAGATGGACAAAGAGAGGGACAGAAAGTGGGTGGATAACAGACAGACAGCAGGTATGGAACAGACTGGGAGAGAAAGGGACAGACAGCTGGTAGAGGGCAGACAAACCTTGAGTCACTCGAACAAATGTTTGTCTCAGGGATGCAGAGAGAGCCGGCGTTTACAAATGATGCTGTATGCAGTAAAACTGGCTGTTTTTGTTTTGGTAAAACATGTGTAGAGTGAATTTTTGCAATAGGCAAAGATATAAAACATGCTGTTAACATGGTACTGCATGACAGAAACTGTTAGGAAATGCTTAAGAGTTTTCTGAATTGACAAAGGTGGAAGTTAAAAATAAAATGAAAATTTGTAATAAAAAAGAACTATAATTCATTTCAGTTATGTTAAACATCTCAAATAGTTCTTTAAAAGTTGTAAACCTCTGAATGCATTTCACATTCATCACCGAATTGAGCTGAGGCCTGTTTTTCTGCCATATTACAGGCGGGGTTGGGTTGAGTGGATTTTGATGGAGACATGAGAGCAGCAGTCGTTTCAGACCGTGTGTGATGCTGGCATGACTGATATGGTACATAAATCACTCAATGTAATATGCCCCTGCCATCTTGGGAGGGAAACCCACTCCATTCCCCTTACAAATACACACATCCATCATTCCCTCATTCAATATCCCCAAACAAGAAAACAATACACTACCAATGTGTAATTAAAATTCAAGTGTATGCATCATTAATTATGTTAATCGGGTGGTCTGATTATTGAAAATGTGTTCCAGGGTCTTGAGTCAACAACAATTTCTTGATATACAGTAAGACAGTAAAATTATGAATTGCAACACAGGAAGGGCTGTAAAGTAGTCAACTGATATATGTTCCGTGGCTGTGGCTGATCCATGATATATATACAAAAGGTAACACTTTAGTATAGAGACCATTTCTCACTATTATCTAGTTGCTTAGCATGCCTGTTATTAACATATTGGCTGTTTATTAGTGCTTATAAAGCACATATTCTGTATGACCATATTCTACATCCCTAATCCTACCCAATACCTAAACTTAACAACTACTTTATTAACTATTAATAATTAGCAAATTAGGAGTTTATTGAGGCAAAAGTCGTAGTTAGTGGTTTATTAATAGCGAGAATTGGACCTTAAAATAAAGTGTGACCATACAAAATACAACTTTATAACAGCAAATGAGATGTGCATAAACTTCTGAAATGAAACAAACGCTTACTTTAATCAATATAGTCAATATATAGTCTTTTTAAAATAAGTAAGTATTTTCCATTGGTAAAGTAACATTTTTCATTCTTACAGCAGATACAGTTGCCCAAGTATGAACTCAAATATCAATCAATTGAATAAATAATTACCCAGAATTTAAATTTTTGAACCTGATCTCATAAGAATTCATAAATATTGTACTAGTTGGTAATTTAGTATGTATTTAGCATGATCTGACTGAGGAGATTTCTGAACTGTCAAAGGAGAAAGACATTTTATAAAAATGAAATAAAAATAAGAATTCGTATGAATTTATTCAATCTGACTTATACGAAAATGCAAGGGAATGTGAGTATATTGCACACTGAAAAATTGGTGTATGTTCAGATTCACTCAGATATTGCTAGTAAATTTCAGCAATTATAAAGAAAATGCAAGTAACTCATTCAACAAAATGTAAAGTACTGTACAAAGACTTAAATAGTATTTTCTTAAAACGTACTCCAGGAATCTTATTTACAACTTATATATATATATATATATATATATATTTTTTTTTTCACACTGTACAAAAAACCATGAATACATATAAAGAATAAAAATTCACCACAAATTCAGCAAGTCTTAAAACTACCCTAACATTCTTAATATTATATAAGCTTTCCTAGTAATTTATGAAGCTGTGATTTAGTACAAATCTGTACAATGTGATTTGTACAAAAACATATGATTTTTAATCAACAAAAAATAAACATGAACCTGCATCCCTAACTCCACCTCTAAATGAGCCGGGGCATGAGCTGATCATACGAAAATATACAAATGAGAACGAGCAAATTCATAATAGTCACCAATTTGCCAAAACTTAAAATAGAATGGTCATGAGACTGTGCTGGAATTATCGTAGCTGATTTCATACTTGATACACCAGAGCAAAACTCAGCTCACACTTGCCATTATGAAACTGTGATGAGACCCAGGTGATGGGAATAACTGTAATTTCGTGCACATGAGGACACCTGGGTGAGTTAGATCAGGTCAAGGCCATGTGATAAATGTGCTACTATCTCCAAGTGTGCGCTGAGTGCCGGTCAGACCCATAATGCCTTGCTCTCATAGCTGAGCGAAGCTCAAACTGATGAATTAAACATGCAACCTACACTGAGAATTCAGCACCACCTAAACTAGGCCGCTAACAGGAGGGACATTTAAAGACAGACAGAGATGGGGTATGAAGGAGATGGGAAATACTGTAACATCCACACAAAAGACCCCACCATCATATCCCAAGGTCAGACTTGTCGCTAAACCTTCTGTCAGTCGTTCTCTCCACTTCAGGCCTGTAATCCTTGTGCTATTGCTTTTTGGATTTAACTCAACGCCCCACATGGTATCTGCAGCAAAACCAACACAGGACGCAAGCAGAAAATCAACTGTGGGCCAACATTTTGTTCTCTTTCTCGCTATCACTCATGGTGCTGGTTAATATCTTGAGCGAGGCAGTGCGCTGTACGACTGAGGGTTTAAAAGAGACAGCAGTCTGCAGGGAGCTGATCTGATATTCACTCAGAGCAAACGCATCAGGACTGGCCTACATACACAACCATACTCACACTTCCACCCACATTTTAGAGGAGAAAAAAGAACCCTCTTAACTCTTTCACAACTCTTTCTCTCACATGCGGTCTCATTTTCTCTTTTATCACTTATTATTAGGCAAGAACTACTATTAGTATTGTTCATATTACTAATAGGTTAAGAGAATTAAACAAACTTTTAACACTAGTATAAAGTTTAAAGGGATAGTTCACACTAAAATTAAAATTCTGTCATTAATTACTCACCCTCATGTCGTTCCAAACCCGTAAGACCTTCATTCATCTTCAGAACACAAATTAAGATATTTTTTAATGAAATCCGAGAGCTTTCTGACCCTGCATAGACAGCAACACAACTGACACGTTCAAGGCCCTGAAATGTAGTAAGTTACTATCGTTAAAAATAGTCAATGTGACATCAGTGGTTCAAACTTAATTTTATTAGGCTACTAGAATATTTTTTGTAAAGTTGTTATTTTTCTTTTCTTTGCAAAAAATAAAAAATAAAACAAAAATCTCGTAGCTTCATAGAATTAATGTTGAACCACTGATTATTTTAAGTGTTACTACCTTTTTGGGCCTTGAACATGGTAGTTGCGTTGCCGTCTATGCAGGGTCAGAAAGCCCTCATATTTCATCAAGATTTCAGATTTTAAAACTTATCCTGAATCAGTTATGCTACAGACACGATAAACTGTTCTAAAATTACTTCACTTCAACAGATCAAAGTTGATGTTGCTTGGAGTACAGTAAAACAGAGTCAATCAAGTTTAAATTTGACCTGGTGTGATGGAACAGAAATAGTGACAGGTCTTATATATTGTGATGGAAATCTGAGTGAAACGGATTATCAAAAAAGAAAAATGTAGAGCAGGGACTTGGTCCAACGATTGTTGATTGGATGGAGGCAGATCTGATTGCTTGCAGACAGTTGTAATAAAGGGGTGGGCTTAAGAAAGATTGAGTGATGATATTTGAATTAAAAACAAGGTAATTTTTGATCGTTAAAAAAAATTAAACACATGCATGGATGGACTGTTCACAATAAGATCGATAATATCCATTTAGAAAATAGAGTGAAAATACAGTGAACTTTCATTCCATGCAGACTTTAGTGTTTTTGTCGTAATTAACAAGAGTTTGTACACTGTAAAAAATAAATAAATAAATAAATAAAAATTGGTGACATTTATGGTAAAATACTGGCAACTGTGGTTGCCAAAACTTTACCGTAAAAAATATGGTAACAACATTTTAGGTTTTAGACTTCATTTAACTTTACGGTTTTTCACTGTAAATTATACTTATTTTTTTCCACTTACAAAAGCCATAATTTTAACAGTATTTTACTGTAAAATTTCATTAAATGTAATTACACTTATTCACCATATATAGTACAGAAACTTACTGTTAACCAATTAACAGGTTTTTACTGTAGCATTTTTACAAACTTTTTCTGTTAAAATCACAATGATTTTTTATAGTGTACAGAACAGTAAGGTGATTCACAAAATTTAAAAGGAGATTAAAGTGTTTATTGAAAATAGCCTGGAATTCATGATGCATCTGATCTTTGGACACACAATGAGTCAAACCTAAACTTTAACTTGAAACCTAAACTTTCCACTGAATCCCAAAAGAAAGCAAAAGTTTATCAGCTCTTAAGGCAGAATACATTTCTTCTTCAAATCTTTTTAAGATGACTGGCAATAAAAGTGGTTTGTCTGATTTCCAGAAGTGAGTAGGTTTGTATTTAAAGGCTATTAGATCATATAAATTACTTTGTCAGATGGTGGGCAATAAAAAAGACCCTGTACTTAACTTAGTTCCATCATTATGCAGAGGCACGTCGGATGTTGTCAGTTTACTCCTCAACTGAAGAGGAAACAACAGATGTAGTTTGGTCTTTATGTAGTATTGGTTAAAGAAGTACCTAACCCACCCACTCTTGTTACTTAAACATCACACTGCTGCTGGTTTCTTATAAGGAAAAAAGTTTGAGTCACAGTGATGCCAGTTTAAAATGTTTATTCAGTAATCAAACCACAGCTAGAACTAATTATCCAAAAAAATGTCGTCTTGACTGTAATACATAAAACGGGTCGCCATGATTTTATCAGGACGTCTGATGGGCTGGTAAGAAAACACAGAGCAACCACTCAAAACACCAGATCGCACAGAAATAAAAATATTTAGAACACATTAGCAACACACTGGCAACCATGCAATATGGCATGTACAATCACGACTCACTTTTTTCCACAAAATGTAAAAATCTAGTTTACTGATATTTTGGATAACCTATAAAAATCTAAACTGTTGACCGTATGATGCATTTTATACATCATGTAGTAAAACAAACACAATGAACTGTTCACCAGTAAACAAGTGTAAATTATCTCTTTGTGTTAATACAGGTGCATCTCAAATTAGAATGTCATGGAAAAGTTCATTTATTTCAGTAATTCAACTCAAATTGTGAAACTCGTGTATTAAATAAATTCAATGTACACAGACTGAAGTAGTTTAAGTCTTTGGTTCTTTTAATTGTGATGATTTTGGCTCACATTTAACAAAAACCCACCAATTCACTATCTCAACAAATTAGAATATGGTGGCATGCCAATCAGCTAATCAACTCAAAACACCTGCAAAGGTTTCCTGAGCCTTCAAAATGGTCTCTCAGTTTGGTTCACTGGGCTACACAATCATGGGGAAGACTGCTGATCTGACAGTTGTCCAGAAGACAATCATTGACACCCTTCACAAGGAGGGTAAGCCACAAACATTCATTGCCAAAGAAGCTGGCTGTTCACAGAGTGCTGTATCCAAGCATGTTAACAGAAAGTTGAGTGGAAGGAAAAAGTGAGGAAGAAAAAGATGCACAACCAACCGAGAGAACCGCAGCCTTATGAGGAATGTCAAGCAAAATCGATTCAAGTATTTGGGTTAACTTCACAAGGAATGGACTGAGGCTGGGGCCAAGGCATCAAGAGCCACCATACACAGACGTGTCAAGGAATTTGGCTACAGTTGTCGTATTCCTCGTTAAGCCACTCCTGAACCACAGACAACGTCAGAGGCGTCTTACCTGGGCTAAGGAGAAGAACTGGACTGTTGCCTAGTGGTCCAAAGTCCCCTTTTCAGATGAGAGCAAGTTTTGTATTTCATTTGGAAACCAAGGTCCTAGAGTCTGGAGGAAGGGTAGAGAAGCTCATAGCCCAAGTTGCTTGAAGTCCAGTGTTAAGTTTCCACAGTCTGTGATGATTTGGGGTGCAATGTCATCTGCTGGTGTTGGTCCATTGTGTTTTTTGAAAACCAAAGTCACTGCACCCGTTTACCAAGAAATTTTGGAGCACTTCATGCTTCCTTCTGCTGACCAGCTTTTTAAAGATGCTGATTTCATTTTCCAGCAGGATTTGGCACCTGCCCACACTGCCAAAAGCACCAAAAGTTGGTTAAATGACCATGGTGTTGGTGTGCTTGACTGGCCAGCAAACTCACCAGACCTGAACTCCATAGAGAATCTATGGGGTATTGTCAAGAGGAAAATGAGAAACAAGAGACCAAAAAATGCAGATGAGCTGAAGGCCACTGTCAAAGACACCTGGGCTTCCACACCACCTCAGCAGTGCCACAAACTGATCACCTCCATGCCACGCTGAATTGAGGCAGTAATTAAAGCAAAAGGAGCCCCTACCAAGTATTGAGTACATATACAGTAAATAATATACTTTCCAGAAGGCCAACAATTCACTAAAAATGTTTTTTTTTTTTTTTTTTTTTAATTGGTCTTATGAAGTATTCTAATTTGTTGAGAATTGGTGGGTTTTTGTTAAATGTGAGCCAAAATCATCACAATTAAAAGAACCAAAGACTTAAACTACTTCAGTCTGTGTGCATTGAATTTATTTAATACACGAGTTTCACAATTTGAGTTGAATTACTGAAATAAATGAACTTTTCCATGACATTCTAATTTATTGAGATGCACCTGTACAGTACGACCAAGTGCAGCTTTTTACTCAAACTGGACAAACATTTCAAACTCAAAGTACGTGGCAGATTTGGTTAAAGATTAAAGTCTGTGTGCGAAATCCAAAACCGCTGCTTCTCATATGGAAACTGTTACCGGTGAAATATTAAGATGATGAACTAACGTCACAGTGATAATTACGACCAGTCGGAACTCGTTTAGCGCAGTAAAGACCTTTTCACGCACAGAGCTCGCACACACTCATGCAGTCTTTGCTAGGGGACCGTAGTTCAGAGGAGTGAGAGATGGTTATTAGATTCCCGTGTCGTGACCCGCTGCTGACTCACATGTAAACGGGGGGCTTTGGTTTTTTCCCATAATGCTGAGGGTGCCTGCGGAGCCAATGTGTCACAAGCAGCTGTTTTCTGCTTTATTAACATATATGCTTTTATTCATGCAGTCTGTCATGCTTCCATTTATCTACTGCCTTATCCATTCATGCATCCTACTTGCTCTGGATGTGACACTGAGCACTGGGATTAGGAGAAGAGGACCAAATGGACACACACACACACACACACACACACACACACACACACACACAGGAGTTTTATGAGCTGGGTGGAGTGTACACACATCAAACATGCAGAATGCGTTTTTGCATGGATGTGTGTGTGTTTATGCGTGTAAATACAGGAGCATGGAGCTTAGTGATGTAAACAAATCCCTTGAAGTTCACTATGAAATTTGCCTGCACCTTTTGAGCTACAAGCATTGGGTCCCACTTTACATTAGGTGGCCTTAACTACAAATGTACTTAAATTTAAATTAATAATTTGGTGCAATGCACTTATCGTGTACATACATGGTTTTACATTGTACTTATATAAAAAAAAAAAAAAAAAAAACACCTGCATGTAATTACATCTTTAATTAATTTCTGTCATTAGATTTATAATTACACTGTTGACCCATCCCTTACACCTTAACTCACCCTTAAACCTACCCATACCACTAAACCTGTCCCTAACCTTACCCGTATTCCACCTCAATAGCAGCAAAATGTTTGCAGTACAATATTAACACAATAAGTACATTGTACATATTTTTTTGATGTAAGTAGTACTTAAGGCCACCTAATATAAAGTGGAACAAAATATTGTAACTCAAATCATTCTAATTCAAAGAATGTAGCTTGTTTAAGAGGTGTGCTATTATTATTTTTTTTTAAGCATTCAGATTTATGGTTTTAAATGCATATTCACTTTAATGGAGAGAGATAAAAGTACCACTAGGGTAAGTAAGTAGTATTAATGTTTTTTTTTTTTTAAAAGAAGATTCTTATGCTTACCAAGTCTGCATTTATTTGATAAAACCATTTATCATTTATCTGTAAAATCAGTAATATTTACATTTTCAAATAACTGTTTTCTATTTATAATAAAGAAATGTATAATTTATAAAATATTTTAAAATGTAATGTATTTCTGTGATAGCAAAGCTCAATTTTCAGCATCATTACACCAGTCTTCACCATCACATGATCCTTCAGAAATCATTCTAATATGCTGATATGGTGCTCATAAAAGATTTCTTAATTATTATCAATGTTGAAAATGGTTGTGATGCTTAATACGTCTATGGAAACAGTGGTAAATTTGAGGATTCTTAGATGAATATAAAAATTGAAAGAGTGGCATTTACTTGAAAACATATATCTTTCTTAACATTACAAATGTTTTTACTATCACTTTTGATCAATTTCATGTGCACTTGCTGAATAAAAAGTATGATTTTTTTTCAAAAAAAAAAAAACACCCTAGCAACGTGGTAAAAATCACTTCAGAGTGATCAAATAACAGCATACTGGCAGCCACCAACCCTACCATCAGGGCATCTACTATTTCACAAACAAATGCTGCTCTCGTTTTATTTGTTTACATAATGCTCATACACACTGTTTAGAGAAATGTTAACATTACAGAGCATTAAAGAGGGAAAAAACATTTTAAAAATCCAGAGAAACAACTATATTTGTATTGATTAGTAAAAGTATTTTCCACGACAGTAAAGATGATATTGGGTGCAGTAAGAGCATGTGGTATCACCATTGTGCACTTAACCTCAGGTTGCTCCAGGGGGATTGCCTGAGCAACAAGTGTACTGTGAGTCACTTTGGATAAAAGCACTACTTACAGTGTTCAGCATGTGATTACCGACATATTAAAGCAACATGCCACAATCAATTTAAATACAGTAAACATGTATGAAAGCACACTGGCTGGAAACGCAAGCACTGATGTAAAGCAGAAGCGAGAGTAGATGATTTGTGCTCAACGTGTGTTTTCACAGACAGCTAACAAGTCCCGAGTGTTACTGAGGCCAAACGCACTCCTGTGATTGTTCGACACCTAACATGTCCCACAATCCCACAGTGACCAGCACCAACTGCTCTGCAGATTGAGAAGTCTCGCTGGCAATGCAGCCTCATTGACTGTCCTACGACACTTCTCAAATTAAGTTTCAGAAGTGAATGAGTGAATGAGAGAATGATGAGTGGCTTGTTGATATATCTAGTAAACAGGAACCAAAATCAATTGAATCTGTAAAGATTCAAATCGTTGTCCTTATGTTTCATGATACATAAGCTATGTTTCCATCTCCCTGTTTTAATGCGCATTTTGAAGTATCGCATCAGAAACCAGTAATGGAAATGCCAAATTTCGTATAAAAATAAAAGTTTTTACGCTCGCTTGATATGGTTTTTGACTTGTGCGAAAAAGACTTAATGCAAATAACAAGAGATGGAAACACATTTGTCGAATAAATTCGTCCATGCACATCAAAAAAGTCATGCGATTTTGCACTATGGGACGGCATAACCTGACTAAATGTTGTTATGGTCATTCTGAAATGCCCGAGCAAAGTCTGTTGTCAAAGTATTTCTTTATAATTGCCTCTCAAATGTCTTACACGATGGTGTTCCCAAACAGCAGGCATCCACTTCCGAAAGCAATGACCGCATTTATTTTGTTTCGTCTGCTCGCTCTGAGGTGTTTAAGTAATTTATCATATATAAAAATTATTATATTCAGTGGCTTCTCCTACTTTTCTTAGTGTTTAGTACCAGTTTATCAGAAAGTGATGATTTTGTTCTCTTTGACTCGTCGGATGGAAACAGTGCTTGTTCGCAAATGTTTTATGCGATATTCCAATTTTCCGCATAAGTTAAATTCGCAACTTTGGATGGAAACCCAGCTATAGTGTCACATGAGGAAAGCAAGAAACTCTCTGTGTGACGGCAGACACTCTTAGCCAAAACCACGGCAATAAACAAGCTGACAACTTTCCTGACTTCACCGCGCTTGTGAAGGATTTATGTTGATGCAAGTTTGGCGGTCTTAAATATTCATTAAGTAAACATTAAATACTCTTTGAACAAACAACACTAGCAAACAGATTCCTGGAAACTAACAACCTGTGTACACTTGCGTGGGATTTTAGTGACCTGCATGTGTTCGACAGTGACAGAAGCAAGAAACACTTGATCATTCGGCACTGCCCCGAGGAAGAAGGAAAATCCAAGACACAGCGCCTGTCAGACAGAAAGTCATCCGAGATGGCGTCCTGGATGCTCGACAGACATTTTGAAATCTATTATAAACATATTCGTTTAGCTAATGATCTGAATTACCTGTCATATGAACCTGGCACACAGCCAAAGAAGGAAAGAAGCCAGATAATGCCGCCCTCATTACCAATCAATGAGTATCAAGGGAACCAACAACCTTCAAGAGAGAAAAAGAGCGAAAAGGAGAGAGGAATGCATAAACTAAAACCTTTCGAAGCACTTCAAACATATGTCTCCTCTGGCTACACTGTGACATTTTTAAATGAAAAGCCTTATAAATGACTGGAGTGATATAATTTCATCACAGCATACAGCTGATATAACATCAATGCATTAATTCTGCATTTTCACCCTGGTTAAAGGCGTCTACTGCAGAACAAAAATCATACAAAACGTGTATAACTTGTGAGTCTCAGTAACTGCTTGTTCTGACACAAACATTCAAGCACTTCATGAGTCACATTCAACATTCCAGAAAGTGATGGTGTATCATAGTGCACAAAACATGCTTTCCATCTTCCTGCTGTTTGAGTGTTTGTGCAGCAGAAGAGGTTCATGTTTGGCTGAGATACGTCGCTCTGCTCCGGACCTGTGATTGACTGAGGCTGTGTTTACCTGAAAGCCTGCCCTCGTCAGCAGCGGTAGATGACAACACAACACAAACATGAACATCTGCTGGGCTACAGGCCACCTCAGTGATCCTTCTCTGTTAGGACACAAATATGCAGTCTACTAAAGTTTGGGGAAATCATTTAGTTGTTTTTTTTTTTCACATTTAACTGGCTTTTATTTGTCTGAATAGTACCAGTGGATTTCCACTTTATACTGACACCTGTCGGCCTGGATGCATTAAGTTGTTTACTTCACAACAGTTTTTTTTCGTCTCACACTAAACACATTAATAAAACATTCTTATAAAATATAACATTTTGGATTCAATCGCAATTATTTGTGTGCATTGTTGGTGGTTAAATGGCTGGCTGCTCTTTTGCACTTTTTTTTCTCTACAAGTTGCTGTGTTGCACACTTTAGATTTGTATGCCATCTCAAAGCATTAGATAAAATATTATATTATTGCAGTAGTTATAAGTAGTAACACATCTGGTCATATGATCGCAACACTGCTCGCAGACAGTGTCGGGGAGTAGCTAGTTACATGTAACGGAATAATAAATGTAACTGGAATCAGTTACAGTTACTCAGAAAAAAAACTAAATTAGTTACTTTTAAAAATGTTAACAATTATAAAAGGGGATTACATCTGACAATTTTAACACACATACAGATATGATTGATTTCTTTCTTTCTTACCTCAGAATAACCTCAAAGTAAAAAGAGGTGTTAAAGTCTGATTTTGTGGTGTCTGTGCTTTAAAATTAAATTATTATAATCTTTTTAAAGAAGGATTTTGAACGTCTGACAGTAATCAGTGTTGAGTACAACTGTAAGGTTAACCCTGCCTGCTCTAAATGTTTCAAAATGATTAACAGTTGAAAACATTTGTTAGAAATTTAGAAAAGTAATCAAATATAATTAATCACATTACTTTAATAAAGTAATTGAAATGGTTACACTGCTTATTGCATTTTAAATTGGGTAACTTGTCATCTGTAACTTATTATATTTCCAAAGTAACCTTCCCAACACTGGTCGCAGTTTGGTCTACATAACTGATGTGACTGGAGTTTTCATATCCATCACTTTGAAATTTCTTAAAGTACTGTTTATGTCATTAGAAGCAAAACTTTTCTCTAATTACAAGAACATTTAAGAAACTGATAAGTTATAAGAAACTGATATTTCAGCGTCAAGAAGAAAGTTGTAAGATGCAAATCTGAATATAACAAAGACAAGCTGATCAAAGACAAACGTTTACTGCCAAAGTTGCCGAAACAAAGCATCTAAAATTGGATCCGGGATCCTTTTCTCATCACTGTCGTCCTGCTTCTATTTTAATACCAAACAAAGAGTCTATCTCGGTTTATTCACTCAATCAAGCGAGCAATGAAAAACGCACTACTGTCCCTCACAGACAGCGCTAAAGAAACATCATTATTCCAGTTGTCATAATCAACTAGATTTTTTTTGCATGACAGATGTGCAGTAGGCCTGAGGGGGCGGGGCTACATTATTGACAGCAATTTACAGGCTTTGCTCGGATGCGTTTGTTCACTCAGGTGCGGCAGGTGCGCGCGAGGGGAGAGGGCTTATCGCGAGCCGCGCTGTTGCTATGGGTCGGCAGCTCCGTTGCCAAGAGGCCCTGGATGGAGGGGGACCTTGTGAAGGGAAGAGAGCGAGGCTCCGCGCTCTTCGCAAGCGCGCAACCTGTGGAGACTGCTGCGCCACACCAGCTGTCTGATAAGAAGGGAAATTCAACAGATGCACGCTAGAACGAGAGGGCATGACTGACGGTGCTTCATTTCACCATTTGAGATGCTCTGAACAGAATCATAACCCCGAGTTCATTTCAGCCGCTGGACTGTGATCAATGCAGTCTGACCGCACAAAAAGATTAAAAGGCCATTTCAAGTCTGAAGCAGCTGATAGGGTAATGGATTGACATCTGTGTGCGCGTCTCTGACCACATGATCTAGATACATGATCAAGCCGTGGCGTGTTCGTAAAAGCCATCCAACAAGTTCATCAACTACATAAACGCATTTCCCTCCAAAATAATAACATGTGGTTGTATTTCATGACATTTGTTGATCGTCCTCCAAAGGCGATTTGAGTGCGCATAGTGTGTTTTGATAAATGGGTTCGGGTACACCCCCGCGTCATGCCCATGATAATGCCAACACACTCATCATACACCCCCCAAACACATCCATATGGCACACACACACACACACACACACACACACACACACACAGTTTCCAAACAGAGGGAAGACAAATAGAGAAATTACCTTGATGGTTTTCAAGGGTGTCCTCCGGTATGTACATGTTTTTGCTTTCATTTACCATATATGTGGTCCAGCTTTATCCGAAGGTGAATGAAGAAAAGGTTGTAAAAAAGAAAAAGAAAAAAGGAGGGGGTAGGAAAAACAACCCAAGGGAAAGAAATGAAAAAAAAAGGGGAAAGAAAAAATGAAAACGCAAAGCGTAAGATATTCCTTCTCTTGCGGCTTAGTTAATATTACCTGATCCCCATTATGGAGCTAAAGATCAGGAAAGGATAATCGCAGGAACCACCTAAGAAAACGAACCAGTGCATCTTTGGAACATCCGGGCCCTACCTAAGAAACATGATACCAGCGCCGCTTGCTGATAATCGATAATCATCAAATCGGCGCGATTCGCTCGGAAACGGTTCGAAAAGGATGCTGCGAGAGCCAGAAGAAGCGCAGGAGAAGCGGGCGTAGGTTTCAGAGACCGTTTCAGAAAGCGCAGCGGAAGGTAAAATGTGTGTATATTCCAGATCTCACGGGCTTCAATCTTCACATATGATCGATTCCATCTGAGATGTTCCACAACAGGCGTAGTTTGCGTCGCGCCTCGTTAGGATATAAAGTGCAGAATCGGCCGCGTCCAGTCCATATTGGAGAGAAAGGGGAGTAGTCAGTCTGTGGCCCTGCGGAGAGAGAGCGCACACCACCAGCCTCTCTGCAATGATCTAACGACCAAACCCCCTCCCCTGTAGACTCCCTGACTGCTTCCAGATGTGACTGCGCTAGAAAGGAGAATAAATCCTCCACGCTTTTCCACATGGGCTCTATCTCTTGAGGAACAGAGAGAGAGAGAGCAAACTTGGGAAGATTGGGTCAAATCAGCTCCAATACAGTGAACCGTAGTCAGACTAAGAACCGATTCGAGTTCTTTTACAGTCCGGAATCATGTCAGAAGATGATTTGCACCACAACCAATCTGGGGTAAATGCGCTCACTGTCACAGCTCCATGCACCATGTTTAGACATCATCCACTTACTGCTGCCTGCCAGGGATGCCACTTCTGGGGTGAACCTTGAGTTCCCCAGCAGCAGGTGTCGGGTTGATTTTTCCCCTTCAGCTGAGGTTTACCCGGCCTGTTCTTCCCATGGCATGTTTCCTGAGGACTGGTGGGCTCTGATAAAGGGGACGATGGGGCCTGGGAATTTCTGCAAGATGACTGAGAATCTTTCATCAGCAAACGGCCTAGTACGAATTTAGCAGGCCCTTCCCTGGTCCCTCCCTCCAGCCATGAGAAAACTTCACATGTCCCAAGAGACATCCCCAGACTATCATTTCTCGCTCACACTTTTGCTCTCTGTGCATCAGAATTGCAGATTTTGAATTTTCAATCAGTCAGAAGAATCACGAAGCAGGAAAGAGAGGCGCTCAAAGCTGCAGGTTTTCAGGCGTCCCTCTGGATGAATGAAAAACAAGCTCTCCCAGTGCATGGACGCTCATTCTACGGCCAAGTTCTTTGACTGAATTTGGCTTTGAACAAAAGTTCATGACAGAGGTCAGCGATTTCCCTTCAGCATCCTCAAATAATTGATTAACTTTGGTATGTTTATACAAAGCACAGAGGAAACGTTCGCAAAGTGTTTTTCAGTGCCACCCTGTAATCATGAGCTTCTGGGAATCCAGGGATCGGTACAGAAGGAAAACTGAGGTTAATGCGTCGCTTCATAGATTACAAACGTCCTCCCAGCTTCCAGACCCACATTTCAAATGTCAAGACGAATTATGTCTCTGTTTGCAAACTGAATGTGATATACAGCAGTGGCCATACTCTACAGCCACAGGCTGCATGACTCTTACTAACACTATAATTAACCAATTAACTAAACATAACTGAGGACACATCCTCTTCCCTTCTGTGCTGACTCTTACCCTGTTTATCTCCATGTAATGAGAATTAAGTATACAGAACATAAAGGTTTTAGGGCTAAAGTAAATGTTAATTGATCAAGTTTACTAACTTTTTAAGTAAGCTTTGAAACATACAAATTTGTACATAAAAAGATTAATTTTAACACCATAATAAAAACTGCATGGGCTGCTGTGCTCTCTGGAATAGGTCTGAAATCCTGCCGAGAACGATGTTAAATTACGAGTAGTTGTATAGTGATGCCCTCTAGTGGGAAATGAGTAAAGTGTCGTTGAGTAAATTGCCTTTTAGAAGGTGCATTTAAATTGACTTGGAAAAGACTAGTTATAATAATATGACAGTCACCATGAAGCAACCCTGGTGTCTTGCTCAAGGGCACAATAGCATTCAGTTTTTACGTTTTTCCTGTTGCAACCTTCATGTAGAGTCCCTTTTAAAGGGATAGTTCACCCAAAAATTAAAATTCTGTCATCATTTATTCACCCTCAAGTAGTTCCAAACCTGTATGAATTTCTTTGTTCTGCTGAACACAAAGGAAGATATTTTGAGGATGTTTGTAACCAGGCTGTTTTGGGGCACCATTGACTTCCATAGTAGGAAAAAAAAAATACTATGGAAGTCAATGGTGCCCCAGAACTGCTCTGTTTCCCACATTCTTCAAAATATCTTCCTTTGTGTTCAGCAGAACAAAGATATTCATACAGGTTTGGAATTACTTGAGGGTGAGTAAATGATGACAGAAATTTCATTTTGGGTGAACTATCCCTTTAAGGGTGCACACATTTTTATGTTGTTAATGTTGCATTGGCTGGCATGACAGTTGGCTACTGAATTCGGCTACTAGTACAATTTTAAAGTACGTTATTTTCAGTGAGACATGATCATTTTAATAAGTCAAAACCTTCAGATAATATAGGGGATATACTGTGTTAAAATAAATATTTGATCGTGTGATTTTAATATTAATATTAGAATAAAACAGAAGGGAAAAAATCCTAAGTGCGCCGTTAAATTACAGTAACAAAGGGAGGTTTGACTATTAAAATTGCAGCAGGACAGTAAGTCCACTGGACAGCGAAATGTATGTGTTTTAGAAAGAATACACAAACTAAACAAGTATAAAAACTTAAAATCATACCTACCGGAGGATGAATAGTGCAGGAATGCAAGACTTTAAAACAGTGATTTTCAATCCTGTTCCTCGGGACCCACTGCTCTGCACATTTTGCACGTCTCCCTTATCTGACACACTCATTTGAGTTCAAGGAGCTCTTTCCTAATGAACTGATGATCTGAATCAGGTGTGTAAAATTAGGGAGACATGCAAAATATGCAGAGCTGTGGGTCCCCAGGAATAAGTTTGAAAACCACTGCTTTAAAATCTTCAAGGGCTCCCCTGGTTACACAGACTCTGCAGCGTGTCAATGTCCATGATGTAAATTTAAGGTCTGGTGGGTCTCAGCTGAGCTCAAGCCAGCTGCGGGGGGCGGGGCTTCAGCCTCATCGATTATTCATGATCCTCGATTACTTTTCCTGTCAGCGCGCGAGCTCAGCGCTCAACTCGTTCTGTCTTGTTGTCAGCGCAAACATGGCGAGAGCGGCAGCCGATCAGGAGTTAGAGAAGTGAAATAAAGCGATATATTCGTTTTACTAATTCGCAGAACATTGAAAACATACACCAGGAGACCGGAACGTGAAGTAAAGCGTTTCAGTCCTGTTTTAAAGAGTTGAATCTCGTTTTAAAGGAATTTTAGGATTTGTGCGGTATTTTATATACAGGTAAGTTTCATCCCAGTCTGATCTGTAACAGGGCAGCAGCAGCTAACCAAGACCTCACTTATATCATTTGTAAACGTATGGAGGCATGAATTATTAGTGGCAAGCATCAGTATTACTATTGTTCATACACGGTTGGGGATTTGAACAAACCGTCCCGCAGAGTTTGTGATACGGACAGGAATGATGCCTCAAAGCGAGGCGTGCTATTACTTTAGCGATTGGATTTACGACTTGCTATGAAGCCCAGAAAGGTGGTAAGGACATCATAAAAATAGTCCATGTGGCATCAGTGGTTCAACCGTAATGTTATGAATCCACAAGAATTCTATTTGTTCACAGAGAAAATAAAAATAACGCGTTTATTCAACAATTTCTTCTCTTCCGCATCAGTCTGCTTGTAAACAAGGCGCAGCACATCCGGGTTTTTTGGTGAAGCTTTGTTTTACTTTTTAAACTTTATATCTAAATTTTATGTCTGCATTTACAATAGAATAAGCTATTGAGACACAACTAGGGCAGTGGAGATTGTTGTAGGTACAAATTTTGGTCATAAATGGGACATACAAGGCAATGTGTATGTACAAAACAATAAAATTCAGTTTATACACTGAAGGATTTATGTGGAGTAGTTATAATATTCCTAATAGGCTTTTTTGTAAATAGTTGCTGAGCAGCCTTACAGTTGTTGGAATTAAACACTTTAATCTGAACGTTTTAGTAAACGGTAATTTTGGGCATCTGCATAAAGTTTTATTTAAAGATCATATATTTTATTTACAGAGCAGGACTGGAGCCATGACTGAAAGCACAGGTGGAGGCGGGAGCTGTTTATCCATGAGTCTGTCTGCCCTAAAGAGACTCGACCCCTACATCAGCAGCATCACAGACCTGGCCAGCCAAGTAGCACTTTACACCTTCAACAACACCACTAATGAATGGGTAACCGTGATATCAACACAATTAATGACAGTTAATGGATATGTAGATTAATGTATTAACAAGTTATTTTTTTTAAATGTTAGTGTATTTTTTTATTTTAAATATAAATATATAAATGCATTTTTTTTTCTGCAGGAAAAGACAGATGTGGAGGGAACTCTGTTTGTCTATAACAGGTTTGTATGTTTTCAACACACATATATGTCCTAAATCGGAGCCCTAGAGATCTAAAGCAGTTCTAAGGGTCACAGAAATAACCTGCATGATATTCCTCAACCTTCTGATATAACACTATACACTTGAATGCACTAACACTGCAAAACACCCACTCACAGTTGTTTAGGTCCTTCAGACTCATAAGCTTTAGTTTCCCACTCATGTTATAAGTTCTAATGTCAGATTTCTGTGCGTCAGGCTTGCCTCCCCCAGGCACGGCTTCACTATCCTGAATCGTTTGAGCATGGACAACCTGACCGAACCCATCACTAAAGACTTAGATTTCCAGCTCCAGCATCCATTTCTTCTGTACAGGAACGCTCGCTGTAAGTCTCTCTATTTGTGAAAAACAGCTCAAATGCATCAGAGTAAAGCTAAAAGAGCTCATACAGCTGTATAATATTGCACATAGCCAAAACTATGCAGATTTGGTTGATTGTTCAAGTTGTTTTTCATAAATGAATCCATACATAATGTGATGAGATGAAAATATCTGTGAGAAACAGTAATATTATAACAGCCAGTGTTAAAAGCCTAAATGCACATTTATACATTTTGCAGTATATTTATTGAAAGTGACTTACATTATATTCAAGGTATTTTTTGACCACTTCATGCATTCCCTGGGAATCGAACCCATGACTTGTGTGTTTCTAGCACCATGTTCATGTTCTACTGACCATGAGTGCAGATAGATGCACATGGATCTTTCTTTCGAAGGGTTCAAAACACTCACACGGCTGCACAGACGCAAAAATGGGGCTGGTGTGTGCACTGTGCAGACTGTGCTGATTGCAAAATGTTTTGGATACCTTCTGGGTGTGTATTTAGCATCCAGTGTCAAATGGATGTTGATACCAGGTGTAAACAGCACAGGCAGTACAGGGTGAGCATCCATCCAAAAAGTGAAGAACTTAACAGCAGTAAAAGTGTGTCTGAATTGAGAGAACTGTCAGACTGGCGTCTGTCTGTGTGTGTGTGTGTGTGTGTGAGAGATCAGAGATTCCTGGCAGACGTGCTTGCATGAGAGGCCACAGTGCCTTATATGGTGCAGAGAAGTGTGTGTGTTTCTCTTCCAGTTTCCTGCCAGCATCACAGACATGACCAGCCAATCCTGATTAGATAACAAGCCTCTCTCACACGCACACATGCACAGGCTTCCAAGGAAGTTCGTGATAAAGAGACCTGCAAATAGAGTGCGTTCGGAAAAGCCTTAAGTACTTCAGGCTGATTGAATGAATCATTGTAGATCTTGATGTTTCAGCCAGTCCAAAACTGATGTTTGAGCTTTGCAGTGACGGTGAAAAATCTGTGCTACTGCTATCTGACTGATGGGAAAATCTATCCTGGGTGCTTCCAAATGTAGGTGAGAGTTTACGGGCCAACGATTTCACTGAATTATGGATTTCTGTTTTCGATCAAACTCGCCACCTCGATTGTAGAAAGTTTTGAATGGTAGCCATATAACTCCTCTGTGGTTGTAAAAATGTTCTAAATGTTAGTGTTGTTGTTACTCATTCTGGGGTGTTCTGGGGAAGTTGTGCACTACTGGGCCACTGTAGTAACCAACACAACGTAATCTCCACAACACAACGGAAACAAGCCACAACACAACAAAATTAGCACAACACAATGGAAACAAGTCAACACACAATGACATTGGCACAAGACAACGAAATTAGTCCTATGCGTTGTGTCGTGGAGATTTCGTTTTGTTGTGCACTACTGGGCCACCATAGTTTACAGTCAAAAGAGCGCACCAATAAGTCTCAGTGATATAGAATTCTTCAGGAATTATGTCATTTTGTTGGCCAACCAATAAGTTAGCATCACCCTGGTTCTCTAAACAAAAAGCCAATAGGATTTTTCTATTGACTTTTTTTTTTATTTAGATTTTTTTGATTATTGCAGATAAAAATAAACGCTGAGTAATAAATGCTTATGATTCTAATCAAGAAGAAGAACATTATCAAGATAATCTTCACAAATGAATGCAACATTCATGAATTTTGAAATCTAAATACAATTGCCAATATAAAAAACAAAACAAAATATAGGTTAAAAACTAACTACACCATGGTGGCATGACTTCAGAGTCACCGCTGTTAATCTTCCGACAGCTCTTTGAAAAAAAATTTAAAATCTGCAAGTCAGAAAGTTTGAGGTAGAATAGTTTGCAAGATGGTGGGCATAATCACAGTTAAGTTGTAAAAGTGGACTAGTACGCAGATAAGTTTTACTGTTTGTGATATCAATATGGTTTATGTCCCCGTCAGCCATCGTTTTCAGGACACGTAAAAGCTTAAATCACAAGTGGGGTATTAGTGATGTGCTTTTTGTTGTAGAATAAAACGCAAAAATGTCTTGAGACCTTATTTTAGGTATTTGACAAAAGTCCCATTAAAAGTACTTGCTGACATTGGGACGATGTAAATGGAAGTGCGTTGCCAGGTTCTGGACTCATTCCTGCAGGACTCTATTCTGGTTTCTATATGTGGCTCCTGTCCCTTGTTCAATGTAAGTCTAAGGAATCTTTTCCTGTTTTATCATCCACTAGATGAAAACTAAGTCTAATGACTTATAGCACAGCTCTCCTCAAGAAACCACATGATTTGAGGTACTGTTCATTAGCAGTTCATATTGTTCCGTAGCACAAACAGTGCAAGAGTTACTTGTCAATACTTTGTTAATAGTTGAATACTTAGTATGGGCAATAATAATGCCTTTCTAAACACTATTAATAAGGTTTCAGACAATGGGAAGTAAGACCTACACTGTCCATCTTAAACTCATCACTCTTCCTCATGTGCAGAGGGTGCTGGATTCTGTCAGCTCCTCTCTTAATCAAACGCAGTGTTGTGGTTGTGATTTGTGACTGTGTAGCTGGAGACTTTCAGCAGGACTCTTGCGTATACAAAGCTCTTACCTCCTGGCCGCACGAACGTGTAGCCCAGCTCTCTCTCCGACACCAGCTTCCCTTTGAACCGAACCTCCACTTCCTCCTCCAGTCGCTCGTGCTTCAGCCTGCACCGACTGAACAGCCCCCGCAGCATCTTTTTTTTCTCTTACTGAGATTTGAATCCTCGGCAGATTGAAGCTTTGGTCTGTTTGAAGTCGGTCAGAGGTTACTGCGCGTGTGGATTCCGCTCCATTCAGTAAAACATGCAGCGAACGCGCTTGCACTGTCTGACACGAGCGAGGGTGTGTGGTTCAGGTCTCTGTTTTTCTTTTCTCTTTGTTGTGTTTTGCTAAGTTCAACTTCAAGAGTGCTCGCAATGTCCTCTCATCCCTCTCTGTCCTTGTTCTCCTCCCTCTGCTCGCGCTCTCTCAGAGTTGTGTTCCTCGGTTCCCAGGCAGTATTTTGTTTGGGTTTCTTCCCCAGGCGCTGACCCGCGTGGTGCTCTCTGCTCTGAAAATGAACGGTTGTGGATACAGCACCAGCCCTTTTTCTCTCTCTCTCTCTCTTCTCGTTTACTGCCCTGGGATTTGTTATCTCTCTGCTACTTCTGGAGGTGAATGGAACAGGTCTTGATTCAGCTGTCAGCACCAGGCTCTAAGTTTAGTCTTAAACTTAGAGCCTGAACTTATCACTGAAATCTCTATTAATTGTTGCTAATACGGTTGCTCTTTAAAATGACCAGTGACTGTTCCTACAAACATCTGAAGACTTCATCTTGGTCTTTAAAGACATTTTGGTGTCCTGGCACACCAGTTGGCTCCAGTTCTGCTTGGGCACTTGGGAGTTTGGATAGTCTGGGAAAGGAATTTCGGCTAGATTGGAGTGTGTGTGTGTATGTATGTATGTATGTATGTATGATGGCGCTGTAACTGCATGTATGCTGTCAGTTTCACTAAGTCCTTTTCCACTGCTAATTCTGATGCTTCATTGGTTTTGATTGAATCTTTGATTAATATTAATGTTGTTTTTTTTTTTGTTTTTTTTTTTGGCAGTGTCCATCTACGGCATCTGGTTCTATGATAAAGAAGACTGTCAGCGTATAGCGGAGCTCATGAAGAAGTAAGTTTCTCCTCCGCCTGCAACTCTCAAAACTTTTAATTCTGATTCTAATTCCATTTAATGATTCCAGTTCCTTAATTCCCTTCAAGATTCTTCTAGTACTTCTATATGGAATCATAACATATTTAACACATTTTTAATGTTTTTTTTTCTCTACAATGTGTTTAATAATTACAAATTGCACAATAAATTTGAGATTTATTCAACACTTATTCATTACAAGAGTCTACTCATAAGATTCACTTATTCCCGAATTGGGCTAGACTGGTCATGCTGCTACCAGTGAGGACAGTGCAACAGAAAAATATTGTCTTTATATGACTTAGTGTGTAGAGATGTCCAATTTAGCTACAACACGCATGCCTAGAAGTTTCTAGTTATATAGTCTACTTCTGCCGGAAGATGGCTCTCCAGGAACAGAATTGGACACCCCAGATTTAGCAGTACCCAAACTTTTTATCTCGTAACAACGAGTTCCAACATCAAGCTTACAATTTGTCTTTATTTTGTTCTTTTTGCAGAAGAGGAAACACTCTGAGTATTTTATTACTTTGCTCCATATGGCAGATATTCAAAAGCTGTTAACGAAACCAAATGTCACTACAAAAAAAAAAACAAAAAAAAAAAAACAATTTTTCAATCCTAGCTCTGACTTTCTCACAAACACACACTCAGTCCTTCTTTATGCTTGTCAGTTTGGCAGGGCAGGAACAGCAGTTACAGCCACAAATGGCAATTGGCTCTGTCTCTCCACGAGCTGCAGAGCAGGGTGTGGATATAATGCAGATGCTCACTAAAGCACGAGATGACTATGACAAGGTAACACACATGTCTTAATGTCATCTTTTTTTCTTGCACAAGTATTAAGGTGCTTTATATGCACTAGATGTCACCAGTGCACAGTACATTTCTCCTACTTGTGTTTTCTCCTTTCTTTTCAGGGAAAACTCAGCGAGCCAAAGGAAATTGGCAGTGGTGGTGTCATCTATGGAAACCCCCATTTGATCAAACCCATTCCCCTCAAACCAGCACAGGACACACACATTCAGGGACAAACACAGCAGGTGCGAATACTCTACCTCAGCATGTCTGTGACACAGCAGACATAACATACACTACCAGTCAAAAGTTTTTGAACAGTAAGATTTTTAATGGTTTTTTTTTTGTTTTTTGTTTTTAAAGAAGTCTCTTCTGCTTACCAAGCCTGCATTTATTTGATACAGAAAAAAAAAGTAAAATTTTGAAAGATTTTTACTATTTAAAATAACTGTTTTATATTTGAATATATTTTAAAATGTAATTTATTCCTGTGATCAAAGCTAAATTTTCAGCATCATTACCCCAGTTCAGAAATCATTCTAATATGCTGATTTGCTGTTTATTATTATTATCAATATTTAAAACAGTCGAGTACATTTTTTCAGGATTCTTTGATGAATAGAAAGACCCAAAGATCCGCATTTATCTGAAATAAAAAGCTTTTGTAACAGCATACACTATATAATTTTTATTTATTTATTTTTTTCCGGAAAGAAATTACAGAAATTAATACTTTTATTTAGCAAGGGTGGTTGATAAAGACATTTATATTGTTACAAAAGATTTCTATTTCAGATAAATGCTGTTCTTCTGAACTTTCTATTCATCAAAGAAACCTGAAAAAAATATACTCATCAGTAATGATGCTAAAAATTCAGCTTTGAAATCACAGGAATAAATTACATTTTAAAATATATTCAAATAGAAAACAGTTATTTTAAATAGTAAAAATATTTCAGAATTGTACTGTTTTTGCTGTACTTTGGATCAAATAAATGCAGGCTTGGTGAGCAGAAGAGACTTCTTTAAAAAACATTAAAAACCTTACTGTTCAAAAACTTTTGTCTGATAGTGTAAATGTAATATTTAAATATAAAAAATAAACTTTCACTCTAACAGGATACAGAGATGGACTCAAAGCACCTCTCGGTTGTCACTTTGTTCGGTGCTCAGTCAAAACCGGACTCTGTCTCGCCACAGTCCACCTCAGCTGTCAGCAGGATGGGTCCAACGCGGCCCGCGGTGGCCCGCTCGCTGTCCTATGATGACCCTTCTCCGGCAAGTGGCGCTGTGGTGTCCAACACCCCCATGCAGCACTGTCCAGCCATCCACAAGCTCATGTCTGGATCACTTCTGCAGCCTCTGTCTGAATCCCCAGAGAGTCGTCTGTGTGAAAACGGGGCAGTCCAGAACCAGCCTGACCCCATACAAAAACTGCTAATGAACCCTCTTCCTGTAGCAGGGATGCCTTCCTTACAGTTAAATCAGGGAGAAAGTGCAGTGGGGCCTCAAATCCACCCTAAGGCTAAAGCCTCAGGTCCGGCCCCGGCTCAGCACTTGCTCTATGTCCCAAATAAAGCACCCCCTGCTGGAGTGGCAGGGAACGTGGTGTCACCACATGAGCTTCTACAGAGGCTCACATTGGTGCAACAGGAACAAGAGCTCCACCCCCTTCAGGAGCTTCTACAGCCCAGTCTGACCCCCAGCAGCTCCAGTCTCAGCAAAACTAATTTGACACAGGTAAAATAAACCTTTCTCAGATATTCTGATCTGTTGCCTATGATCCTCTCAGATAAGTATTACGTCTATAACATGTGATTTAATATGTGTGGGTGCAGGTGAGCTCACCTCAGCATATCCCAGCGACTGTAGCCCCCACACTCCTTCTGTCACCCAGCATGTTTACCCAGACTAAAGCCACAAGAGCAGAACCAGAACCAGTTGAAATCAAAGCACTTAGCAAGACTCAGCTACAGGCCACGCTGCTCCACCTCATCAAGGTCAGAACTAAACACATGACTATCTGTATTATTCCAATATTGGTAATATAATTTAGAGATGCACCAACATTTGGTGTGTGTTTTTTCTTGATGAATAGAAAGTTCAAAAGACAGTTTTTCTATGTCAGGGGTCACCAGCCTATGGCATGCGATTAATCATCGGTACACGAACAATATAGGGAAAACTGCATACCGATGTACATTTTGAGTAGAGCTGCACGCGCGATTCTGGATAAATTGAGAATCATGATTTTTTTTTTTTTTGGTCTCAAATAGAGATCACAATTCTCCCACGATTTTGAACTAAACAAATATTTAAAATATAATATATTTAGTACACCAATTTTTAATATTAAAATTATGAAAAAGTGCTTTGAATGAATGATTCAGTGACGCATTCAAATACTTCACTTGTTTCGTTTCTGGATGAATCAGCGTTTTTGAACGAATCTGTTGAATGAATGATTCAATGATTTTTTTTTTTTTTTTTTTTTTTAACAGTCAGTTGTTGCCACTTAGTGGCGAAATGATGCAGTAGACACAAACATTATTTGAAGCGCCAGTTACTTTCAAAAGATGACTTGCTCTATTTTGATCGCTGACATAGACATCAATGTTTATATCCGAACTATAAACTTTCATCCCAGTATTTCTGTGATAACATGAATGACTGTAAGACAGAAATAATACTGTGTAGTTGAAAAGACTGTTTGTGAAGCTGTTTCTTACCTAAACATGCTCTCTGTCAGCGGCAGCATGAACGCAGATTTAAGTGTTCCGGTATTACTATTTCAAAGGTTTAATAGACATGGGCGAATCATTGTCATTTAGAAATTAGATTGCGTGGGTGTTTAAATCGAGATCACGATCTTATAACAATTAATCATGCAGCTGTAATTTTGAAGTAATCATTCCTTATAGTCGCACAGTCTGTTGGGAGCTATAAATACTTTTAAAATGCGAGAATTAACTTGTGGTAGTCTAGAGATGCGCGTGGCTCTGGCAAATCATTTGCGCGACCACTGTGCATATGAGGCGATTTAGATCAGCGCTCGTCAATGTCAAAATAATTGAGATGGCTAATCAAATCAAAGTATGCAGGGTTTACTGTTACATTGTCGGTCATTTAACATTTCTAATTTTACGTTAGAAATGTTAAATGACCGACAGCTATATCCAGTAATGTAGCTTGACTTTTTTCTCAAATATGGCTATTTTGAGAGAGAGAGAGAAAGAGAGAGATTAAAGTTGCTTGTGTGAATTACCTGTCTGCATTTCTCTCTACAAACAATGAAGTTGTCAACGCTTACTTTAAAAACAACGATTTTACCCCCCTTGTTGCTGAGAAATATAATGTAGCGATTCAGTATCGATAAAGTCGCGGGTAGCGTCGACAACATTTTTCTGAGCTCCTGAATGTTTTTGTGTGCGCAGCGCGATCTACGATCTCTGCGTGCGAGTGATGTGCGTGTTTGTGTGGGTCAATTAAAGCAGTGCATTAATATTGAACATTCATTAAACTGAACGGTTTTAATACACAGTTAGCCTTGTCACACACACACGCACATACAGTGGTGTTCAGTAGGGTCACATTGTGAATCTGTTATTCAAAGTCTAATTTGAACAATAAAATGAAGAAAATTTTAAAAAATGTAAAAAAAAAAATGCTTCAGAAACTATTTGCATAATCAAATATAGCTTTTTATCTGAACATTTAAAAATTATTATGTACTGTATAAATACAGCATGCATTTAAAAAAAAAGGGGGAGGGGGTGGGGGTTAAATTAAAAATGGCACTTCGTGCCCAAAAGGTTGCAGACCCCTGTTCTAGAAATCTTTTATAACATTATAGGATTGTTGATGAAAGGCATTAATTTGAACAGTAGTGTATATAGTGCGTTTGACCGTGATTGCTGCTCTACCTCTAATGGATTGTTTCTCTTTCTGTGATTCAGAATGATGCCTCATTCCTGGACACCATCTATGAAGCATATGTCTCCCGTCTTGCTACAGACTCCAGCTCAAAACCTTTCTGAAGAATGTTTACACATACATGCAGCTTTCATATCGGCATCCCATCTCAGGACTACCCTGCTGTTCTGAATGTAGCATCCAATAAGTTGAGCACCTCAGCACAGATTCACAACAGGAAAACCAGTTTGATTGCAAATTGTATGATCTTCATACAGCAAATTGAATGATCTGAATGTCATATCAGCTTTGAATTTGCCCCTTGTACATAAGGGGCAATCTTAAGTATTTTAGTATTTTCTGAAAGGAGAATTTTATGGATTTTACATTTATCTTTTAGACAGCAGGGCAAGAAATGTGCTGTATGTTAAAATCTGAGTTGAAAGACATTCTTATTTTTATGAAGGGATTTTTATCCTTGCATATCAAAGCAGACCCGCAAAACAAAGATAGAAAAAACAGGACCCTAGCCTCAAATATAATAGAAATAACATGATAAATGACAAGATAAGGCAAACATGTCTTGTCTTGATTTCTAGCATCTTCATATCTCAGCTGACACAGGCAGAAACTGCCCTCATCACTTTACAAGCCAGCAGAAATTGTTTATTAATTTTAGTCATATTTTAAAATGAAAATTGATTTTGTTTAAATATACAAACAAAACTGTACATATATATATACTCTATTTTTCTATGGTTCTGTTCTTATATCAACATGCTGGAATATTTTTTCAGTTCAGTTTTTTTTTAAAGAAAAAAGACAATATCATCAGTGTTTCCCAATCAGCTTGTCAAATTGAAAACAAGCTGACAATTTCATTTTCTTCCATTTGTTTTTCTTATTAAAATAATACCCCAACACCCCATATAATGTATGTTCTGGTTTTCTAGTTGATAACGCTAACGTATGACTTATTAAAATAACATGCTACACATGGATCTGTTATGGTTGAAGCCTGTTTGAAAGGTTTCAGAATACCTTTCAAAAGTTTGAGGTCAATTTTAATTAATACTTTTATTAATCAAGGATGCATTATTGTCATTTTTGATCAGTCTAAAGACATTTAAAATGTTATAAAAGATTTCAGTTTTAAATAAATTGAACTTTCAATTCATGAAAGGATCCTGAAAAAAGTTTCCACAAAAAGCAGCATAACTTTAAACTGTAATATTACTTGACAATATTACTGTTTTTAATAATATACTGTTAATGCAAATACTTGGTGAGCATAAGAGACTTTCAGAAACATTTTAAAAAAATCTTACCTAAACTTGCTGACAGGTTTGTCAAACCATAAGAGGACATTGGCCTTTCAGTGAGGTTAGAAAGAATAAAATCTATGGCAGTTTCAACAGGGAGTGTAAATCTTTCTAGTTTTGGACAGCTTATCCATATCATCTAGCTAATGATACTTGCTAATAACAATGTCTTAAATCATGGTATTTGACTGGTCAAAAGCTGTGGGAACCCTGTTAATGAGACATCCTGCAGCCTACTGTATCTCCAGTTAATAACTGATTGTGTGGATTTATGAGCAGTCAGCTATCATAAGCATTAGTGCTGATGAACTCATAAGCAATCTTAAATAAGAGCTTTAATCTAAATAAGCATGGCAACAGCCGGAGTGTTGCCAGGAGTGCACGTGCTACAGTTACATGTGAAAGATGCTAAACATACCCTTCATGCTTGACTGTGTGTTGGGTTCAGCTGACTGAAGGGAGGATCACATGCATGTGTGTTTCCAGTCAAGTATTTTTGTGCTCTGTTTAAGTCCGTAATTACAGATCAGTTTTATTGCAGCGTTTATGTTTGACATTAGTAGAGTTTAGTTTCCTGACATTTAGATAATGGAGTTCTACGGCAAGACTTAATAACACTAATATACAAACATAAACCAATCAAAAATAATTCACAATTGTCCTAGCCAGATGCCTGGTTAAGACACGGTGTAAGTATTTATAAATAAATATGCTGAGAATAGCAGGTTGCCTTCTATATGCAGGCTTTTAACAGAAATATGTACTTGGGTGAAGACTAAGAGATTAGAAGAGACTCAATTATTTTATATATATAAACCTTTTTTAATTGTCAGGGTTTTTTTTTTTTATGTTATTTAAAGTAGTCCATTATGCTCACCAAGGCTGCATTTATTTATTTTTTTACAATTTAAAAAAACTTTCTTTTTTTTTAGTATATTTTAAAAGAGTTGTGCTGCTTAATATTTTTGTGAAAACTGTGATACATTTTTTCAGGATTCTTTGATCAATTAAAAAGTAAAAAAGAACAGTATTTTACAGGTACATAGAAATCTTTTGTAACATTGCAATTGTCTTTATTGACACTTTTGACCATTTTAAAGCATCCTTGTTGAAAAAAAAGTATTAATTTTTATTCATAATTATATCAATTTAAATTCAATTCTTAAAAAACATTATCCAAAAAAAAAATTTTTGTACTAACCTTAAAATCATCCTCTCTTGCAGTATAAAATGTGTCATTCTGTAATCACCATCACTGTGTCAGCCTTCATTGTCACAAGACTGAAAATCCTCAGCTCACATCAGTAAGCACAAACACACACTCAGTGCAGGTGTGTATCTGTCTGGAGGATGGAAGCTGTTATTTACACTAACTGGGTCAGTGGGAAAGATCTAGAGCATGACATCTGGACACTGACACTCACAATCTGTGTTTTAGGGGAAAAGAATGTGGACTGTTTTAATAGTGCTTAAAATAAAGCAGGATGATGTAGTTCATTGATGTAGATATGATAGTGACTGGAGGATAGATGATTGTTTTAAAGAAAAAGTGTAAAAGCCAATTTTATTTCACAAAAAGAAGTTGAGTTTTAATGGTAAAACAAAAAAATATGGTATTTAATGTAGACAATATATTTGGACACTTTAGTAGATACACTACAGTAGATGTCAAACATTTGTGTAATTTCATGATTAATGTGATGAACCACACTTGTGTGAATGCTTGTGCATACACTGTTCATTTTTTTTTTTTTTTTAACAAAATACTTTTAACAAGGATGCATTAGACTTTTCAAAAACAGTAAAGATTTATAATGTTACAAAAGAGTTCTATTTCAAATAAATGCTTTAAATCTGTTCATCAAAGAATACTGGGAAAAAAATATTACAGTTTCCAGAAAAATATAAAGTAGCACATCTGTTTTAACGTATATAATAAATCAGCATATTAGAATTATTTCTGAAGGATCGTGTGACACTGAAGACTGGAGTAATGATGCTGAAAATTCAGCTGTGCAATCACAGAACAAATTACATTTTAAAATATATTCAAATATGAAACATTTTAAATTGTAATAATTTTAAAATATTAGTGTTTTACTTAAAAATAAATAAATAAATAAATCTGACCCCAAACTTTTGGTTGTGTACATTGCCTAAAAATCACTTTGGGCCCAGTAGTTTAAAAGAAAATTAAGTTGAGTAAATATCTATCATTTGTGTGCAGGTTCCACTTATGCAATGACATTCATACATTTCAGTGTGGCTTCAGTGTCCAAATAAACTCTATGCATTTGAGAAAGTTGGTGCAAGGTTTAGTTTCCTTCTTTCTGACTGGACAGACCAGAACTGTCTCCAGAAACACTAATAATCCTCTGACAGAAGCCCTCCTCTCGCTCACCCTTTTCTACTTCACTTTATCTCTCTATTCCGATACATCTGCCCCTCACCCACCCCACATCTTCTACGTCTCTCGCTCTCTGTCTCTCTCCCCCACTGTGGGAGTGAAGTGTAATCCGTGTGGATTATCATCGTGGGGAGGGCAAACTGAGTGTGTGAGCATATCTGCTTCTGTTTCAGTTCCTCCCAGCTGCGATGAACATAAGATAAGGGTGAGAGAAACCGAAAGACAGGTGGAACTGCAAAAGTTGCCAGCTGGCCAGTCAGTCCGAGAGAAGACATCATCGGGGACACTCTAGAGGATTCATATGAAGAAAGAGCATGAGGATAAAGAAAGGATGAGATGTAAACATCAAGGGGGATGATCAGGAATGGGGAGAACATGTCATTATTTCAGAAGAACATTTTCTGTGTCACCCAAAAACACACTTTTGAAGCTTCCGGAGTGTCTTTTGGGTGCAATTTGATAGCAAGACCAGACTGGGATTACCACACACAGATCCGCTGAGCTGAAGATCGTACACACCGCTGTTTTATGCACGTGGCAGGGGTTGATGGGTAGGATGAGGAGCATCACACTGCTCTGGGTGCTATTTTCAAGTTGGACCATCCAAACACAAGCTCAGATGAGGATTTCACCTGAAACGTGAGTTCAGTTCATCTTTGCATGAGTTTAGCTGTCTTAACATTCCAGCAACCCCATGAATACAAAATCTGCACAATGCTAAGTTCAACAAGTTCCTAAGTTCCTCAAAGCAATCGGATGAACCAATAATAGCACTCCTTTGATTCCTTGTACAGAACTGCAGTATGTCTCCAAATCTCATTTTAATGCTTGCAGGTCATGACCTGCACACCTCCTGTCATCCCTCGTGTAAAGCCAAAATACTGTAAGCCAAAGCTTAACCTCCACGGGCAACATTCACTCAAAATTCACACACACAGCCTGTTTGGTCTCTCTGAGAGCTAATTTAGTTCCTGAAAGTCAAACTATGGAAAACACCAACACAAACCTTAATAAGCTTAAATCTTTAGCCATCACACTGGCAGAGCAAAAGTGGAAAATTGTGACCCTGTGTTTTCATTAACAACGGTTTTCCTCGTCAGTAATTGATCCATGAAATCCTCCGCTTTAAGAGCCACCACTGATCTTAAAGGAAACTGCATACTGCTGCTGATTTCAAGAATCTACCTGGCATTACTAAATGGAATTAAAAAAGAAAAAAAACATGTTTTTTCTCTATATCTGTTAAGATATAGACTACTGTACAAAAGTTACTTTTTTGGGGTTGTTTGTTTTTGTTTTTGCTCATCAAGGCTGCATGTTTTGCATAGTGAAATATTACAATTAAAAATGTTTAAATAAGTCTATTTTAATTCCTGTGATGCAAAGTTGAATTTTCAGCAGCCATTACTATAGTCTTCAGTGTCACATGATCCTTCAGAAATCATTCTAATGATTTCTTATTATTATCGATGTAGAATACACCTTTTCAGATGTTTTTATGAAAACCACTTTTTTTTCAGGATTCTCTGATGAATATTAAGTTCAAAAGAACAGCATCTATTTGAAATAGAAATCTTTTGTAACATTATAAATGTCTTTACTGTCACTTTTGATCAGTTTAATGCATCAACTCTTACAGAAGGTTTGTCTATTGGGACAGTAAAAATCTGACTTTCCCCCCTCATTTCAATCCTAACCTCAAAGCAATCAGGGATATTTCTGATATTGTCTGATAATCCGCAGGTTTTATCCGTAAATCACTACGTTAGCAATGTGTCTAACTGCTGGTAAATGTCAGATGCAGCTGTGTCCAGTTATCTGGCATCTGTCTGAATTTACACTACACTCTAACTAACATTACTCTGTACTGTTAACCATAGACCCGGTGCCAGCCTACAAGCAGCCCATCTGCCTACCAGAGAGTCATGTAACGACCAGTTTATATCTGACCTGAATATGTGGGCATGCTTTCACCTTAAGGGCCTTTATTAGTGCAGCACAACAGCAGGATGTGCTTGAACAGTGAGGCAGTGACTGCTGCATCTCCTCCTCCCTCTATTCTTTTTCTCTCTTTTTTCCCCCCTTTTGTTTTTGTGTCTCTAATCTAAGCTCAGAATAAAGTCTGGTACTCTTACGGTGTTGTGTGGAGGTGGATTATCCCCGTCTGACCTCCTGTTTCCTCCTGGCCTACAGGCAGAGAGCGGGACTCATTGCTTTGGACACAGATTGAGATTCAGCTGTCATTGGCCTTTGATACTGAACAATGATCTAGAACTTGGCCTTTGCTTTTGCGGTTATCAGTGATTTGCTGTTTGATATTTTCTGAATTCTGACTTCAACAGTGCATATGAATCTTTTAAATCTTTAAATCAAAAAAATATTTTACTGTTTTTACTGTTTGGATCAAATAAATGCAGGCTTGGTGAGCAGAAGAGCCTTCTTTAATAAACATTAATCTGACTGTTCAAAAATTTTTGACTGGTAGTGTATATGTGTCTGTGTTTAGCAATATAAAGATGTGGAGCCCATAGTTAAGATGCAAGAAGTGGATGGTTTAAAGATGGTGAAGGAATTTGCTGAAGAAATGGAGAACATGCTGGGTAGAAAGATGAAATCAGTCAAGGTCAGAGATATGTTAGTATTTTGTCCTGATGCTCTAGTTATAAAATTCTAAAATAATATAAAATAATTATTTGTTATGGAATAATTTCAGTTTCTTGAATTCTTTTTTTGTGTGTTATATATAGAGAGAATGGCAGAGACAGTAGAGGATGCAGATTTCTATCATGAATATAATGCAACAATCTTCTATTCATCCCTCAATCTATATTCAAATCTGTTTGTGCTTCTACAGTTTGACTACTACAATTCTATGATGATTAACACATTAGATGAGGATGGGAACTATGTGGATCTGGGGGGTGAATGTCCTCTGGAGGAGAATGAACACTTCAACAAACTGCCTGTTAGCACCCAGCAAAGTGTCATACAAGTGCCCACCAATGTCTATAACAAAGGTGAGACGCAGAAATAAAACGGTCCATTTTCATCCCTAATTAGAAAAAGATAAGCAAATCTCTCTTTGTCTCTCAGACCCTGATATTCTGAATGGGGTGTTTATGTCAGAAGCACTGAATGACGTATTTACCAGTAACTTTGAGAAGGACCCGACTCTAACCTGACAGTACTTCGGCAGCTCAACAGGATTTTTCAGACTTTACCCTGGTAATCGTCACACAACATCTTTACTCCTTTAAATCCACCATTGCAGGTTACGGCATGATAGCACAGTGATCATTCTTATTAACATATAAGACAAAAATGTCAGTGTTTGAACATGCATTTCCGCTCATTCAGACACAGGACAGGACAATTACTGGTGTGATTAATGGTGACAGTGACTCAGGCTCTTCTCTCTGCCTCTCTCATTCATCATCATGTCATCACACTATTGACACAGTAACAAAACCAATAAACTCCAGATCAGAAATCATTCCCTTTCTCATGTAATCATATTCATTTACACACTCTTTAAGGTATCAAGTGGACACCTGATGAAAATGGAGTTGTCACTTTTGACGCCAGGAATCGCAACTGGTGAGTCTTTTAATCTTTCTATTAAAAATCGATTAAAAATGTATGAAATTTTTATGAAACTCCTTAAAAAAGAGAGAGAGAGATTTCCATTTTTTCTCCTTTTTCTCTCTCCTTTACATCCCTCCATGTAAATCTGGGTTATTATCTTAAATAACACCTAATATTTTCTCTTTTTCTAGTACAGTGATTACGTCCGGTATGTAGAGCCCTGTTTTAAAGGCACAGGTACAGGCCGACCTGGATAACCGTGAGGTAACGCTTTCTTTACTTGCACAGAGCTGAGAATTCAGTTGTCATATGAGATTTTAATATTTTCTGCATCCTATTTATTTCTAGCACTTCAAACTTTTGGTGGAGGAGTTGCAAGTGAAAGGTGAAGAAAGCCATAAAAGAGTCCTTCTAGATTCTCAGTGAGGGGAGTGTGTGTTAGTGTTTGAGGGAAGGAATGTATATCCATATGGAAATATTGATATAGCAAAAGTTTGTTCGTGTGTGTAGGCAGCAGCAGAAGGCAGGGGGAGTTTATGTAACCAGGCAATCATGTTGATCACTGATGGAGCCATGGAAGATTTCCAGCAGATGTTTGAGGAGTTCAACTAGCCAGAACGCAAGGTGCCAAATGCACACAGAATCACTATGGATACATGCTTTACCTGTGTGCATAATAATCTGATAACACAATATGCTCTCAAACAGGTGCGTGTGTTCACATCTGATTGGACGAGAGCTAACATTTGCTGACAATGTCAAATGGATCGCCTGCAACAATAAAGGTGAGATCTACCTAATTAAAACAGAGCATTATGGGAGACTACCTGAGCTAGTGACGTCTATTATTTGCACATACTGAAAATGTGCACACTTTGTACAGTAATTATAATGCATACTGACTTTCTTTCCAGTGTTTCCTACGCAGCTGTTTTTTCTGAGCACTGCATTTTCAATTTTGTTACAGGATAAGGATTTAAAATAAAAATGTATTATAGAGTATTATTTATATATATTTACAGTATTCATATTTTCAGTTCACTTTTTTATTTTATATATATATATATATTTTCAGTTTTCATGTTGATTTTACAGATTTTCTTACTTGATTTTGTCATTTTATTATTATTTTTTTTTTAAAAAAATAGTTCTATATAGTGTTAATTTCTTTTCCTAATTTTAGTTTTAGTAGTTTTATTACCTAAACTTATTTCAGTTAGTTGTCAATTAATATTTCTAATTTTTTTAATTTTATTTTTTATTTTATTAAAGTTAAATATATATTTTATTTTATTTCAGTTTTATTTCAATTACATTTTTTATAGTTTTAGTGAACAATAACAACACTGATCACAAAAGGCAGTTTGACTGACCTGTGCAAAATTATACTGACAATAGAAATTTCCTTGACTTTTTATATTTTATTAGTTTACCTGCCTTCTTCAAGCCTGTAAATGACAATGTAATTAAAAAAGAAGATGTTTCTGTTCTTTGTAGAACTGTTCTGATAAAATGATAATTAAATATTGTGACAGCTATGTCCTCTGCTGGTAACAGATAAATCAATCAATCACATTTTCTCATTAGTGTTGTTTTTGTGTGCTTGTAAGTAGGTTACTACAGTCATATCTCTACTCTGGCGGATGTGATGGAATATCTGCATGTGCTGAGCAGCCCAGTGGTCATCAATGATCACGACATCATTTGCACAGAGGCCTACATGGACAGTGTGATGAGCTAATTACATTTCCTGGTTCACTCTCTCTTTCCTTTTGTAGACGTCAGTACTGTACACAAAAGGTCATGTTGCATATTGTCCCGAAACTTCATATTGATCATTTTTGCCTTCATTAATCTCAGACCTCTTATATTGTGATTTCATTACCTGAAAGTGATCTCATTATGTCTGTTACTTCATTATATCTGTCATCCCAATACAGCTAAGGGAAACTCTTTCATTCTGCGCAGTAGATCAAAAAATGATCCTGTACACCTAAATGCAGTAGTTCATGTGTTCTTGCTATGTAGTTCCTTGTTAGACACAATTTAGTTGTAATTATAAGTTCTGATGCCTGTGAAGGTTTTAATTTAATGAAATGTCTGGTAGATTTTGTAATCAAAAATGAAAGGAATTCTCACAAATTCCATTTACAGGTCTGGATGTGATGTGCTGTTTAGTGAATACTTTATGAATGCAATTTTTTATGTATTTATTTATTTTATTTTTTTTGCTAAATACAGTGTATTCTAACAGGTGATTAGCAAGTCTTACATTTCATATGATATGCAGGTTTTAGGCTAAATAATTTTCACAAAGGTGCTACACATATTTTCTGCTTATGGGGATTTTAATGTGCTACATGGAGCTGAGAGGGCAAATTTGAATTTGTAAGATCTTGACTTCTTTGAAGATTTGAATTCTGTGGAAATCTTGAGATGTTTCTTCAGAATTCTGTGGGTGCAAATTTTGAAGATGACTACATTGCCCTACAAAGGCAAGAGACCATAACTACACATCTTGAAAATCGGGTCTCTTAGACTATGATCTGTCTTGTGGCAGATGGGTTTGGCTCCACACACTCAGAAAATTGATATTAATTCAATCAGAAACTCTGAAGCCGTTTTCTCAATTGCAGTGTTGGTGTAGTTACTGTATTTTGCCTTTGTTTGGTAGAACAATAAGAAACTGATTCCACCTACCAGAGAAGCACCTGCTCATACCGGTACCGGGATAGGAATTGCGCAATCGCGTTTTTTTTTTGTTTTTTTTTTGGAACACAAATATAGACATATATAGTATCTTTTGAAAGCTTACAATCTAAACTTTCTAAATACATGCATGAATTTTGCATTTATGTTACATAAAGTAAGATAATAAGGTCTGAATTCGCCCCCACAAACAAGCGAAATGCTCACCGACCCCTAGCGCGCCAGCAGCGCTCTCAATGCAGAGTTGGGAAACTATGGATTGTGAACAAATACAATAATAATTATGAATTATTCCACCCATGTGTTAAACTTTATTGTGTTTTGTGTAAAATGGGGCCGTTTTTATCCATTTAGTCCAATATATATGGTACTGGGACTATTTTAAATTCAGGTATGCCTGAACTCGCAGAATGGAGACCCCTAGAGGACATATTGCCTCCCTTCAAATAAATTTCAATAACTTTTTTTTTTTTTTTTAATTATAGTAATTATAGTAATTATAGTAATCTGAAGCCAAAGCCGAACTATAACTGTGTGGATCTGAGTGGGAAGATATAGAAGACGCAGTAAGTGGAACAACACACACATACATATAAATGAACACACACACTCTCATCATGCCATTTTTAGATCAATTGCTTCAAGGTGTTTTGATCCTCTAGTTGAGAACAGCAATGGTAAAAGGGGAAAGTGGGACTCTCTTTGGACGTCAGAGCAACAGAAATGAGTGAGTTGATTTTGACCTTTAATTCACTTCTTATAAGTCTACTGCAGTTGGATTCATTCCTTTTTATGTCATAATAACCTAGCTGTGACTGTTATACTTACATGCTGATATGTTCCCTTCTCAGAAGAGAGTTGTTTTCCTGAAAAACAAATATTTTTACACTACCATTAATGAAACTCCATTCAGGTGAGCAGTGATGAAACACATTTAAATCTCTGCTAAGTTAGAGACTTCTGATCTTATATTGTGCGCCTTTGTTATCAGTCTTGGAATTGTACTTACCAAAGGTCACGGGAAGAATGGAGATGTTTTAGTTGAAGAAGGTAAAGCTTTTCAGATTAGCACCTGAAAAATAAAGATCATTTGCCTGCCTCCGTTTACTGCCTTTCGTTTATAATTCCTCTCAGCTGTGTTGTTTTTTTTCTGTCTACAGGCCTACATGACCTGACTGCTACTGATATCACTATTGCTAATGAATGGTAGGTGTTATCAAAGGTTAAAGACCATATTAGGCTGTTTTTAACATCTGAAATGATGCAATATATTCTAATCCGATGGTTTTTGATATCTCAGGACATACTGGGAGACTGACATCGATCCACATCACCGCAAACTGACACAGTTTCAGGCTGTGGTTCGGTACCTAACAGGGAAAGCACCTGACCTGGAATGTAAGTTCTGTCTCTAAAGGCTTTTAAACACTAGATTAGAAGTTTTAACCTGGCATTTCAGTTTTCACTCGAGTAATTACATTTATTTACAGTCACGTTCAATTACAAATGAACAAAAACAAAAGCATTTCATCAAAAAAAATTAAATTCTGTGTTCATTTACTCACCCTCAAGTTGTTCCAAACATGTAAGAATTTCTTCCTTCTGTTGAACACAAATTCATTTTTGCATGAACTGTACCTTTAAGCAACAAACACAATATAAATACTCTGTTCAAAACCTAGTGAGCTGTGTGAAATTAAATGCATATTTCTTTGTTTACAGTAAAATATCAATATTAGTTCATTTTAATTAAAAATTAGGTATTTTAAAGAATATTTGTTTGTACTATGTATTTTTATGCTTATTAGAGTAGCACACTGTTGTTTCAGCACAATACTAGCGTCAAACCCTGCTTGTTGCCTATCTATAGTGTTTCATACTGGCCACTTACAAGGTTACATTTAGGTTCGGATGCTGCTTGTTGGTTTTGGAGTTAAACAGTTATTTGCAGATGTAAATCATCTCATATCTTTGTACCCTTTATTCACTGTATACAGCATAACCAATTTCAAATGCAATTAAACACATCTGAATAATGACCGATGATATCCGCAGTTGAGTTCTGTTCTGTCTGTTCTTCAGGTGATGAAAGACTTCTGCAGCAGACTCTGTTTGACGCAGTGGTCACAGCTCCTATGGAAGCCTACTGGACTGCACTGCTGCTCAATGCCTCCGGGTAAAACTTCCCACCCACGCACACCGCGTCACAGATAAGTTTCATTAGTCAAATACGTGCTCGGCCCTGACCTTTCTCATTCTTTTACTTGCCTCCGTCGTGTGCAGTATTGATGGGGGTGTGGAGACGGCGTTCATGGGCACACGCTCCGGCCTCATGAGAATGATCAGATGTGTTGGCGTAGTGAGTACCTTTAATCAAGAGCTCCTGCTGTCTGCGTCACGACTCAACTGCATAGACAGTATATGCATTGTCAAAGGTTTTCTTAAGGCCACCCACTCCCACAGCAACTTCATATAACTTTCATCAGTATGCACTCGAAAATACACTCAACACTGGGAAGATAAAGAGGAACAGGCAGTAAAACAGCATGTGGTATTAAGAGAATGTGGTTATAATCAATGAACAGATGCTTAACATACATAATCAGTGCAAATAAGGCATTGACCATAGTAGTTGCATCTGAATACTTGTATAAAGTATATATTTTTATACACACACACACACACTGATATGAATTTCTTTTTGATGGTTTCATTGCAGAAAAATCTTATCTCCATCGGATAAGGAGAATATTTTTACTCTGGATCATTTCCCTGTTTGGTATCGGCGTGCAGCAGAGAATCCAGCTGGACGCTTTTTGTACTACGTCCCTATAGAGGACAGCACACAAGGTAGTCTGCACCCTGCAGTCCACATCATACAGACTATGAGATTTTACACCCTGTTTAGTATATTGTGCTCAGTATTTTTTTTTCTTTCCCTGCAGTGGATGGCAGGTTTGTGATTGCTGTCACGCCTGTTACAGTCTCTGTGAAAAAAAAAAGACAGCAGTTGCCGGAGGTATGATTTTCCCTGGTTATTATCTTTTAATCTTTTTTTTCTGCTATAATAGTCTGTGCTGATGAAAAGACGCCCATTGAGATGCTATTATCTTTGTCCATTTTAAGTGTGTGTGCACATGTGCCCATGTATGGATGTGCAACCATGTATGGAGTTTACCTCCTCATGAACATCTCGTTTCCTCAACATGAACTTTGTTTGTGCTATTTCGTCTGTACTCTCATGAAGACATTCAAAACTGATTACTTGTATTAATGCATTTATATAAGGAAAAGCTTGAACTTAAGCTTCAATAATGCCATTCAATGGAAAAAGATGCATTATACCATCATAATGGTGTAGTTATATTATCCACCAGCAGGGTGGCTAACTAGACCATGCTAATCAGCCAACGCTTGACCCCTTGGTTTATCCGTCCATTTCAGATTTTGAATCCGGATCTTTCTCCATTTTGTGTAAAACTAAAGCAGCATAATTTATTATTTTACTTTGAGGAAACTGTGTGTGAGTGCTTAATCTTACACTTCAACGTTACGGAAATACATTCTTTATTCATTTTTAACACAGAATTATATCACAGCTCACAAATCATATTTCAAACTGATTTTCATCAAGCAAAAATATAAAGAAGAATCTCATATCAGTCTTAGAAAAAAGGTCAAGTGAAGAAAGGGTCACATCAATAAGCTATAAGATATTAAACCAGAACTTCATAAAGATCTTGAAGATGCTTTCAGCTCAGTGAAATGGGCAAATCCTTTCCTTTCATCCATCAACTGGGTCTTATTACAAAGCCTTTATTTAGAGAGGGTGCGTAGTGAAGTGTGTGTGATGTCCCTGCTCTTATATGTAAGGCCAGGACAGAGAGTAAACACACTACAGCTGAGTCATAAACCGCCCTTCATATTCACTGACATTACATCACGACTGCTCTGTCGGCTTATATTCAGGTAAAGCGCATTGCTGACATCGTCAATAAACAAGCATGTGCTCACTTTTGAGAATATTCGCAATAAGTGCAATTTGACAGGAAAGTATTAGTCCACCAGTGGCAAAAGTGCTTTTGTCTTTTTTTTCTCCATAACAGAGGATACAGGGTATGTGTTTTGTCGCCCCGTGCAGAGTACAGGCCTTTGACACATGCTGTATAAAATAAGAGCTAAATGAACAGTAATGGCAGGGGAGACCGCAACCATTAGACGAAACTCCTCATTAATAAATCATGAGTTTTCTCTGAATTCTCTGACAGAGAATTTTTAAGAGTTCCTCTACAAAAGGAGTTTGCGCAGGAAACACAGGGAAAAGTATACTCAATTTTTGCAATCAAGTTATTGTTCATAAATAATTTGTAAGACACAGATTTAAATATATACATATATTCAATATACCTTTGAATAAATGTATATCTGTACTTATATATACTCAGCATATGGCTGCAAATGAACACAGAGACAAAGTCCTAGATGCTTAACTGCTGGTGTGTGTATTAGCACGCAAATTAGTTGTACTCTGAACTTTTTGCCAGCAACCTTACCAGTAATTTGCATTGGTAATGAATAGTGTGTGGGAACCCTTGTTGCTATAGTTACAGCGGAAGAGCATCTCCTAAATCCTGATGAGGTGGTGTGATATTTGCTCCACACCCTTGTGCCTACTGCACATCCGTCCTATAGATGGCAACATTGTGCAAGACACCCAATGATGATGTTACTCTCGACATTATTAGCAACATTATACTCTGATTCTAAATTTTCAGTAATACTGAGGAAATGAGTATGTTGGTTCACGTTACCAGTGTGCAGCTAGTTTCTGACAGCCTTTCCCTTTTTTTTGTCCAGTCGCTGAGGTTGATTGCCGCAGAAAAGCTTATATTGATAATATCTGTGGGCTTCTGAAAGCCCAAGTCAAATGTATCTGAATTATTTATTCTAAACAACTTCTGCCCTCAAGGAAAAGCAGATTATGCAAATTGGTCCACAAGCAGAAAATTGATCTCACAGGCGCAATCGATTCTCCTCCATTGCCAGCCCAAGAGAAAAGATCAAACTAAATCAGCTATGACATCCTAGTCCAGAATTAAACAACAGATCAACAAAGACATTGATTTATATTGCACAGAAAAGTCTATCTTAATAAAGGTAAGGTTTAATTCCTTCTCAGCTATTGTCTTTCTGGTTTTGTTTAGAGAGCAGCTATCTTGTAGGGCCACTGTGCTTCTTTAGCCACCAAGGTGTAATTAACAATTCCAATAGCCACGATCTGCCACCTTCCACTAACATCAACAGAGTCCTCAGCCTGCTCTACATTAGCACTTCACGATACTTCAAGACACTTCACGATAGACACCAGGGCTGGATTCTTCTAGTCTTACAAAAACACATCTGACTTCTAGAAATGAACATGGAGGAACAGCAAACAGTAAACAAACAAAACAATGTTATCAACACAAATTATTATCACACAATACAAAGGACAAACCTCACACTTAAAACAGAAAACTGGGAACACGTCACATTGTATAGAATATATTATAGCTGATAAATAAGGTGGGAATATTTAAAATATTACATGATATATGGGGGTTATGATGTTCAGTTCACACTGGGGTAGGGTTAAGGGTTACAATTAAGGTTGGAGGTGAGAGTTAGTATTGGGGGTTTAATGATTGGGTTGGGAGTAGAGCTGAAGGTTTTGGGTTAGAGTTGGATGTTTGGATTGGTGATGGAGGCTTTTGGTAAGGGTAGGGATTCATGTTGGAGGTTCAGGGTTGGTGGTTTAGAATAGTGTTGAAGGTTTAGGGGTAGAGTTGGGGGTTAGGATTCGTGATGGAGGCTTTTGGTAAGGATAGGGATTCATGTTGGAGGTTCAGGGTTGGTGGTTTAGAATAGTGTTGAAGGTTTAGGGGTAGAGTTGGGGGTTTGGATTCGTGATGGAGGCTTATGGTAAGGGGTAGGGATTCATGTTTGAGGTTCAGGGTTGTGGGTTCAAATTAGTGATGGAGGCTTTTGGTAAGGGTAGGGATTCATGTTGGGGGTTCAGGGTTGGGGGTTAAGATTAGTGTTGGAGGATTAGGGTTAGGATTAGTGATGGATGTTTATGGTAACATAGGGATAAATGTTACAGGCTTTATGATTTGGGGGTTAAGAATAGTGTTGGAGGTTTAGGGTTAGAGTTGGGGGTTAGGATTCATGATGGAGGTTTATGGTAAGGGTAGGGGTTACTGTTGGAGATTTAGGATTGGGGGATTAGATTAGGGATGGAGACTTGTGGTAAGGGTAGGGATTTGTGTTGTATATTTAGGGTTAAGGTTTGGGAGCAGAGCTGGAAGTTTAGGGTTAGGCCGCATGTCCACCAAAGCGTTTTTTGCCAGCTGAAAACGCCAGGCGCTCTGCTGAAAACGCTCAGCTGTGAGTGCTTGAGAGCGCAGCGTTTTCCGTTGAGACACTGTGGTTATTATGATACGGAATATCCACTGAAGTAATGGCAGATGCATCGCAAATGAAATGTTTCTCCAAACATTATATTTCATAACAGTATTATGGTAGTCCGGCAATTCGATCTAGTAAAGAAATAAATACTCGGAGACAAGCAATATTAAGTTCTCCATTGTTGTTCAGCAGTAGTACAGTCGGTAGTCCCGCCCCTCCTCCACTGTGATTGGTTAGCTGACTGAAAAGTGACAGTGATGAGTGCAGCGTTTTATCCAAAGTTGAACATTCTTCAACTCTCGGCGCCGAGAAAAAAACACCCGAACGCTCAGCGCGAAAAAGACGCTTGGCACACTCCTGGCGTTTTAAAAAAACGTGGCGCTCCCATTTAGAGCAACTGAAAAAATATGCCAGCCTCGGGAAAACCGCTTTGGTGGACACGCGGCCTTAGGCTTGGTAGTTTAGGATTACACCATGTCTACACCGAGCACATCGTTGACACGAGATTGAGGCTGTCTACATGGGACACTTTAAAGTCAACATTCCAAATCAATTTGTCCTTTTGTCGGAAGTAGAACAAGCCCATGTAGTACGTCAGAAATTGGGGCATCAATTTACGGTGCAACGCATCAGAATGTATCCATTGTAGACAGTATTGATTATGAGTATTATTGGCTTTTGATGTGATGTGCAACTTGCATGTGCGACCCGGTGTAGACCGTGTTAGAGGTGATGGCTATGATAAGGGTTTGGGTTAGTATTAAAGGGTTAGGGTTAGAGTTGGGGCTTGGATTAGTTTTGAGAGGTTGGGATTAGAGTTAAAGGTCTAGGTTTGGGGTTGGGATTGGAGTTATGATTTGGAGGTTTGGGTTGATGATTAGGCTGCTACAGAGGCTAATGCTAATGACAGCACATGATCCTCTAGAAACATCAGGGTTCAGAACTCTGAACAGTTGCATCCACACCTCTTCTGCTGAGATCCTCTCAACACTGGAGGAGGGTGGGGGAGTTCTAAAGTGCTGAGTGGTCCCTCTTGTCCTGGGGCAAATAGGTCAAAGGTCATAGGCCAGAGTTTAGAGATTGAATAAAGTGTAAGTCTGAGAGTCAGAGAGGATCTCAGGAAGGACAGAGAGACAGGAAACAGGGATGATGAATCCTCTGCTGGTCAGCTAAATGATCATCAAATGGGCAGCTCAACCAGTAAAGGGTTCTTTAGATTTGTGGCTGACCTCTGAACTCTGACCCCTCTCCTCCATTCCCCTATGCAACTGATGAGATCTGTTTCTCCTCCGTGTCGGCTTCTGCCTCTGTGTCACCCATCAACGGCTGCCTCTTCTTTAGCTCTCGCTGGTATTTTGCCATTAGAGAGGCATAAATGCAGCCATACGCTGCGGCAGCCACCATCATAATACACACGATTCCACAGACCACACCAGCGATCACTACTGTACCGATCGCCCTGCGAACACTGACCGGCCTATAACGCTGCTTCACACAGTCTGGTAGCTCCGCCTCCGTACGCACCACTGCACCTTCAGACGACGGAGCGGCTGTCCCTCGAAAACAAGGTGGAGATCCACCCTTTGTGCTCCCAGCCCCACCCCCATTCTCATCCTCCAATTGCAGACAGTAGTTGAACATCTCCACAGGAACGCCCCTGATGTCACGACCCCTTAAGTCCTTCGGAAGTGTACACTCAACAGCATCGACATAACCGCCTACGACAGAAAGAGACATTAAAATTTTAGCTCTCTGAGGTAAACAATAGTCACCTCTAATGAATTTAAATGGCTGCTTCAAGCCCTCCAAAATAGCACTGCTCAGCTAGTAGGGTCAGCAGCCCTCTTTAATTTGCGTGCATGTGTGTGTATGAGAGGAAGAGCGGTAGCTGGTGTATAATTAATAAGCCTGACATGCATACTGAAGCTCTGTTCCCAAATCTAGTGAGCCGCCATGCTGCCTACTCCCTACATAGGCAGCTGCCTTCAAAGGCAGCATGTTAACTGTCATGGAACCTCATGAGTAACCGATTTGGAGTGCTCTACATATGCAGCAACCCCGCATGCCACACAATATTTTTTTCAACAGGATAGTCGACTCGCACTTGATTTTAATGTATCTATCTTGGATTTTCTTAGTTGTTGCATTGTGGTATCTCCATGAAAATAAACATGCTTTAGAATTTGGTCAAAACAGAAGGCAGCATTAGTAAGATACTTACCTTCATGTCAAGAGAGCATCTATGATGCCTCAAAATGCTGCCTCCGTAGGCAGCTCACTAGGTTTTGGAACAGAGCAAGAGAATCAGAGCCCACCATGACTGGAGTCTCTTTCTCACACACGCTAAAAGCTTTGTGACTCAGCCTCTCATGTCTGTTTCAAATCCCCCTCCCTCTCAAAGCTGCTCTGAAATAGAATGAAATGAGTTTCTCTGACTCAGAGTAGAAGGACTGAGACAGACAGAAAAATAGAAAGCGAGAAGTATGGAGAATAAGAAGCAGAGGCTTCTAAGCTCTGCTTCACAATGATTTTTGGGGTTTTGCCACATTTCATTGCCAGTGGTAGACAAAAGATAGACAGGAAATTATTAGGGAGAGAGTGGGTACATATCCTACAATATGTCTGGTGTAAATGCACTTACCATTAGCTTACAGCGCCATCTGTTAAAAGGCTTAATAAAGCTTTTTTTTTTTTTTAAAAAATGATAATTCTGTAAATTCTCATTGGTTGAGCCATGTTCAAATCCCTTGTAAAATGACAATGAACTATATTACTTGACGGATGAGTAGTTTATTAAATTTTTAAATATTAATAGTTTTAATTATTTATTGAACACTATACTGCTGTTGTTGATTCTTTATAGGCACAATATGTCACTGAAGACAGCAATTTTAAAGGCGTTTTAGGCAGTCCACTTTGGACTTTGCCAAAGGACGCCTCTTACTTAAAGGGATAATTCACCTAAAACTGAAAATTCTGTCATTTATTACTCACCCTCATGTTGTTCTAAACCCATACGATATTTGTTCATCCTTGGAACACAAATTAAGATATTTTTGATGAAATCTGAGAGCTTTCTGACCCTTCATAAACAGCAACACAACTGATACATTCAAGGCCCAGAAAGGTAGTAAAGACATTGTTAAAATAGTAACTTAATTTGTGTTCCAAAGATGAACAAAGGTTTTATGGGTTTGCAACGACATGAAGGTGAGTCACTAATGACAAAATTTTCACTTTTGGGTGAACTATCCCTTTAAGGTAAAATCCCAGTAACACACAGCCTCTTGTGGCTTCTTGCTTAAAGGACTTGTTTGTACACCTGCAGAGAATCGAAACAGCACACACAGAGTCCTTACCTCGATATATCAGCCACTCCATCCAGTGTTTGAAGTCTCTCAGGTTGCAGTCACACTCCCAGGGGTTCATGCCCAGCTCCAGGTGCTGAAGGTTGACGAGAGGCTCAAATGTGGCTCTCTCCAGGGCGTGAAGTCTGTTCCCAGCCAAGGAGAGCCAGGTCAGCCCTTGCAGCTCATCCAGCAGGCCCAACGGCACAGCGGCCAAGCCGTTCAGAGACAGATCCAGTCTCCGCAGCTGGGCCAGGCCACGAAATAACTCGCGATCCAAAACTGTCAGGCTGTTGTTACGCAAACTCAAATCGCTCAGGTTACTCAGCTCACGGAACAGTCTGGAAGGCAGGTTGTCCAGATAGTTATTGGACAGTTCGAGTGTCTCCAGGGTGCTTAGGTTGGCGAAGGCAGAGACGGGAACGGAGGAGAGGCGGTTATTGGCCAGAAAGAGGGTATGTGTGCCCTCTGGGAGAGAAGTGAGAGCGGGCACAGATACTAGACTCCGCCCACTGCAGTTAGCTTCCAGTGAGTTACACACACACTCTGAAGGACAGCCAGCGCATAACTGCAGTAACGTAGCACACACACTCAGCACACCTAGCAGACCTGTGAGAAAGAAGAAAAAACAAAAGTGAATATCGTCTGAAAGAACTGGCATTAACCATTTCCTCCTGAAAGCTGCTTTGATTGATGTGAAAGATGTGACAGGTGTTGATTTAGTGCCACTGTGAATCACATGTACAGTATTTAATGAAAGGGAGCAGTGCTCGACAGAGCTGAACCTGTAGCTGCTGCTCCTACCACACTATTTTAAACCGGAGCCTATGTGATACGAACGGACCTCTAGACATAGCAGTATTTTTGTTGCAGTTGCTGTAAGTAGCTGCTATCTGTTGCAGCACCTTAAAGGGATAGTTCACCCAAAAATGAAAATAATTACGCACCCTCATGTCGTTCCAAACCGTAAGACCTTTGTTGATCTTTGGAACACAAATTAAGATATTTTTGATGAAATCTGAGATCTCTCTGACCCTGCATAGACAGCAATGCTACTGAAATGTTCCCAGACCCAGAAACGTAGTAAGGACCTTGTTAAAACAGTCCATGTGACATCTGTTGTTCAACTGCAATTTTACGAAGCAACAAGAATACTTTTTGTGCACAAAGAAAACAAAAATCAAGAAAACTCCAAATCATGTATTCTGCCATTATGGAGAGAACCACAACGCATGCGCATACATTTCTCTGCACGTAACATGCTTGTTTACGTGCAGAGGTACTCTTGATAATGACGGAAGACATGATTTGGAGGAGAAGAACTGTTGAATAAAGTTGTTATTTTGTTTTCTTTGCACACAAAAAGTATTCTCGTAGCTTTGTAAAATTACGATTGAACACCTGATGTTACATGGACTGTTTAACTAATGTCCTTACTACGTTTCTGGGCCTGGGAACATTTCAGTTGCATTGCTGTCTATGCAGGGTCAGAAAGCTCTCAGATTTCGTCAAAAATATCTTAATTTGTGCTCTGAAGAACAACAAAGGTCTTACGGGTTTGAAACAACATGAGGGTGAGTATTTAATGACAGAATCTTCATTTTTGGGTGAACTTTCTCTTTAAGGCTGTTTTTTAAACTCACTTGTTTTGATTTGTGTATGGTGCGCTCTTAATAGGTTATTTTACCCAAAAATGAAAATCGTGTCATTATTTACTTGCCTTCATGTCGCTTCAAAACTGTATAACTTTCTTTCCTCTTTAATATACAGAAGAAGATATACTACAGAAAATCAAAAATGCTTGTATCATAATGGAGACTGGAGCTGTCAAGCTCCAAAATTGACAAAAAAAAAAAAGGCGCACCAAAAAATAAATATTATTTATGTGCCCTATTCAAAGTCATCTGAACCATACACTTACTTTGCGTGAGGAAAACTCCAAAATTTAACTTGCTATTTACTTAAAATCAATAATGAAACACACAAAACATGCAAATGAGATTTGAGAACTACAATGAACGTAAAAAAGGGTGAATAAATGACAACAATTCAGCTACTTCTTTGTCGTTTTCTGAATGGGGTCCTTGAGTTGGCTAAATGGTTACTTGTTGGCTGATGTAACATAAATTCTTGAGATCAGTATTGGTTTCTTGGCTCTTTAATGTTCTTTTCAAACAAGTTTCTATAAAGCAACTGCAGTGGTTCTCAGTTGGTGGGTTGCATCTAAAATTGGGTTACAGGTCTGTTCTGACCCCACATTGGACAAGAGTTTTGGATACATTTATGGAGTTCTGTTCCGATAGGATTAAAAGGTAGCACGGAAAACAATGCATATAGGTGAAATAAATAGGGAGTAGAAATGTTTTTGATACCTTTAGCATATTTTGGGCCCATGCAGTTTATAGCAGCATTAATCCATTTCATTGTGATTTTAGGGACATTTTTGTTCACTTTTATACCATAATCAATTTTGATACGTCACCATTTCTGAATCAAAACCAATGGAGAACCACTGAACAAGAGAGTTAAAAGTTATTTATTATTTTTGTTCTCCTATAGTATCCGTTTTTCTGTTCTAAATGAACATGTATGATGGGAATATAATGTGCCTCAGAGTTAAACAGAGAATGTCCTCTGCTCTGTCATGACAAAACAAACATTTGCCAACTGTTCGTCACCTCTCTCTTTTATGCAACTGTGTAAGAGGGTGGGGAGCAATGTTTGTCTGTGTGTGTGCGAGACAACCGCATGCTATCAATGGATATGACGGTTTTAAATGTTGAGCTGCCAGTTGTCTCATTGCTGAATGTGTGTGTGTGTGTGGGAGAGAGAGTGTTTGGCAGTTTGAGTGCAGACAGATGCAGTTACAGCACTCAGATATCTGATCCTGACCAGCCTCAACACCCTGATCCCTCTGTAATCAGAGACACATGCAATCATCACAGACACACACTCTCTCATACACGCACACAATTCTGTGTAATCTCAATAATTAATCCGTCCTTCTAAACTATGTAGTTGTGAATGATTCTAGAATTGCTGTTTTGGCCAATCAACCTTCAATCTTCAGTATATCCCTTCTTTCCAGCACAAGTTGATTTTTTTCCCTCATCCCTTCTGTTTGGCTGAGGACAAATGTGTGTCAGCACATCAGGATAGGCATATGACTGCTGTTACTAAAACACAATGTTCTTTCACTGTCATGTGCCCTGTGTGTTCAGAGCAATCCTGTAGAAAACCACAAAGAAGGTTGTATGTAAGTGGCGAGGACAGAAATCTCCTAGTGACTGAAGCTAGTTTAAAATAGGATGAACGCCTATTCTGTGCCTTCACAACAATTTTATGAAGTGTCCCTCTTTTCTTAGCTTTTAGAATTGGCTCATTTTAACAGGAGGACTCCAGTTTTCAAAATAAATAAAGCAATTTACTAAAGAAATTTGGAAATTTTGAATAAAGTGCTGGTTGCTTCTTTCCATGCATGGAAAATTAATGGGGACTGCAGCTTTAAAGCTACGAAAACAACACAAAAACAACATAAAAGCAGTTTTAAATACGATTTAAATACTTTAGGCCACATTTACTGAGAGCTTGCGCCAGCGCATGCCGTCTTTTGCGGCCTGATCCTCTTGAATATGCATTTGTAGGAGTTTCCCCTTCAGATGCAAAATTTATGGGAGGAGAGTATTAAAATGAATCACGCAACGTGATTTACTAACGTTTGCGCTCGTCAAATTACTGGTATTTGTGCCATTATTTAACACCCCAAAAAAGCATGTCTTAAAGCAGGCGCTAATTTGTGCTAATTTTGGAAATGATCTGGCTACATCTGTGTTCTTTAATGTGCGCATTTTTAGTAAATCACACGCAGAATTTTCCCTCCCATCAACGCTTTTATGGAATTGCGCTCTAACGCTAATTTGCCCTGTTTAGTAAATCTGGCCCTTTATGTTCTATACTTTATAGTCTTTTGAAGACATTATCCATGAAATTATATTCACTGTTCATTTCAACTACCAGGTTGGTCCGATTTCTTATTGAATCATTCAGACATGTTTTGTGAACTGGATCAACTAATTGAAACAATCCAACTCAAATGAAAGATTCATTCATCTCTCATAAACGTATCAAGTAGAGCTAGTGTGGATGTCAAGATTATCAGTGAATAATCAGTGAACAGGCTTTTCCTCACACAAAGCTAGATTATGGCTTCAGAAGTCTTTGAAGAGTGTCTTTTAAGATCATTTTGTCATTTTGGAGCTTGACAGCACCAGTCCTCATTCACTTTCATTAAACTGAAGTGACTAGGATATTCTTTCAAAAAGCTTTATGTTCCCCAGAAAAAAAAAGAAAGCCCTATGGAGTAAGTAATGACTTACAATACAGCTAAACCAGCAGATAAATATTTTCACTATACAGTAGTAAGTATACGTGACAATGCAGCAGAACTGTGTGTGTGTTTGTGTTGCCTCTGCTTTGCTTCAAGCAGATCTTTAATCAGACACACATTAACTAAAGCCATCCCAATCCATCTGTTGCTGGGGCAGCTGGTGATGTTTGCTGCACTCTATACCACTCTATACACACCCACACGGACACATACGTCAACACACACCATCTTTCTTCCCACAAACATATTAGTAAAACTGATAATTTCCTGAAAGGCATCAGTCTGTGTTCTGGTGACATGTAAATAATTGATTTAGATTATTAATAGTCAAATAAAGCATTTAAAACGGTATGAATGGAATCTGTCCTTAAGCCCAGCCCCTTCAGAAGAGTGAATGTGTGTGTGTGTGTGTATGTGTGTGTGTTGGGCTCACCTTGGCTGTCCGGATTTCCTCTCCTCCTGCGACCCACTGTAGGTGCAGTGCTGAGCTGCATGTCTGCGCTTCTGCGACTGCAGCTGCCTCAGATCTGCTGTGGCATCAGCTGGCCCTGATGCCAGCCTCCACAGGCAGCGATATGGGGCGAGTGATGAGACTGCAGAGAGAGTTTGAAGGATAGTCAGTTTTTTCTGTACTTAATATGACTTTTGAAGGTGAGCGCTTGTTTTCTGCCTGTCTCAGCATAGATGACTTACTGAGTGTGTGAGATGCATGGTTTGTGTTTTTAGTAGCTGCGGTGAAACTCAAATAAACCTTGACATACTGGTAACAGCAGTATCACTGTCATGCCATGGCTTATTTTTTCAAATCAGCTCACTTTCTGGGTTTCAGATTTTCAAGGTTAATCCCTTCTGTGTGTTCTAGTCTAGGCACAACGGAAAACACCTTAAATTAGGAAAGAAGAATTTAGCAACTAACTTTCAAGACAAACATTGCAACATTGTGCTGTTCAGTATTCTGCTGTAACATCAATTAGACTATTTAACATATTCCAGTACAATACAATTACATTATATCCGGTGAGAAAGAAAATCACAAACGTGAGCTCTTAAATATTTAATATTTATATAACAGTTAATTTTATTATTCTCAGATTTGTTTAAAATGCCAAACTCTGAGATGCCAAGCTCAAATATTACTCATCAAATTATGTTAGCAAAGTCAGGGGATTATGTTAATAAAAATAATTAATTAAATCATAAAAACATACTAAATAAAGATTAAATATCTGTTTACCTGCATGTCATGTAACCAGCATCAGAAAATAATAAATATGCAAATATGTTGTTAAATTATGGACATATTAGATAAAAATATCAGGGCGTAGTATGTCTCATTTGTTTTTCTCCTATAGAATTTCAAGAGAAATATCCAAGACAAACTTAACATTTCAATCAAACATATCCTTTAAGTCCCCTGAGCTATGAAAGAGCAATATCTGAGCAACAGAACTTTCTTCTCGGTACAAAGCCATCTGCAATACAGCGGTGCTTACTGTAATACAGCTGTAATACAAAACCGTAGTAGAACTGACACTGCAGAGACGATTTAGTTAATTGCAGTACAGTAATATGACACCGAAACACTTACAGCACATGACAGAAATGGGAATATTTTTATTATAACGACGTACCATTATGTAATACCAGTTGTGTAACGCAATGCTGTGAATGTGTGTGTCTCAGATCATTGAGCACAAGGTTACAAGTTGCTTCTGTTTACGCCAAGCCGGTTTGCTGTAAAATGGCCAGTGCTGTCTTAGACTGCCTTTCTGTGACACTTCGGCCTTGTCACCTGCCACATCTATCACAGCGTGTGTGTCTGTGTGTGTGTATTTGCGCAACTCAACACCAATTCACCAGGCTGTCATCCGAAACGGCACAGTGGAAAAATGTGCAGACATTTAGAGGTTATATTGCATGCGTGTATGCGTGAGCAAGTGAGAGTTTCTGCAGACACCTTTCAGAGTTGCTCAACACGTGAACATTTTCCACGCATTAAGTTTCCTAGAACATGCAAGTTTGAGAGTGTGAAGAGAGGATAATTAGTTGAGCGATGTCATTTGACTCCCGAGCATGCAGCTCGCACACACACACGTGATGTAATAGTCTCTCACTTTAGCAGCATCTCTCTCCACGTCCAGATCAGCACATATTTCACACATTCTCACCCCACGCCGCACTAACTTCCTGCGAATGCACAAGATCAACTATGCATGTGTGTGACAGCATGTATGTTGTTACTGTGACTTGCAACACATAAGTAAATAGAAATGCCCTTTTGATATTCACCACTGAACCAGTTCTTCTGGTCTCTTTTCTCATGCACACATGCACAAAAGAAGGCCATCGAAGTCAACGGCAGAGCGAAGAAACGTTAGAAACAAAGGCACGGGGGCCACTGGATGAATTATTGAGAGAAGAATCGCAAACAAAGACACATGCTCGCAAAAAAACCACACACACTTATATACAGTATGCGCAAAAACATACAAACCTATTACACAAATGTTTTTAGTCCTAACTTAAATATGCAAGTGTTCACAGGATTGCAAATTGTAGATGCAATCTCACTCCTACAAGCTTATATACACACAAAAGCAGCATTCCAGCACATCACCTGCGCTCACATAAACATCTTTGCATTTCCTTTGTGTATATATAAAAAAAACTGGACATTACATGTTCTATATCCAAAACAACAGGCGTATAAGTCCATCTCATAAAAAACATCCCTCTGCAAACATCATGCACAGACATCATAATCCTAATCAAGGCAAACTGTAATGTGTAACGTTTATGTGTATTATAGGTTGACAGTGTTTCACTCACCGTCTTTAGATGCTGTCCTTCTCGGCGTCCCCCCCACCCCTCCCACCCACCCACCCAAGCTCACACACACTCTCTCCCACACACACACACACACACACACGGCTGTGGGAGAAATGAGCGAATAGCAGCTCTCATAACGCTCCAATATGGAAATGAAAATATCCTTCTGCTGCCAAGAGCAACGGCTGCCACAGAAGAAGAGATGGATTGGAGGAAGGAAAAAACGATTAAAATAAAGAAGAGGGAGATGAAGGAGGGGAGTTAAATCCTGCGCAATGCCTTGCTGTAATGCTTAGAGAGAGGAGGACAGAGAGACAGAGAGAGAGAGAGAGAGAGAGAGAGAGAGAGAGTGAGTGAGTGAGTGAGTGGGGGGGGGTGCTCCAGTCTTTCAATTCTCCAGCAGATCGGCTCGCCTCTGTGTTGGTATATTGAGTCCACAGAATGCACTTGATTGTGTGTGTGTGTGTCAGGAGGTTGTCTCTCAAGCGCGTGCTGTCCTCAGGCTAGCCTTTGGTGCGCATGTGTGTCTGTGTGAGTATGTGTGTGAGTAAGTGTGTGTGTTGTTTTCTCCATATGTGCATGTGGTGAGGCGTGCAGTGTAAGCGTGTGCCAGCCTTGTCAAAGATAGTAACATTAGTGAGGGATGAATGGAGAGAGGAGGGGTCGAGAAAACAGCTGATTCTTTCTTCCTCTTTATGGATAGATAGATAGATAGATAGATAGATAGATAGATAGATAGATAGTAGCAGCGATGTATTTTACTTTCTGTGATGTCACAGCACTGACATCATTCAACTGCTACTTGTAATGGCTGAATACGAATAGATCTATCTATCTATCTATCTATCTATCTATCTATCTATCTATCTATCTATCTATCTATCTATCTACTTACAGTATAGTGCATATAGTCTATTTATATGCAGTATCTAAACCTACCTATCTATCTATTTATCTATAGTATATATATTGTCTATCTAACTGCAGAGTATCTAAACCTATCTATCTATCTATCTATCTATCTATCTATCTATCTATCTATCGTATAGTGTATATATTGTCTATCTGCAGAGTATCTAAATCTATCTATCTATCTATCTATCTATCTACAGTATAGAGTATATATTGTCTATCTGCAGAGTATCTAAATCAATCTACACAATCAATCTATCTATCTATCTATCTATCTATCTATCTATCTATCTATCTATCTATAGTATAGAGTATATATTGTCTATCTGCAGAGTATCTAAATCAATCTACACTATCTATCTATCTATCTATCTATCTATCTATCTATCTATCTATCTATCTATCTATCTATAGTATAGTGTATATATTGTCTATCTATCTGCAGAGTATCTAAACCTATCTATTGTCTGTCTATCTATCTACTGTATATTTATATATTTACATTATAGTGTATATATTGCCTATCTATCTGCAGAGTATCTAAACCAATCTATCTATCTATCTATCTATCTATCTATCTATCTATCTATCTATCTATCTATCTATCTATCTATCTACAGTATAGAGTATATATTGTCTATCTATCTATCTATCTATCTATCTATCTATCTATCTATCTATCTATCTATCTATCTATAGTATAGTGTATATATTGTCTATCTGCAGAGTATCTATCTATCTATCTATCTATCTATCTACAGTATAGAGTATATATTGTCTATCTATCTATCTATCTATCTATCTAGTGTATATTTATATATTTACATTATAGTGTATATATTGCCTATCTATCTGCAGAGTATCTAAACCCATCTATCTATCTATCTATCTATCTATCTATCTATCTATCTATCTATCTATCTATCTACAGTATAGTGTATATATTGTCTATCTGCAGAGTATCTAAATCAATCTACACAATCTATCTATCTATCTATTTATCTATCTATCTATCTATCTATCTACAGTATAGTGTATATATTGTCTATCTGCAGAGTATCTAAATCAATCTACACAATCTATCTATCTATCTATCTATCTATCTATCTATCTATCTATCTATCTATCTATCGTATAGTGTATATATTGTCTATCTGCAGAGTATCTATCTATCTATCTATCTATCTATCTATCTATCTATCTATAGTGTATATATTGTCTATCTGCAGAGTATCTAACTCAATCTACACAATCTATCTATCTATCTATCTATCTATCTATCTATCTATCTATCTATCTATCTATCTATCTATCTATCTAGTGTATATATTGTCTATCTGCAGAGTATCTAAATCTATCTATCTATCTATCTATCTATCTATCTATCTATCTATCTATCTATCTATCTATCTATCTATCTATCCAACCTATAGTGTATCAATTTTGTATATAGATAAATAGATCATCATGCAACTTTGCTGCTTTTAATGGCTGCATGTGAATCTATCTGTCTGAAAAAAAGTAAAAAAAAAAAAAAAAACATGATTCATCCTCCCTTGTTATGGGTGGATGGATGAATGGATGCATGCCTGGATAGACTGATCCAATCACATGTAGCCAACACCAGCAGCGATGCATTTTACATTCTGTGATGTCATCAGAGTACTGACATCTTGCAACAGTGCAGGAATGTAATCATACATGTACTGGCCATTGTTCACATGGACTAACTAGACCAAACGTCACCCATGTATACAAGCATTCCTGCTATTGCCTGGTGTGCTGAATAATGCATAGAGGCATGCAGGCCACGCTGCAGCACCAGCACCTCAAAAAAAGGAGAAATGCATCCATTTCAGCTATTTATAAGAGGAAAAGCATCCTGCGACATCAGAAGCATTTACCTCCTGTGTTTTGTGGGCTGTTGCAACACACCGTGTACTTCAGAAGGACCTCAGTGCCGCCCACCTGCTTTCACATGCTAGACATTGACAAGAAAAAGCACTATAGCTCCATTAAATCCTTACCATGCCATTTCTCTCCTTATCAGAAGCCCTGTATGTTATGAAGTGTGCATGTGGGTGCGTACATTGATGATCCCGTGTGTGCTGCTCACGTTGAGGACAGTGTCACATTTTGGTGATGAGTCTTCAAGGTGTCGGTAGGGGCTGCGCTGACATCATGTTACCTAAGCAACAGAGGGCAAGAAACAGAGAGAGAGAGAGAGGTGGGGGGATTGAGAGGGTGTTTTTTTGACTCACTGTTAGCGTATGCTACTTGAGCTCTTCATGATAATCTGCAATGTAAAGACCCAGCTGCTCTGTTTGCCATCGCACACACCCTGCAGTTCAGTCCTGGCGTATTCAAATAGATATTAACTACATTAGCATAATTTAGTGTACATGAATATAATTTCAAATTTGAAATGCATATTAAGCTAAGCTTAAAACCATACAATATAGCAGAATCCACTGCACAGATCAGTGAACCTGTTAAAACAATACATGAAGTACAATGTACTCACACACACTCAGTTCATTTCTAATAACCCACACACGAGCTGAGGACTGGACATTAAGCTTATTACGACCAGAAGAATCTTATTCTTAATTAACGAAGTATTGCTTTACATAATTGAAATAGCATACATTCACACACTCATGAATACACACACCTCTCTGTCTCTGATTATACTCTGACGTACATTACACGAATATGGTACACTTTTATATCTCATGATTTTTTGATTTTGAAAGCATTAGAGGCATAAATCCATGTTTTTTTTTTTGTTGTTGTTGTGCGAACTATTAAATGTTAAAGTAAATTATCTAAAATGAACATTCCAAGCTAGATTTAAACATCAAGGGCCAGATTTACAAACAGCTTGTGCCAGCGCAAACCATCTATTGGCGTTAAAATAGTACTGTCAGGATTTATTCACGCAGTGAATAATTAGTCCTGAAAAGGCATGGACACAGTTATTTTTGTGCCTGATCTTATTGAATATGCATAGGAGTTTCCCTTTCAGATGCTATATTTATGGGAGGAGACTATTAATATTAATCACGCAATGCAATTTACTAATGCTTGCGCTCGTCAAGTTACTGGTATTTGCACCATTGTTTAACGCCCAAAAGAGCAGGCACTCCCATTGGCGCTTTTATGGAATTGCGCTCTAATGCTAATTTACCCTGTTTAGAAAATCTGGCCCTTTGTCTGATAATTGTTTGTTGAACAAAATTACACAAATGATCATAAACGGCATTTACATATTAGTAGCAGGGCTATAAAAATCTTATATACAAACCGCATATTAAATTAATGTAATGTATAACAGCTTATATATTGACGATCAACATTTTACTGAAGGTTAAAAATCTATTTTCACTGATTTGCTTAAAGAGAGAAAAAAAAACAAAGGTTTTGTATTTAACCATCAAATGGTAACATCTGTTCAGTTTAAGTTGGATTGATTGCTCGCCGTGCTGTCGCTCTGAGGATTTGGTTGAGGCTTCATGCTGTATCACATCATTGTTTTTGTTTTTGTGTGTGGGATGTTTGTGTGGAAAAGAGAATGACAGAAGCTCAGAAAACTGGGTATTTACTAAATTATCTGCTCTGCTGGAGTCACATGTCTTCCATCATTCACACTTCTAACTGTGCTGGGATGCGTCTGCGAGCTCGCTCATCACTATTTTTGGGTAATCTTCATTGCGGGGTTGTCCAGATCTTTAGGATGCTGGAGGAGACATGGTGACTGTAATCTTCCAGTGTTGTTACAGTATGTCTGCCGGGTCTAGGGCTTTATAATACATGTCTATTCATTCAAGACATTGTCTCCCCTCTGCTAGCCATCTTCCCCGCCCCGAGCAGCTATTACCAACACTGCCTTCCACTCTCTGGCTCTTTATTATCCAACTCTATTAATTAGCTTCAGCGTGATAGATGGTCCTACTCTGGTCTCTCTCTCTTTCTGAATTATTGAAGTTAAAAGATTTTTACTCAAACGAACAATTTACTGCAGTTTAATCAGACCCGTCAGCTCATTGCAAATTCTAACTGTCCTACTAATTACACAGAGTCCTTAAAAAAACAAAACCTTGTTCTGTAAAAAGCAGCAGTTTATGGGGGACATGGATGTACAGATTGAGTTATTAGGTATCGGGTTTGATGTATGAGGTACTGGGTTTAAGGTAATAAACTGAATTATGAGGTATAGGGTTGAGGAATGAGATATTAGGTTTTAGTGGGCGGCCACTGATGCATGCTGGGATAATATCCCAGTCGAATGGAACAGGGTCTTCAGTAAGAAAAAGAAATGTCTCAGTCAACTATTCACATATACATTTCTACAATGTTTGTGTATTTAATTTGATATGTTATAACTAAATGAATATGAAAATCATGATTTTTGTACTTTTTGTGTCTGTGTTTCTTTTCTGTATAGCCATTGGTGTACAGATGTCTCTTGAGATGTTGGAAAAAAGGTTTTGATCTATAGCCACACAGGTACTAAAACAAATATATCAAATCATCTACTGCGGTTACAATTTATTGCATGCTGTCGGTTTATGTATGTGTATTTTTGGGGATGCGTTCATGTTTTGAAACCTTGGAAAAAGTATTAATAAACAAATGTAAAATGTAATAATAAACTACAGTCAGGTCCATAAATATTGGGACATCGACACAATTCTAACATTTTTGGCTCTATACACCACCACAATGGATTTCAAATGAAACGAACAAGATGTGCTTTAACTGCAGACTGTCAGCTTTAATTTGAGGGTATTTACATCCAAATCAGGTGAACGGTGTAGGAATTACAACAGTTTGCATATGTGCCTCCCACTTGTTAAGGGACCAAAAGTAATGGGGCAATTGGCTTCTCAGCTGTTCCATGGCCAGGTGTGTGTTATTCCCTCATTATCCCAATTACAATGAGCAGATAAAAGGTCCAGAGTTCATTTCAAGTGTGCTATTTGCATTTGGAATCTGTTGCTGTCAACTGTCAAGATGAGATCCAAGAGCTGTCACTATCAGTGAAGCAAGCCATCATTAGGCTGAAAAAACAAAACAAACCCATCAGAGAGATAGCAAAACATTAGGCGTGGCCAAAACAACTGTTTGGAACATTCTTAAAAAGAAGGAACGCACCGGTGAGCTCAGCAACACCAAAAGACCCGGAAGACCACGGAAAACAACTGTGGTGGATGACCGAAGAATTCTTTCCCTGGTGAAGAAAACACCCTTCACAACAGTTGGCCAGATCAAGAACACTCCAGGAGGCAGGTGTATGTGTGTCAAAGTCAACAATCAAGAGAAGACTTCACCAGACTGAATACAGAGGGTTCACCACAAGATGTAAACCATTGGTGAGCCTCAAAAACAGGAAGGCTAGATTAGAGTTTGCCAAACGACTTCACAGTTCTGGAACAACATCCTATGGACAGATGAGACCAAGATCAACTTGTACCAGAGTGATGGGAAGAGAAGAGTATGGAGAAGGAAAGGAACTGCTCATGATCCTAAGCATACCACCTCATCAGTTAAGCATGGTGGTGGTGGGCATGTATGACTGCCAGTGGAACTGGTTCTCTTGTATTTATTGATGATGTGACTGCTGACAAAAGCAGCAGGATGAATTCTGAAGTGTTTCGGGCAATATTATCTGCTCATATTCAGCCAAATGCTTCAGAACTCATTGGACGGCGCTTCACAGTGCAGATGGACAATAACCCAAAGCATACTGCAAAAGCAACCAAAGAGTTTTTGAAGGGAAAGAAGTGGACTGTTATGCAATGGCCAAGTCAATCACCTGACCTGAATCCGATTGAGCATGCATTTCACTTGCTGAAGACAAAACTGAAGGGAAAATGCCCCAAGAACAAGCAGGAACTGAAGACGGTTGCAGTAGAAGTCTGGCAGAGCATCACCAGGGATGAAACCCAGCGTCTGGTGATGTCTATGCGTTCCAGACTTCAGGCTGTAATTGACTGCAAAGGATTTGCAACCAAGTGTTAAAAAGTGAAAGTTTGATTTATGATTATTATTCTGTCCCATTACTTTTGGTCCCTTAACAAGTGGGAGGCACATATGCAAACTGTTGTAATTCCTACACCGTTCACCTGATTTGGATGTAAATACCCTCAAATTAAAGCTGACAGTCTGCAGTTAAAGCACATCTTGTTCGTTTCATTTGAAATCCATTGTGGTGGTGTATAGAGCCAAAAATGTTAGAATTGTGTCGATGTCCCAATATTTATGGACCTGACTGTATGTTAATTTTAAATATATATTATATTACATTACATTACATTACATTACATTATATTATAAAACAAATGTCAACTGGATGTCTCCACAAGGATATGTACACAACTGGCCGGATGTGTCCTATCTGTTTAAACATTGTGCATTCTGTGATGGGAGGTGAAGACAAACACAATAATGTTAGTGGTGACACTCCTAGCGCAGGCTTTTGTTTGACATTTATGATACAAACAGAAGATGTTGAGTGTTGAGCGAGGGGTGGGAGAGTCCAGATGGCAATCAAAAAAATGGGAAGCGGAGGCGATATCATTCTCTACATCCTCCTCAGGGAGGACAATCTCCCTTTTTCTTGTACCCCTGAGATTTTCCTTGCCTTCCTAAACACTCTTCCACCTCAGCTGGCACATTACCACTGTGTCTGTGTTCACTCCTGACTGCAGCGTTATTAACTAATGCCATATTCAGTGACGTCAAAGCTAATGACAACACCACAGTCATTATTTTTACAGTTTAAGGGCCAGATTTACTAACAGCTTGCGCCAGCGCAAACCATCTTAAAATAGTTAAAATTGTACTGTCAGGATTTACTAAAGACGAGCAGTGAAGAATTAGCGCTGAAAAGACATGGACACAGTTATTTTTGTGCCTGACCTTATTGAATATGCATTTGTAGGAGCTTCCATTTCAGGTGCAAAATTTATGGGACGAGAGTATTAAAATTAATCACGCAATGCGAATTAGGTTTGTGCTTGTCAAATTACTGGTATTTGCGCCATTATTTAACACCCCAAAAAAGCATGTCTTAAAGCAGGCGGTAATTTGTGCTGCTCTTGGTAGATTGCGCTGGTCATTATGGAAATGATCTGGTTGCGTCTGTGTTCTTTAATGTGCGCATTGTCAGTAAATCACACGCAGAATTTTCCCTCCCATCAGCAGTTTTATGAAATTGCGCTCTAACGCTAATTTGCCCTGTTTAGTAAATCTGACCCTTAATGTTTGAAGTTTTAAAATCCAAATCCATTAAGTAAATATGTAAGGATCATCAACATAGCCCACACTATAAGATGAAACATGCATGCAGTGAGAAAGAGACTGGCATTAATGTCTGTGTGTAAATTGCGCAAGGTTATTCTTAGTCCTAGTTGAGAATAATGAGTCGTTTGCCACTAAAGGACACATACATCATCCTTAAAACAAGATTAATTTACTTGCGTAGCAAAGTTGTGCAAGATAAAATATTATGAGAGTATATATCTTTGAAGCTTATTTCCCCAACCCCACTGCCATTTTTTTGCGCATAAACTTAACTTAAAACAAAAATATATATATTTTTGCCAATTGGATAAAAAGAAAAAGAAAGAAAGAAAGAAAGAAAGAAAGAAAAATACACTACCATTTAAATTTTTTTTTTTTTTTTAATGTTTTTTGAAAGAAGTCTGTTATGCTCACCAAGGCTACATTTGATCAAAAAATACAGTAAAAACAGTGATACTGTAAAATATATTATTACAGTTTAAAATATCTGTTTTCAGTTTTAATATGTGATGGCAAAGCTGAATTTTCAGCAGCCATTACTCAAGTCTTCAGTGTCACATGATCTTTCAGAAATCGTTCTAATATGATTTGGGGCAAAAACAAACAAAAAAAAAATCTCTTTATTATCAGTGTTGTATTATCAAGCTATTTAATATATAGTAGTGCTGTTTAATATTTTTATGGAAACCTTGACATTTTTTTCAGGATTATGTTATAAATAGAAAGTTCAAAAGAACAGCATTTATTTAAAATAGAATTTTTTTAGTAATAATGCGAAAGTCTTTAGTTACTTTTTACTGTTACGATTAATTTAATGCATCCTTGATGAACATTTATTAAAAATATATATCTTACTGACCCCAAACCTTTGAGCAGTGGTGTATATTAAAAAAACATAATGCTCAAATTCAAGCAAGTACGTTGATCTTGTTTTAAGGTTATTTCAATATTTTTAAGGGGAAACAATGGTCCCCAGAAGGACACACAAATGCTTAAATTAAGATATATGATGTAAGGAACTTTGACAGAAGTTATACTAAATATTTACAGGTCCCTGTGAGAGGAATTGCTTCTGCTTCTCCTGTCCCTATTCTCTGATACATGGCTAGAGTAAAAGCACACAGGAGCCTACACAGACCACGTGATAGCTTAAAGGCAGAACAGTGATGTTATAAGCAAGAGTTGAGTTTAATCTATTAGTCCTGAGCCTGTGATTTCATATCAATTAACGCTTTTCCTTTTTTTCCCACCGCTGCTTCATATTATCTGGATGGATATCAGGCGAATAAACTTGATGCCATAAAAACTTAAAAAGATATCATTATCAGCTTTTTTTCTCTGACTTTGTCAATGCCTCTCTCTTTCACAGTGTTCAGGTGTAGACGGGCTTTGTCCTCTAAGCTGAACTGATAATCCGGTGAGTGTCTTACAGTGTAGTATTTATAGTGCATAAGTGCTGGGTATCTAGAGCATTTGTAGACATATCTGTAAAAATATGTATCGCTAGTCCTCCATAAAACTAATTTAATGTGACAAATGCTTTTCCTTTTTTGTGTTTTGTGTTACGTGTTTTGTCTGCTACGTCATTGACAGTAATGGCTTCATCATCATCTCTAAGGACAGGACTGATGTAAGAGCACTTAAAATGACAGGTTAAGGTCAACATGAAATGGCATTCACGACCTAAACATCTGTAATGTAAAAATATAAATGTAAAAATTTTGTGTTTGTGTTTTATATATATATATATATATATATATATATATATATATATATATATATATATATATATATATATATATATATATATATATATATATTCTTAAAAAACACAGAAGTGTATGTATGTATGTATATGTATATACTTAATTCTGTGTTTTTATCTAAATATATATTTTATTTTATTGTTTAGAAATTATTATTGATTTATTAACTTATTATTTGACTTTGAACAACATGGAAAATATAGAAGATACAACAGGCCTCTTTAGTGTTTGTTTGCAGTCATTCAAACCCCTGGAGATTTAGGTTAAGATGGGGAAATGATACGCAGTAAAATTGTATCTAGAGTGCCGTTTAAGTGGTTCAGTAGAAAACAGGTCACGGTAAAAAAAAAAAAAAAAAAAAGGTTAATGAAGTCATGCAATAAAACGGGTCTTAAATAAGGACTTTTATGCTGTGAATAACAGATTAAAAAAGGCTCTATTTGATGTTGACTCAGCATAAGAAGGTGACTGTGGAAATTAATGAATGAATAAATAAATGCATGAGGTGTTTTCCATCATTAGTAGCGGTCCTATGAGAGAGCCCGACAGAGAGGAGAACAGTGCATCATCAGGGTAAATATAGAGGAGGGGAGGGATAACGGGGGTTATCTGAATAATTCAGCGCACTGGGTGCGGTAAACGCTGACTCTGATGTGGGCCTGCAGCCTCACGGAGACCAAACGCTGTTTGATTTCAGTGCTTTATTGAACAGTAAAGTCAGCACGCCTATGGAAAAATAACTAATACAGAGCTGTCATTGTTCCTGTTGTGAACCAGAAAGAGATCCTTTTGAAATAAATAATAAATAGCTACAGTACAATGTCTTAATCCACATGTCTCTGTAATCTCTGTAGGTTGGCAGGTTTCTGGGGGAAACTGATGGGTCGGTGATGTCACAGCTTTTGAAAATGGGCATGTTCAAAAGGCATGAAACCAGAGCCCATCAAAATGTGTATTAAATGTAAAAGTGATGTAATGCATAGAGGTGTAAACGCTGTCACTGCATATTTTCCACAGAGTGTTACTCTATGACTATCAGGCCATGTGTAAGGTGAATCCTCACTCCGCTAGCGGCGCTCGACCCCTGCTAAGTGTAAGCATTGTCCTGTCTGTTTGAATAACGTCTACCAGAACACAACCATCAGATGCAATCAGTGTTACTTGTAAAACATTACATTGCTGTTCTTGCAAGCCAATGTGTGGGTGGAGGTCACAGGTCACGGCTGATCTAGATAAAGGCTTGGCCTTCACACTATGACCCTTAGTGATGTTGTAAAGAAAAAAAGACAAGATATACAGGTGCATCTCAATAAATTAGAATGTCGTGGAAAAGTTCATTTATTTCAGTAATTCAACTCAAATTGTGAAACTTGTGTATTAATAAATTCAATGCACACAGACTGAAGTAGTTTAAGTCTTTGGTTCTTTTAATTGTGATGATTTTGGCTCACATTTAACAAAAACCCACCAATTCACTATCTCAACAAATTAGAATATGGTGACATCGTGCCAATTAGCTAATCAACTCAAAACACCTGCAAAGGTTTTCTGAGCCTTCAAAATGGTCTCTAAGTTTGGTTCACTAGGCTACACAAATGACCATGGTGTTGGTGTGCTTGACTGGCCAGCAAACTCACCAGACCTGAACCCCATAGAGAATCTATGGGGTATTGTCAAGAGGAAAATGAGAAACAAGAGACCAAAAAATGCAGATGAGCTGAAGGCCACTGTTAAAGAAACCTGGGCTTCCATACCACCTCAGCAGTGCCACAAACTGATCACCTCCATGCCACACCGAATTGAGGCAGTAATTAAAGCAAAAGGAGCCCCTACCAAGTATTGAGTACATATACAGTAAATGAACATACTTTCCAGAAGGCCAACAATTCACTAAAAAATGTTTTTTTTTTTATTGGTCTTATGAAGTATTCTAATTTGTTGAGATAGTGAATTGGTGGGTTTTTGTTAAATGTGAGCCAAAATCATCACAATTAAAAGAACCAAAGACTTAAACTACTTCAGTCTGTGTGCATTGAATTTATTTAATACACGAGTTTCACAATTTGAGTTGAATTACTGAAATAAATGAACTTTTCCACGACATTCTAATTTATTGAGATGCACCTGTATGGTTTCTGTCATTCTCAGTGAAATTGAAATGAAAGGATGCCAGCTTCAATCTTTTATTGCTTTTTTCCCTCGTTCTGCTTTTCTTCCTCAGCCCTTTTATTATCTTTTGGCAGCACTGAGATGGTTCCTGTCGAACTTCCTGTTGTAAGTGTGGCTGTTTGTTAGAACATTTTCTATGCTTCAAAGCATCAGTGACTCAGTTCATCCCTTGTAAAATCAGACATTTTCTCTCTGCCAGGTTTTTACTGGACTTCAACATCTACAGTCTGTGGCACTCAGATCCCTTTGTGGAGGGTATGTGTAAAGCAAAAAGCTCAGTGTAAATTCATCATTCGTTTGTGTTCCTCACCTGGTGTTCCTGTGCCTTCCTTCTTCATCTTCATCACCTGCTGTCTTATATCTTTAATTCCTTCATCTCGATGTGTCACAGCCAAGACCTTATTCCATTCATGTAAGTGCTGTCTCCATCACTGTGTGTGATATTGCTAGTGCTGTGTGTGAAAAAGAGAGCAGAGAAAGATTTGGTCAAAAGTGACATTTTTTATTGCTGTCTAGATTATTCAAATCACCCTGTTGTTGAAAGTGTATAATAAAAGTATCCTATAGCTTATGGCATTTGAAAATGAAAGGACACTGAATGAAAGGATTATATCTCACAATTAAATATATATTTTAATTAGCTCTTGACAAGTCAGATTTGGAAAATGTAAGGTTGTAATTATGAGAACCTTAAGCTGTTCTTGGATTTAAATCCTTGGAATGCACTTCTGCGTCATCTTTCCAAACCAATTAAGGTTTAAGAAAATTAAACCTGCACAAAGAATCATGGGAGTGAAGGGTCCATCAGTTGTACCCTTTGAAATCCTTCTTTCAAAGGAAGTGGCTAGTTTTGAGCACTTCGATTTGGAAAAACCGGCCATGATTGTTCTCACTCCAAAGTGCCCTTCGGAGGCGGATTTATCCTGTTTGGAATGCAGCATTAATGTATTAGTTTATCAAGCATAAGAAAACCTATGCTCACAGTCAGCTCTACTGTCTTCACATAGTTTCCTGTCTTTTTGACGCCCTCTAGTGATGAAGATAAATAATATACTGGAAAATAAAGCTACAGTATAACAGAGAGGACATGCCAGTAATATTTAGGAAAATACAGCTGTTTTAAGCATATAGCTTTATTTTCACAAGATAATGATTATGGTATTATGTTCCTCTTGCACCTTGTCTCTTAAATCCTTAGCACTTGAAAATATTCATAAGGTACAAGCAAATATTTATCAAACTTCTGAACAACGTCTCAGTTTACTTGAGTGTGCTAATTATACAACGACGTTAAGGGGTTCACTTTTTGAACTATAATTTAAAATATATAAGTAGGCAAATTTTTTAGGCAAAGTTTGTTTGTCTTTTGGCACTAACAGCACAGCTACCCAAGCATCAAATATCTTAAAGACACTCCATAATGAAATAATAAAAATGACTGTATTTATGTTTGGTCGATGTACAGTTTCTAGCAGAAAGTGCTCGAGATGACAGTGTTGGGGAAAGTTACTAAGTTGCGTTACTTAGTTACTTTTTATGGAAAGTAATGAATTACTTTGAAGAAGTAACTCAGATATTTTCTTGTTAATTTAAAAGTAATGCATTACTTTACTAGTTACTTGAAAAAAGTAATCTGATTATGTAACTCACGTTACTTGTAATGCAGTCTTACAGTATATGTTGCTATAGTTACCTCCTGAGGCATCGCGAGTGTCTATTCTGCATCACACTCTATCTTAAATTGTATCTACATTACTAAAATGTTTAATAACTGAATAACTGTTTCGTTTTATTAAACTTGGCCTGTAATAAGAATGTCATTAACTAGACTTAATCTCTCTCTTTTCTCTCTTTCTCTTATTGCCCGCAGGGTGTTTGTAATTAATCAGATTCCTGATAGTAACTTGCTGTTGGTGGTGATTCAGGCAGACTGTGACTGTTCTCGGCAGTACGCACCCATCACCATGGAGCCCAAAGAGGTCAAATATATCCTCAAAACCCCAGCTAAATCAGGCTCCACAGACCACACACTGAGGAGATGAATCACAGCTTTGAATGAGATCAGTTTAGTCACTTAAAGCTGCAAGCAGTACATTTAATTCATTAGAAATGATTTACACAATTTACTGGGTGCACCTTTTATACATTTTTTAAAGAAGCAACCAATACTTAAAGTGTATTATATTTCAAAATATGTATTTGTGAACTGGATCGAGCTATAAAGCTATGGTTTGTTTGTCATTTTTTCCTTAACCACTGAGCACACAATGCCTCAGTGAAATGTGACCGCATGAGATCTCAGAAGATACAAAGAAGGCCTGAGTCTTGTCACGCTTACCACCCTCAAGTAACCACACACATACTAGACGGCTTTCAGACATGCATTGCAGCAATGCCTTTTGATTACTATCTGTCTGCATGCAAAATAAGATAGTCGACTTTTCTTTTCAGAGATTGCTGGTACATATTTTGTGTCTGTGGTCTGTTTTAGGAAAATGCTAAGGACTGCGGTGGGGCTGTGGCAACCAGCTTGTCCATCATGCTGTTCCTAGCCTGTTTATCAGTTTCCGCACTCATCCATTTTTTTAACAATTCTGGGCTTTGTCTCTTTGGTCTCTGAACCATCTGCAAAAACATCTTTAAAAATCAATGTCATCAATGAGGATGGATGGAAATGAGATCCAGACAAGGATGAACAGAAGCTGAGCTTCACTGAACTGTGACATTACAAAGGAGAATTTATGGCCAGGAGTTGTATGTGACTGTATCTCTATATAAAGCAGAAGAAAAGTGCACACAAGTGTGTGTGTAATTGAGAGAGAGAAAAACAGGAACATTTAGCATGGCTTTTCACAGCTTTCTCTGACACCAGAGGTGATCTATGGACTAATAAATGACCATTATGACAAGAAAATGAGGTTGTTAAGGGAATCCGAATATGTCTTGTATTTAAACCTTTGATTTTAAGTTGTCTGTCCTGCAACTTGCACAAAAAATATTTTTTGACAATTATTATAACTATTGATACAACAGATTATAAATCTTTGTCAGAATAAATTACAAAAATGTGCCATGTTTACTTTCTTACATTAAATGTCTTGTAATGTGTGTTTTCGCTCAGGTATAAATGCACAAGAAGGGATATTTTTGAAGTCCATATGTGGTTATTTTTTCAAATGCTACTGTTACTAACACTGTGAATATTGCATTACAGGAATCCCATGTGTCTTATTGTACACCTAAAACTTAATTTTGAAATGCTTTTGAGTTAAAAGGTGAACATCATTGATTTATGCTGAAATAAAGAAAGAACCAAGTATTTTCTGGTGAAGTATTTTCTTATGTTAAATTAGAAGTACTAAATCTCATTTGAATATGCATTTTAAATGTTATATATTATTAGTAATTATACAGTATGAATATATATATTATAAAATATTGTAAAAGTTTTCTAAATAAGTCTGTATTTATTTGATCAAAAATACAGAAAAAAACAGTAATATTATGAAATATATATATATATATATATATATATATATATAATTTTTTTTTTAATTGAATTTATTCCTGTGATGGCAAAGCTGAATTTTCAGTGATCTTACTCCAGTCTTCAGTGTTGCTTCATAAATCCTTCTAATGCTGATTTGGTGGTCAATTATTATCAATTATTATTGTGCTCAATTATCAATAATGGTTCTCATTATTATCAATGTTGAAAAGTTTTTGATGCTTAATATTTTGTGATTTGTGAATCACAAAATTGTGATTTTTAAAGCATTTTTAAAGAAAATTCAAAATAATTTTAACAGTATAATAATGATATTATTATTTATATTTTGAAATATGATTAATTTGTTTCTATTTTAATATATTTTAAAATGTAATTTGACTTTTCAGTAGCCACTACTCCAGTCTTCACTGTCACATGATCCTTCAGAAAATCATTCTAATATTCTGATTTGGTGGTCAAATATCACCAATTATTATTGTTTTGGTGCTCAATTACTAATAATGGTTTTTATTATTAATTTATAATTAAATAATTGCTGCTTATTATTTTGTAATAATTTAAGGATTTTTAAGAAAATTCAAAAGAAAAAACTTAAACAGGATAATAACAACATTATTTATATATGAGGAAAAAAACGATATTTACTAAATGTATACAACATTTAAATAAATACACAGAAATACACTAAAAGGATAAAAAAAATATAAGTTAAACTGTTTTGCTTGGTCTGAAGGGGTTACTACACGGGTTATTTTGTCCATGCATATTATTCTCCTTTATTCTTTCTTGCCAACTTTTATTTTGGAGAAATGTGATTGGCTGTCAGGGACTCTTGGTTTGTCAGAGTGAACGCATGTGGGGAGGTGCATCAGATTCAGCGCAGCTCCGCCGCAGCGCTCAACAAACATCAGGCTGAACCTGAACAGAGAAGAAACATGAGCGATCACTGAGCCACTCTGATCTGCTGCTCAACTGACAGCCATTCACTTGGCTTCATTTCATCCTTATTTCGATCCCCGGGTGTCCGGCAAACTGTCTAATCTGGAGGAGGACGGGGAGGTGAGAATTTACAAATATGATAGTGGAAATAAATCACAGTGGTGCTATTGTAAATCACCAGCTTTATGCAGGCTCACGCTCATAATATATGATACAGCAGCAGATGTGTGACGACTAAACAATCGCAATGCTGGTTTGTTATATATCACCTATCAATCACTGTGCCGTGCGTTTTTGATAAACGCTCTTCATTGGATATAACCATCTCGCTGTGGTCTGTCCACGATAATGCATCTGTTTTTATAAACCTGTCAAACTGCATGTCACGTCCGCAAGGTCGCGCGCGCTCGAATCAAGTTTGCGTTTTCACATTCATTCATGAACATCAGTGACCGCAGCAGGTGCAGGAGCCTTTTCAGTTTTACAAACAAACAATGCTTGGACATTAAAAATGCTAATTAAGGAACGTGAGCACGGCTGCTGCTATACTGAATGTTGCGCGGTTTTGTGTTTTAGGCAGAAAACTGCAAATATTTTATTTATAAATATTTTTGATTTATTTTAAGTAACAAAAATGTATTCTTATGGTTTTAGTTACCTATAATAACCCTGATTTGCTAAAAAAAAATTACATTGATAAAATAATAATTAAAAATAAATCATAATTATGATGAAATATTTCGCTATATTTTTATTGTTGCTGGTCACTGATGGTGCTGCGTTGATGATTTATTATTAATACTTACATTAATGCATAGGTGGACAGTAGTGAAGTATTTTTACGTTACTCAAGTAAATTTAAAAAAGTATCTGTACTTTTCTTTTCTTTTGAAAACATTTACTTCACTACATTCCCAAGCATAATGTCATACTTTTTTCTGCACTACATTTCATAAATAAAAGGGTTTTTTTTACCTTTAATACTTAAGAACATTAAAAATGTAGGACTTTCTTGTACTCAAGTAAATCTTTGAATTACTTTTACTTGAGTAAATAAGAAAGTAATAGTTTTCTAATGTAATTAAGTATTAAATGTGACCCTGGACCACAAAACCAGTCATAAGGGTCAATTTTTCGAAATTGAGATTCATACATCATCTGAAAGTTGAATAAATAAGCTTTTCATTGATGTATGGTTTTGTTAGGACAATATTTGGCCGAGATACAACTATTTGAAAATCTGGAATCTGAGGTGCAAAAAAATCTAAATATTGAGAAAATTGCCTTTAAAGTTGTCCAAATGAAGTTCTTAGCAAGGCATATTACTAATCAAAAATTAAGTTCTGACATATTTACGGTAGGAAATTTACAAAATATCTTCATGGAACATGATCTTTACTTAATATCCTAATGATTTTTGGCATAAAAGAAAAATCAGTAATTTTGACCCATACAATGTATTTTTGGCTATTGCTACAAATATACCCCAGTGACTTAAGACTGGATTTGTGGTCCAGGGTCACAAATGATATTTAATATGAAACGTAGTGCAGTAAAAAGTACAATATTATGCTTTGGAATGTTGTGAAGTAAAGTTTTCTAAAGAAAAACACTCTGATACAGACACTTGAAAAGTACTTTTAAAGCAGAGTAAAAATACTTCACTACTGTCCGCCTCTGCATTAATGTTATCTAAAAATAATACAATTTACAATAAATACTGATTAATCAATTAATTATTGTTGTAATTATTACAATTTTTCATATACACTTGTAGAGATACTGTACATGCGGTTTGTTTAGTAGTAAGGCTTTTTTAGTGGAGTTGCATTCATTTGTATTCAGAGAGCTCTGCTTTGCAAATGATTTTCTTGTTCCAGACTAGCATGGCCATGACGGGAGGCATGGCAGCGCCACTCCCGATGAGCAACCATACACGTGAGAGGGTTACCGTGGCCAAACTCACGTTGGAGCACTTCTACAGCACCCTGCTCACCCAGCATGAGGAGCGGGAGATGAGGTAACCATGGAAAATTAACCCACTACACCTGTTTTCTCTAAGTGCATCACTCAGTGTATCATTTCAGTCAAGTATTATTTGATTACAATAAAGCTGATTTGTTGTGACTGGTCATGATGCAGCAGTTCCCTGTTTCAGGCAGAAGAAGCTGGAGACAGTGATGGATGAGGAGGGTTTACCTGATGAAGAGGTGAGAAGATATACTAACCTCAGAGCTACTTATTCTGGAGTTATATTCTAAATGACTGCCTGAGTTAATAATCACTGAAGTGTCAACACAAAACCTGTTTTGCTTATCTACGAAGTGGTTTGAATAGGACTCAGATTGTGTGCTTTGTGCTTAATACCCTGCTTTGAGTATGCCAGTGATGTTTAATGAACGACCAAAAGAGTAATGTTGCATTTGATTCAAACTTAGTTTGCATTTTTGTTGTAGAAGAGTATGAGGCGCTCTCTGCACGCTCGTAAGGAGACCGAGTTTCTGCGGCTCAAGAGGACCCGCCTTGGTCTCGATGACTTTGAGTCCCTCAAAGTGATTGGGAGAGGAGCATTTGGAGAGGTGCGTCTATAGACATCTACCGTTTTACCAGCTGAAATGAAAGCTCATATATGATCATTATGAAATGGTCTTCATTAGCAAGCCACATAAATAACGCTTCCTCAAGGAGACTCGACTCACAATTGATTGCAATAGAGTTTGACATTAACAACACAATATTCTAATAAACATAGACCTGTTTTATATGGATTTGTCATTATTCAGTATACTCCAAGTATGTTTATAATCTTTCTCTCGACTTTTCTACCATCTTGGATAGGTGTGCACTGCATTCTAGAATTGCCTTTTCCATGAAGTTGTCTAGTTAGGCAGCTCTCTGGGATTTGAAATATCCATTGTGTGTTTGTAACGGTGTTAATTTTGAATTATGTATGTACTATTTTATATATATATATATATATATATATATATTATTTTTTATTTATTTATTTTTTTTAAATATTTTGAATTATCTTTTATTTATATATTTTCAGTTTTAATCATTATTTTTTTTAAATTTCTAAATATTTTCATTTCAATTTTAATATTGATTTTAGTCATTTTAGTACTTCAACTTATTTCAGTTAGTTTTCAAGGCAACATTTCAAAGTTTTCCATGTAATATTTATTTTTTATTCAACAATTAACTTTTTTATTTTTAGTTTTAGTTAGCAACAAAAACATTAGTTTGTGTTTATCCTCACTGACTCTTCTTTGCTTTTTTTGGAAGAATAAGAAGGATTTTTACATCACTGTGAAGCAAAGTGAACTTACATTTCATTGAAAATCTCAGTCGGTTCTCCAGAAATCCTCATTTTGTGCTGTATTCAGGTGCGCCTGGTTCAGAAAAAGGACACGGGTCACATTTATGCCATGAAGATCCTCAGGAAAGCAGATATGTTAGAGAAAGAGCAGGTATGGACTCCATTTGATTCTATTTAATTCAGCTATCTCAGATAGTCACCTATCTGTCATACCGATCCACCGATAATATCTCTCCTCACCTGTATTCCTCCATTGGGCAGGTGGCTCATATCCGGGCCGAGAGAGATATCCTGGTGGAGGCTGATGGCGCCTGGGTAGTTAAGATGTTCTACAGCTTTCAAGATAAACGCAATCTGTATCTCATCATGGAGTTTCTGCCTGGAGGTGAAGACAGATGTACAAAATGTCACATGTTCTTTACTGATGTAGCAGGGATTTAGAACGGGAAAAGGCAGTCTGCTCGTAGCAGCATTATGGAAAGTCCTATTTTTAGAGCAGCTGCCCAGAGGCCGTAACTCTTGTGTGTGTGTGTGTGTGTGTGTGTGTGTGTTCAGGAGATATGATGACTCTGCTGATGAAGAAAGACACTCTGTCGGAAGAAGCTACGCAGTTCTATATCGCAGAGACGGTCCTGGCCATTGACTCCATTCACCAGCTGGGCTTCATTCACAGAGACATCAAACCTGACAACCTGCTGCTCGACTCACGGGTGGGAATTGGCCTTCATCTACTATTTACTCATACACAAACAATATAATATGGTCACTGTGTTCAATGGACATGAATGGGTTTGTGGAAGGCTATTGTACTCTATGAAACTGAACACCTCATAACATACTGTCTTTATGATTTGTAGGGCCATGTCAAACTGTCTGACTTTGGCCTCTGCACAGGCTTGAAAAAGGCCCATCGGACTGAATTTTACAGGAACCTCACGCACAACCCTCCCAGTGACTTCTGTGAGTAACACACGTACACAGATTACACAGAGAAACAATACAAATAAAAATTGTTGTAAAACACAAATATTTTACAACAAAAGTAATAAAGAAGTCATATCATAAAAATCCATTTTTCTTGACTATGACTGGCCAGGGGGCTAGGACCCACTAGAGACCCTCAACAAACTTCAAATGGGGCCCTCAAGATGATTTAAAATGAGACAAAACAATAAAAAAAAAAAAAAAAAAAAATCAAGATTCCATTTTTGAAGAACTAAGATTTCCATGGATATTTGAGGAAACCTTGTGTTAAAAGTGAGATTTGTAGCCCTTGAAAGTCATGGAAATTAACAAAATCTCCATGGGTATTTTTTTTTTTTTAGAATGAATAAAGATTCTGTTATTTCTAGTTATGACAAGTTTTAAAATATTTTATTAGGTAGAAATTGTGTAAATAGTATTTTTATCCTTAATCCTTATTCAGTAAATCTCAAAAAACTGGAAAAGTCATAGTCAAAGTCAAAAATGATGAGAACCACTACTTTAACATCCTAGTCCAAGTTCAAAAACGTCTAGTTCAAAACTTCTGCAAATTTCTCACATTTATACATAAGCAGTCAGAACATTTTTCTTCCCAGTCATATTGACATAACGGAAATAGGATAGAAGAATGTGGCAAAGTTCAGCAAGTCTTGTGCTGTTTCTGGCTGTGTGTAGCACCTACTGCTCTGCATATCCTTACAAAGAATTACAAATATAGAAGTGATGATTATTTTCAGCAGGTTCCATGATCATGTGGTGCAAACTACTTCACTGACGCTTTAAGTGAACCTGTAGGCAAAAATTAAATAATTAAAACTTAATGCAGGGCCCTAATTAACCAGACAAAATTGACCATTTTTGCTCTGTTTTCACCTCCTTTAGCTTTCCAAAACATGAATTCAAAACGGAAAGCAGAAACATGGAAGAAGAATCGAAGACAGCTGGTAGGAGAGTGTTTCTTTATGCTACAGAACAGAAATTTCCTGGTAGTCTCAGTGATTCCATTCCTTTTATATACAGGCATATTCAACCGTCGGTACGCCAGACTATATCGCCCCTGAGGTATTCATGCAGACGGGCTACAACAAGCTGTGTGACTGGTGGTCTCTTGGAGTGATAATGTATGAGATGTTGATAGGTTAGTAATTTCAGATAGGCTACTAAACTAAGTAAACGGGTCATATCAGACCAGTCCTTTCTTTCTGTAAAAGCCTTTTACTGTAGCCTTTTCCTGTGCTAAAACAGGTGTTGGTTTTGTTTTCTTGTTCCAGGCTACCCACCCTTCTGTTCCGAGACGCCACAGGAAACCTACAGGAAGGTCATGAACTGGCGAGAAACGCTAACTTTCCCCCCTGAAGTCCCCATTTCAGAGAGAGCCAAGGACTTGATCCTTAGGTCAGAGATATTTCCATATATGTAACAAAAACCGTATAGAAGAAAGGAGTCGATTTACAATTTGAAAACAAAATCCCACTGGGCTTTTGAGGTTAAAGTGATTGTTTCCCAAGTGCCATCAAAAACTAGCTTACTTGAGATCATTTGAAATTTTATCTGACCAAACTGTTTGACTATGTTTTCAGGTATTGCACAGATGCAGAAAACAGGGTTGGATCAGGAAGTGTGGATGAAATCAAATCTCACCAGTTCTTTGAGTCTGTGGACTGGGAGCATATCAGGTACTTCTGCACACACACTTTTCTGTGTTCCTTGCATCATCAGAACTGCAAAATCAATGTTGATAAACAGTACAAATAAAATGTTTAGGTTGGCAACGTTAATGTAATCAAGTCTTTTGTGTGCACGATCATAGAGAACCATTGTTTGAGGTTATAGATAACTGAAACTGAACTGTTTACCTTCTCACAGAGAGAGACCTGCTGCTATTTCCATTGACATCAAGAGCATCGATGATACGTCCAACTTTGATGACTTTCCAGAGTCAGACATTCTACAGCCAGGTACTGTAAACTGTCAACTAAAACTTATGGACATACTGTTCAAAAACAAAAACACACACATAGAAATGATTTTGAATTGGCATCGAATTTGTGCATCTATTAGCGTCCACACCACTGGATGATACCTTGGTTATTTAGTCACATTAAATTGGATATATTCTGATTTGCTTTCAACAATTTTATCGTTCATGTGATCATTCCTCTGTGTTATGATCATTAAAGTTGTGGCATGTACTTTGCTATTTTCTTAGAAATTAGAACAATTTCTATTATAGAACGGTAACTATTATATTAAACTATATTATGGTTATACTTTTCATCCTTTGTGTGAACAGGCCTTGGCCACATGGCCAAGTTTGGTTATTGTTAAGTTTGCTTAATCCATGTAAGTTATGGGTTCTTTCAGAAATTTCCTGTTTTCCAGTTTTTAGAAAAGCAGTTTAGGATATGTGACTAAAAAAAAGATACAAATAAAGTAATATTTAAATAAATATTATATATTACATGCTTAGTCCTGTACAATGTACTTATTTATTAAGTAGTGATTGACATATAATACATTTTATAGACTAAAAGGTATCCACAACTTTAGCGCTCAGGGATCAAGCATCTTGAAGCCGTTCTCTTGATGTATGAAGTCTACCTGGGAAGAGACCCGTTATCTGTTGTTTTTGACTCAGTACAGGCCATGTGCAATGGATATATTTTACATATACTCATATATGAACAGATGTAACCCATAAATAACTATACAGTATGTATTTCATCTCACTACTTGTTGTTCTGACTGTCCTCTTCACCTCTCATTTCAGTGACAAATGTAACAGAACCAGACTTCAAGTCCAAGGACTGGGTTTTCCTTAACTACACCTACAAACGCTTTGAGGGATTGACACAGCGTGGCACCATCCCCACTTACATGAAGGCGGGCAAGGCATGAAACCGGCACTGAGGGTCTGGAAGAGAAGAATTAGAATTTAAATGACAATTCAAATGCAGATGAAAAGCTTATGCACTGCCGCTTTGAGCTACACAGTAGACCTGTTCTCAGAGGAGTCCCTGCTGACGATAAAAAGGAAAATGGAAAAAAAAAAAAAGCATAATAATTATAAGGCCAAACATAAGGAAAGACTCTCTTGTCCTGCTGCTCAGCTAAAAGGAGACACAAATGTTGTCCAAATGCTCTTCAACACTGGATCAAACAGGGTCACTGATTAAAAAAAAAGAGAAGCAGATTCATCACTGAAGCCTTACGTTCAGAAAACAGAGGATGTTTTAACCTTGAACCTCTTAGGTGACTAAACTGCAATAAAGATGATTTCTCTCAGTCACTTTTAAGCTTCTTTCCCCCAGGAAGTTGAGAATCTGTATAAACCCAAATGAAACATGTACACTGTTAGACACACTGTATGATATAGTTAACTACCTGACGCTGAATATTTCCCACAAGTGTTTTTTGTGCAGTTGTTTTAATGTAAGATTGCAACCTACCTAGAAGAAACTTGTAGTATTATTAGGGGGTTTTGGTTTCTGTTTATGTCAGTGCCAGTGAGCAGCCAGCCCTCCTCTACCTCTTCCTGTGCATTTCATCCACACAGGGATGTAGTTGATTTATTTTTGTTTGATTGTGAGCGTTGTTCACCTATGCAACCATTTTTGTAGTTCTGTTGTAACACATGCAAGATGTAGCTTCAGTCAGTGGTTTTAAAGGGAAGATAAATAATGCTAAAACATGCTTTCCTTTATGTAATTAAGTTTTACAAATCTACAGGGTTTAAAAGGATGAAAATAATGAGCTAAACTGCAAGAACATAGCATGTTGTTGGCAAAATTAACTTAAGATGATCAAAGCTTTAACCAAATAACAACTACATAATGTAGGTAAGTAATCTGTTTTGATCTAAGTTTTGGTGTTATTGTATATGGAGTATGAGGCATCACAACCAGTAACATCATAAAACACTCTGATTTTCATCCAAGTTTAAATGTTTCTTACAAGCTGTCTTCATTGTTTAGTGACTGGTCACCTGCTGTTGTGCATGACTACAAAGTACTGGCAAGATAGAAAGACTGAAAAGAGAGCAAATGCTGTAGCTTATGTGTAAAAGATTGGTGCTAGGGGTTTTTACTTAATATATTCACTTTTGTTGCTTTGTTATCTATTTACCTGGTGTAAAAAAAAATGTAAAAGCAAGAAATAAATGTTAAAAATAAGGAAGGTTCTCACAGCTGTAATTGGATGAGCATGGACCCTATTTGTACAAATCAATGAAAAGTAAAGCACACTCTCTCTCTAGTGGTGATTTCTATAACTACAATTTAACAAAAGACCTAGTGCTTACCAGCACATTAAATTTAGGAGTTTGAGAAAATTTTCTCCAATAGTTTACTCAATGCCACTTTTAAAGCAAAACGTCAGGTTTTTTGAAAACGTTTAACCAAGTGATTTATTTTAATATATGTTAGATTTAATCATTTGAATATATAAACACCTCGATATTTTTCTAAATTAATATCCAATTTTAATATATAATACATGCAATAAAAATTATATAAACACAATTCCTCATACAGTAACATTGTAGACCAAAGGCTGATTTCTGATTGGCTCAGCTGTGTTTTGGCTCCGCCTTCGTGCTCATGTGGCAGATCTTTTGTAAACACCGCAAGTGATGTCGGGATCGGCAGATTGACGGATTTTAGTTTCATTTCGAGTCGAAAGTCATCGATCGTGATGTTTTTTAGGTCACAGGCTCAGATCATGTCCAACTCCTGAAGTTCGATGCAGATCGACCGATTCGTTTTAAAGAATTTAAAGATTCGTTTTAGTAGTATTAGATTTCTAATAATGTTTAGCGTACTGTCTTATGTTCAGCACGACGATAAACTGGAGAGACTTGTAAGATTTAATATGCAGTATCTCTAAATCTAGTGTGTTTGGTTAGAAAGTTTATGCCATTAAATGCCTGCTGAGGCGTGAAATCAGGTCATTTCCTTAATCTCAGGTTTAGTGGATTTGCTTTCTGCTAAATCTGTGCAGGACCAATAACACACATGTTGAGATTAAACCCCATTTTCGATACCCAAAAAGATGTTGTGTCAAGCATTTTGGCTAAGGAGGAAAGAGCGAATATAGGTAAGCGGACTTAGTATATAATTTTTGTATTTATTTAATAATTACAGTATTATTAGTAGTCGTAATAGTAAAAGTATTATTACTACAACTATTATTAAAGGGATAGTTCACCCAAAAATTAAAATTGTATCATCATTTACTCACTCTGAAGTAGTTCCAGACTTGTATGGATGTCTTTGTTCTGCTGAACACAAAGGAAGATATTTTGATGAAAGTTTGTAACTAGGTTGTTTTGGG